>LR751049.1:183401-227747 GCA_902729485.2 Mus minutoides | reverse complement strand
CTGAGCAAGCCAGGGGAAGCAAGCCAGTAAAGAACATCCCTCCATGGCTTCTGCATCAGCTCCTGCTTAAGTTCCAGTCCTGACTTCCTTTGGTGATGAACAGCAGTATGGAAGTGTAAGCCGAATAAACCCTTTCCTCCCCAACTTGCTTCTTGGTCATGATGTTTGTGCAGGAATAGAAACCCTGACTAAGACATCTACACTGCTCTGTTTTGAGAACAGACACTGTATCTAAATAATATGCCACGTGCTTCAGAGGCAAGGCTTTTCACAGATGTTGAATACCACATCAGTCTCCACCTGCTGAACAGCTTAGGCACTGAACTTCATAATAACTTTTAGAAATGTTTTCTGAATAAGCTAAGATGAAAAGTGTGGAAATAAAAATATGATTCTTTAAAAATGACTCCCAAAGCTAAAGTGTATTTCTCAATACTCTCCCTCACTCCAGCCCTTTAACACTGTTGGGAACTCTTTCTGCGACTTCCATTTCAGTTCTACAGGCACCAAGTCAAATTATCTGTATTTTCTAATTATCTTTTAATTTCACTCATGGCCCTGAACCAGTTTCCTCTGGTTTTATCTCTATTTTGTCACTAGTCACATGTCTGCAGGGATGCTTCCAGATACCAGCAGGTGACTATTTGCTATATTGACATGAGCAGGCCAATCTACAATTGAGGAACAAACATTTGAGATCAAGTATTTGAGGAGTTGGTTCCATTTAGTAAATTTGGCTATTTAAGAAGTTAGCTAAAGCAATTTTAAAACTCACATTCAGTAAACCTCATTAGATAACCAGTTGTGTTCACTTTTAAAGAATAACATATGTAGCCCAGGCTACCCTTGAACTAATAGCCCTCTTGCTCAGCTTCCGTGATGCTGAAATAACAGGCATGTGACATCATGGAAACCTGCACAGAGTATTCCATTCCACACATGGAAAGAACAATAGATTACAGAACTGCATTCATTACATAAGCATGTAGTATCTATCATTCTGCTAGTGACTAGAAATGCAGACTTGAAGGCCAGCTTCCTGCTGTCAAAGTTCTATTATCGCCAGCCTTCACTCCACTATTGATCTTTTTCCTGGTCAGGTGCTTCTAGGTCTGATGCAAGCTCACTTGTCTGTGTCTGCTTTTGTTGTTTGTGCCTTTAGAATTCTAGCCAAGAAACTCTCCACACTGCCACCATGAGGCTTTAAATATTTCAAGTATTTTAACCATTTTGAATTGACGTCTATCTATGGATGAAGACAAAGAAGCAAAAGCAACAGCAAAACCCAAAAATACAAACTAACATTTGTCCAGCTAAAGTTCCCCATAGCAACAATCTACATAGACAAACCATTAGCTAATTGTGTTTATGCTTCTTAAGCAATGGAGTTTATTCTGACAATGTGACTGCTAAAAAATGAATTAGCAAACTGCTTATTCATTCTCTATATCTTGTTTGGGAAACAAAGCGTGACAAATAGCAATCTAAAGGGAAAACAGAATCCTGGGATGCACCTGCAATCTTTGAAGAGAACTGAAGTGCCTGAGGCCTGAGGGACTGGCTTTCAAAAGAACGTACCCGTGGGGCCACCTGCTGGTGAGCATTGTGTCATGCAGTTTAAAAGGACAGTTCTCTTAGGATTGTCAGATTTATGGAGATGCTTATTTCCTCAGAGCATCGATTGATCTTGAAAAAGAGCCAAACAATTATAATAATCTAATTACTTCTAATTATCATACTACAAAGTACACAATTACATCAGTGACATCAGTGACAAAGCAGATTGTATGACAAACTATTAAAGAAACAAATGTTCTATCCAGAAGATTTTCATATACTTTATGCTGAATTTTTCATGTTCTACCTCTTACTTCAAAATATTCTGTATTTTTCAGTGATAGATTTATGTGATATTATATAGGAACATAGTTTTCTAAAATACACTGAGTATATTTTCATGTATTCTAAGGAAGAGTATGTATCTCTTCTAAAATGACTTCCAGATGACTACAATGCATGTATAGGTAAGAGCCATCTTGATTCCATTTTGTCCCTCCTGTGGCTGGGGAGAGATGGTAGACTAAGAATAAGCTGAGTAAATGTAACAGACTTATGAGCGATGAAATATAGCTCAGAGCATTATAAATATATGAAGAATGAATGTTACATTCTCCAAGAAATTAGCATTCATTTCTTGTTTTATTTACATGAATATTATATATGCGTATATGGAAATGTTCAACACTAGGTTTCAGTTTTACCTCATAATGAGCAGTATCCCCAATCCACAAAAGGACTCAGAGCATTGTTGATCTTAATTATTGATCAAAAGAACTACAGGAACAAAAGTAGTGCTTGGTTTAAAGCATTCCAAATAAAAGCACATAAGTGGTAAATGGAAACATCTCAGTTCAAGCAGCACAAACATCAATGATTTGATTCTTGATTCTTTTATTTATTCATTCAAATATTTAAAGCATCATAAGGCCAGAGAATAAAGATGACTTAATCTGATACTGAGCTTCAGAGACTTACAAACAGGTTTTATGTTGCTAACTTTCTAATTTTCATTCAGCTCACAGTGTGGAGTATAGAATGTGTCTCTTCTCTTTTTTTTTTTTTTTCCTCTCTTTATTAGATATTTTCTTCATTAACATTTCACATGTTATCCAGAAATTTTCCCTTACCCTCCCGCGTCCCCGCCCTGCTCCCCTACCCACCCCCTCCCACGTAATGGCCCTGGCATTCCCCTGTTCTGGGGCATATCTCTACAGCCTTACTATCTGCAGCTCCTCTTCAAAGCTCAGGTAATGATTTTGGAAGACAGATTAATTAGCACAGGACCTCTGCAGGTCTTAGGTCTCCTCCACCTGTGCACATGTCTCCTTTGCCTCAGGGTACCTCGCTTTCAGCAGAGGCCCACTCCTCGATTTCCCAAGAACAGGTTGTCTGCTGCTCTTCAGGCTTTCTTCTATATAATATATTTCCACCTTATAATAGATGGTTTCCATAGGCAAACAAGCATAATGCATCCATCTTAAAAATACTAGGCAAAGCAATTAAACCAGGTCCTACTGAACTTGCTAAGTAGCAGCAAAATTATTTGCCCAAATATTTACAGAAAAAACTGCCCTAAAGAACCATCCATAACATGCCCTTTTCTTTTTTTTTTTCAATTTTTTATTAGATCTTTTCTTAATTTACATTTTAATTGTTATCCCAAAAGTCCCCTCCCCCCTCGCTGCTCCCCTGCCCACCCACTCCCACTTCTTGGCCCTGGTGTTCCCCTGTAATGGGGCATATAAAGATTGCATTACCAAGGGGCCTCTCCTCCCAATGATGGCTGACTAGGCCATCTTCTGCTATACATGGAGCTAGAGACACGAGTTCTGGGGGTTCTGGTTAGTTCATATTGTTGTTCCTCTAACATGCCCTTTTCAGTAGGACTGGATATCTCCCACACAAAGCAAATTTGGGTCTTGCAGGTAAAGTAGTCTTACTGTTTTATATAAGTTTTATTTATAAGGCATTCATGTGTATTCTGTATGTATTGATAATAAAATATGTCTGTGACAGAATTTTATAACAGAGCAAGTGTGATGGTTTGAATATGCTTGGCTCAGGGAGTGCCACTACTAGAAAGTGTGGCCTTGTTGGAGTAGGTGTAGCCTTATTGTAGTAGGTGTGCCTCTGTGGGTGTGGGCTCTAAGACCCTCATCCTAGCTGCCTGGAAGTCAGTATTCTGTTAGCAGCCTTCAGATGAAGATGTAGAACTCTCAGCTCCTCCTGTACCATGCCAGCCTGGATGCTGCCATGTCTGCCTTGATGATAATGGACTGAATCTCTGAAGCTGTAAGCCAGCCCCGATTAAATGCTGTCCTTATAAGAGTTGCCTTGGCCATGGTGTTCACATCAGTAAAATCCTGAGACAGCAAGGATTACAAAAATTTCTAAAAATTTTGGGATCTAGTATTATGATTTGATCATTCTATAATGTGAACATATGTTAAAGTGTTACACTGGACCCATAATTTTAGTAATTACAGCAATACTTTCTAATTTTAAGTTCAACACATTTTATTTGAATCATCAGAGACGTGTGCCAGAAAGCAAACATCTTAGTTCTTAAAATGTCTTTGCTAATTTAAATAGGAAAAATGTTTAGTTTGATTCAATGACTCAGTCGGTGGTAATGATGTAATTCAGTGAATTATAACTCTCCCTTCTTTCTTTTCACATTAACTCGAGTTTTAATAGTGTTTAAAAATTTTTTTTTGTTATTTTTAAAAAACTCTGAATGAGAAATAGAGTTCTGAATTCTAAGGAAAGTACACAGCAAGGTGGCACCAAAAGGCCTATTCTTCTGTTAAGTAGTAGCTAGGTGGCCTAGTTTAAAACATCCTATAGTATTAACCAAATGGACATTAAGAGTGAAGATGTGAACATATCACATCACAGATGTAGACATCTTTTTTTTTTTGACTTTCTTTTTTTTTTTTTCAACTTTTATTAGATATTTTCTTCATTTACATTTCAAGTGTTATCCAGATGTAGACATCTTAAGCAAGGGTCATTCTCACACATTAGTGCTAGATAAAAAGGCACACAGGTGACCTGATGCACTTACCAAAGCTTGAAGCAAAACTGTACACAAACTGTCCAACAGCTATGTCAACTTAATTTCGCTACATATCTCTTTCTCCTTGTTAAATGGGGACAGTACTTATTATTGAGGTAGTTGCTAAGAGTGACACAAGGCATAAAAATTTTTACATCATATTTACAAAATGTTTTTGATGTTAGAGCCATCATAGTCTTCCAGCTAGCCTCAAAGAGAACTTATGAAGGAAATCTTCCTGTGTTCACTGGGACCAGGAATGGAAATGAGTGTAAGCAAAGGTATGCCAGGTCACCTGCAATGCTAAAATGAGAACAGTGTTACTTACTCTGTGGCTGTGCTGTGTCCACATACCTAATGAGAGGTGAGCCTTCGAGAAAGGACTTACTTTGTTTGTGCTTGGAATATATACGCCATCATAGTAGGAAGGTACTGAGGGTGACAGGGTCTCCATGATTGGGGCATAGTGCAGAGCAGGCTCAAATTGTAACATCTCAGTGTAAAGGAAAAGAGAACAGATTGGGAACAACTTGTCTAGAAGCCTGAAGACTTGCTTCTGTGGGGCACTTGCTCCACAGAAGCTCTATTCCCAATAGGTGCTGCCAGCTCCCCCATAGCTCTACCAGGTGAGGACACCCATATCAAATGCATAAGCCTTCAGCAGACATTCCTCATTCAAATCATGCTCAACCACAGCAATGGGCATCTCTTCTGTTTCTGGTGACTCCTGTCTTTGCAGGGGGTGGCAGAGAAAAAAGCTAAAATTGGGCTGTTGTTCATTTAGAGATAGAAAAGTAAGTAGAAATGTATCCAAATTTGTTGTTTTGCAAACAGTGTATTTTTAAAAGACAAATAGATTGTCTTGTCTATGCTCCCTATAGAACCAGAAGCCTAGACTACCCAGGATACAACTTACTAAACACATGAATCTCAAGAAGAATGAAGTTCAAAATGTGGTCTCAGTGCCCCTTCCTAGAACCAAGAACAAAGCACTCACTGAAGGAGCTACAGAGATCATGTGTGAAGCTGAATCAAAAGGATGGACCAACCAGTGATGGCGGCTGCCAGGGATCCCTCCCATAATCAGCCACCAAAATAAACACTATAGCATATGCCAGCAAGATAATGCTGAAAGGGACCTGATATAGCTGTCTTGTGGGAGGCTATACCAGTGCCTGGTANTCTTCTCTTCTCTTCTCTTCTCTTCTCTTCTCTTCTCTTCTCTTCTCTTCTCTTCTCTTCTCTTCTCTTCTCTTCTCTTCTTTCTTTCTCTTCTTTCTCTCTCCCTTCCTTCCTTCCTTCCTTCCTTCCTTCCTTCCTTCCTTCCTTCCTTCCTTCCTTTCCTTTCCTTCTTATTTTTTTTTTTTTTCGAGACAGGGTTTCTCTGTGTAGCCCTAGCTGTCCTGGAACTCACTCTGTAGACCAGGCTGGCCTTGAACTCAGAAATCCGCCTGCCTCTGCCTCCCGAGTGCTGGGATTAAAGGCATGTGCCACAGAGTTTTCAAAGATAGATTCAGTATCCCTGATGAACTAAGATTCCTGCTTTTTTCAACAAATATTAATATTAAAAGCTCACCACACACTCCTCCAAATCTGTGTTTACTTTTATTTCCTAAAATTCCCACTACAAAGCCTTTCTTGCCAAACAATCTATTTTCAGTCCCTAGGTTTAAAAGGCATCTCTTATTTCTAAATTCTTTGGCTAAGAAGTGATTCTCTCCAGAGCAGTCATTCTCTTCACCATTGAATGTCCTTCAAGTTGCAATCATTAACTCATTAACACTTTTCTATTTGTTAAGCCATTGAATAGGGACTTCTGGCTCTGGTGTGCATGATGCAGAGGAGAACCATAGGAATGTTTGAGTGGGGAACACCCAGCAAGCAAACTATTTTTATGTTTTGTTAAAAAAAATTCTACCTAGGTACACATTACAGCTAAGGTACACATTGCATAGTTTATTAAGCCATCAATAAATCACAGTAAGTTATGCCTTAAAATTATCATACAGAGAAATCCAGGGTAACACCTAATGCGAGAAAATAGACTTGGAAGTAGGGAGACTTCTGTGAGGAAATAGTTTTGGATTGAGTTTTGGTGATAAAAAAGAACCTAAACTAAGGTAGAAGGGATCAATAAGTTAATTTTCTTTAATAGGTCACAACTGTTACTAAATTGTGACATATTAATAATGATATCATTTGAAATGCAAATGAATAAAATGATTAATTAAAAAAATAATAAACTAGGAAAAAAATCCTTTTTCTACCAGACCGTTTAAGTCACCTGAGCTGGGTATGATGTTACAGGTCAGGTTTTGTAGCCTCCACTTAGGAGGTTGTAGTAAATGGACTGCTTAAGTTTATGCATCCTTGACCAGCCTGGACAACACAGTGACTGTCTCACAAAAGTAAAGTAAAATAAAATAAAACTTAAACAAATAAACAATATTTAACCCTATTATCCTTAAGGCTATTAACCTTGAGACAAAAAGCAAACAGGATCTCTCATTTGAGGTTTAAGAAGTCACCAGAAAAAGAGGCAAACCAACTCTGCACAATGATTCTGAAATGACCAATCAGATTTGGTTTTATTGCTCTGAGTACTACTGGCCAGTCAAGACAAGAAGATCCAAAAGGGTCTGAAAGCTCAGACTTCCAAGGGATACTGTGCTTGTGGAGGGATGCACTATTCTCCAAACCCTACAAGTGGGAAAGGGGAGAATGAATCAAAACAAGTCCAGATGGAGTAACTAAGCCTTCCTTTCTGACTTGGTACTTGCTGAACTTTAGAGCCCAGGGGGCTTTCTAGTGCTGCCTCGGCTAGAAGATAGAACTGTCTGCAAAAACTGAAAAGGTCATGTGAATCTGAGCCCTGCCCCTTGAATCAAGTAGGCAAATCACACATTGTCTACCAATAGACTATCAATAAGCAAGTCAAGGGATGAACAACAGTGGGGTTAAAGCCATGCCCTTACAACAAACTTAGCCAGGAGTAAGAGATGTTCATAGAGGTATTGAAGAAGTATTCCCATTAAGAAAATACCACTTAATCATCACAAGCAGGTTTTACTAAAGTTTAAACCTAAACACAACTGAATCCTAAAAAACAAAGTGGCACTGTCCAGTTACAATAACTAGAAAGTGAAACAAGTCACAAATATGTGAGCAAGCAGCCCTTGCTGGAAAGATATGGTGTATAAACACGAAGAGTTTTGAGGGCAATGTTGGATAAATTTAAGCTATCTCCTACCCATCCTCGTCGAGTTTAGACTCTAAAGCTGAGTTACAATCACCAAGTGACTATAAAGAAAACAACAAAGAGAACAGAAAATGGCAAATAAATGGAACAGAATAGACATGCAGAGGAGACATGTGCAGATGAGACCTAATATGTAGCCAGTGAGGTATCTTGACCCAGAGGAACGAATCCTATGTTAAATGAATGGTGCCAATGTAGTTGACAGTCATTCTCAGGAGAAACAAAGTCAGTCACCTCTTTTATGACCTACATAAACACATATTCTAGGTGGGATAAATATTTAAACTTATAAAGCATAAAAGTTACATTATTGGAACTAAGGATATTTGTTTGAGTTCATACTGGGGGAGTGACTTGTCATCATAAAGTCAGGAAGTCTACCATATATTAAAGAAAGAATACACCTGAGTAAATAAAATCCTCAAGAAATTATTATGACAATTGGCATAAACCAAAGCAGAAGACAAGTGATAGTCTCCTAAACATTTGTAATAACACAGGAAAAAACATCAGTACCCTTGTGTACAAAATGGTCTCAGAGAACAGAGCCAGAGAAACAAAGTAGAAGAGATGACCTTGTTATTCACAGAGGAGGAAATCTAGTGACCAATAACATGTCTATGAAAAAAGGCTGAATTTTACTTTAAGTAATGGACAATACAAATTAAAGCCAAAGTTGTCTATGTTTTTTTTTTTTGCAGAAGTTTAAAAAGTGATATGAAATCAAATATACTCAGTGCTGATACATGTACAGAAAAACACATTACCAAACATTTAGAAGACTAGCTACAAACATATGGCTAAGCCTATTAAGACAGATACTTTGACCTACAAATTACACTCAGGGAATATTTATCACACGATATAGTATTAAAATCACGAGGACATAAGCATATGTAGACAAGTATGATTATTGATACACAGCTTTTTGTAGGGAAGGGGCTGGTAACCACATGAATGCCTCTCAGTAAACAACAGAGGCAAAATATAGGAGTGAAAATTTCAAACTCTGGAAAAGTTTATGTAGCTGGTAGTGATGTATCTGAGGGAATGTTGAGTGATAGTCTCCTGTCAGAGTGGTGCTAGAGCTAATGACTAGTGTCATGATCAGGATGGATGAGATTTTTAGCAAGTGGGCAAGACATTCAGTGAGGAGGGAAGGAAAGACACTTCAATCCACTTGAATAATAAAAACATTTCAACGGACACAATATAGAAATTATAAAACAACGTTTACCCAATGACCACACATGCAACTCATAATGTAAAGATGAGAACCGTGACAAAGAGTGTACAACTCTGCCCCAAAGAGCTAGCTCCAGAGTAGCAGCTTGCAGTGAGAGTTAACTGCATAAAGTACCAAGGGTGCAAAAAATAAAGTCAAATAGGACAAGAATAAACTCATGAATTTAAAAGAGAATAAAAACAGTGAATAAAAGGGAAATTTAGTACAGAATATGGTAGAGGAATTAAGAAAGAAACATGCCCAAAAAATAAAATGGAAATCTTGCAAATGAAAATCTCAGTTAAATGAAAATGTTCAGTAAGAAACATCACTGATATAGAATAGATCAGGTAGAAGGTTTAATATTAAGTTTGAAGAACAGACAATAAAGATAAAATTAAAAGAAAGTACCAACAGGACATGCAGCATCTCTGTGGTGATTTGGATGGAACTGCCCCATGGGCTCACCGTTTGAATGCTTGATTCCTAGTTGGTGGGACTGTTAGGAAAGGGCTGGGTGGTATGCTCCTGCGGGAGGACGTGTGCAATGGGAGCAGGCTTCGGGGTTTCAGAAGACTCACATTATTCCCAGGATGCTTTCCCTCTACTTCCTCCTTGCAGATCAAGATGGGCACTCTCAGTTGTTCCAGGCAGTATGCCTTTGCTCTGTTATCATGAATCCCAACACTCTGAAACTCTAAGCCAATTACGTTGCTTTGGTCATGGAGGTTTGTCATATCAGCAATTTAAAAAAAAAAGTAACTAATGCAAAAGTTGGTATGAGAGTGTGGCCAATTGCTGTGACAGACTTGATGATATGGTTTACTGGTTTGTTTGTGGGATGCAGATGTCTGTGATTTTGGACTAGAAAATCACTTTAGTTCTATAGGCAGGATGCAAGGGGCCATCCTAGTAGTAACTTGGAAGACAGTAGTGCTTAAAGCAACATGGACTATGGAGGCCCAGCTGGAGAGGTTTCAGAAAGGATCCATATCAGCAACTGGGAGAGAGAGCATTTGTGTAATATCTTGGCCCAAACTGTGGCTTCTTTCTGTCCTTCTCCTACAAATTTGTCTGAAGCTAACCTGAAATGTAGTGAACTGATTCTTCGGTGGAAGAATATTTAAAGAGAGCCCAATATTGGCTCTGAGGTGTGCTTAACAGTATTTGAACCCAGGCCGGCAGTGGTGGCGCACGCCTTTAATCCCTGCACTTGGGAGAACTCATGTGGGTATAAGAAAGACAAGATGTCCAGTCTGAAGTGAAAAAAGAACAGCAGGAAGTTTAATATTGGAGCCAAGGCTGGAACTAAAAGGAAGGAGATTAAGGAGAGGCCTGGCACTCACTGAAATAAAGGGAAAGGTGTTCACAGGACTAGACCTTACCCAGATAAGCTTTCTCAGTCTGCAAAAGGAAAAGGCTTGTGGGGTTTCTGCTCTTAAAATGCAACAGTAATTCAAAGCTACCATAAATGTGATCCAAGAGAGGACAGAGTTCACCCCAAGTTGGTAGCTAAACTTGGCAGTGCCATCCATCTGGTGCTAGCCAAAGGATGTACTAGTTAAGGGGTGGTAGACACTTCCTCTATAGTTCCACAGAGTCACAGAGCTCAAGTGTGTATCAGAGTCGTCTCCACATGAAGGCCCTGTGAGGCTATTGTGTGAAGTTGTGAAAGAGAGGCTTGGATTGCATGGGAGACACTAAGGTGCCAAAGCTATGGGATATCTGCCAAGAAGGGCTACACACAGAGTGTGGACCCAACCCAAGAGAGATGTATCTGACAGGCAGCAAAGCTGAACAGCAGAGTCATATAAGCTACTTGGCATTATACATGGAGCTAAAGAAATTAGAGTTTGCGCTGTTTTTGTTCTCAGGAACATTTCTGTTTATTGTCTTTTTAAAATTTTTAATTTATTTTCATGTCAAGTGTTATCCCCTTACTGTTTTCCCCTCCTCCCAGAAACTCCTATCCCATACCCCCTGCCCCTGCTTCTATGAGGGTGTTCCTACCTCTTTACTCTTGATTCCCTACACTAGGGGTTGTCTATCAAGCCTTCATAGGACCAAGGTCCTCTCCTCCCATTGATGCCTGACAAGGCCATGCTCTACTACATAAGCAGCTGGAGCCATGTGTACTCCTTGGTTTGTGGCTTAGTCCCAGGGAGTTCTGGGGGTTCTGGTTGGTTGAGATTGTTGTTCTTGCTATAGGGTTGCAAACCCCTTGAGCTCCTTCAGTCCCTTCTCTAACTCCTCTGCTATAGGGTTGCAAACCCCTTGAGCTCCTTCAGTCCCTTCTCTAACTCCTCCATTGGGGACCCTGCACTCAATGCAATGGTTGGCTGCAAGCATTCTACTGTGTATTTGTCAGGCTCTGGCAGGGCCTCTCAGGAGACAGCTATATCAGGCTCCTTTCAGCAAGAATTTCTTAGCATCCACAATAGTGTCAGAGTTTGTCAACTGTAGCTGGGATGGATTCCCCAGGTGGGGCAGTCTCTGAATGGCCTTTCCTTCAGTTTCTGCTCTGCACTTTGTCTCCATATTTGCTCCCATGAGTGAGTATTTTGCTATTTTGCTCCCCCTTTTAAAAATTAATTTTATTAGATATTTTCTTTATCTACATTTCAAATGTTATCTCTTTTCCTAGTTTTCCCTCCCAAAATCCCCTATCCCCTCTCCCTCCCAACCCCCCACTCCCCAACCCACCCACTCCCATTCCTGGTCCTGGCATTCCCCTATACTGGGACATAGAACCTTCACAGGACCAAGGGCCTCTCCTCCCATTCACGACTGACTAGGCCATCTTCTGCTACATATATAGCTAGAGCCACAAGTTCCACCATGTGTTTTCTTTGATTGGTGGTATAGTTCCAAGGAGCGCGGGGAGGTACTGGTTAGTTCATATTGATGTTCCTCCTATGGGGCTTCAGTCCCCTTCAGCTCCCTGGGTATTTCTCTGGCTCCCTCATTGGAGACTTTGTGTTTCGTCCAATGAATGACTGTGAGCATCTACTTCTGTATTTGCCAGGCACTGGCAGAGCCTTGCAGGAGACAGCTATATCAGGCTCCTGTCAGCAGGCTCTTGTTGGCATCTGCCTAGTGACTGGGTTTGGTAATTGTTTATGGGGTGGATCCCCATGTAGGGCAGTCTATGGAGGGTCTTTCCTTCAGGTTCTGCTCTGAACTTTGTCTCTGTAACTCCTTCCTTGGTAATTTTGTTCCCCATTCTAAGAAGGGGTACAGTGACAGACAGGTAGATCAATGGAATGGAATTGAAGACCCAGAAATGAATGCACATACCTGTGGTCATTTGATCTTTGACAAGGGAGCTAAAGCCATCCAGTGGAAAAAAGACAGTATTTTCAACAAATGGTGCTGGCACAACTGGCAGTTATCATGTAGAAGGATGGGAATTGATCCACTCTTAACTCCTTGTACAATGCTCAAGTTTAAGTGGATCAAGGAACTCAACATAAAACCAGAGACACTGAAACTTATAGAGGAGAAAGTGGGGAAAAGCCTCGAAGATATGGGCACAGGGGAAAAATTCCTGAATAGAACAGCAATGGCTTGTGCTGTAAGATTGAGAATTGACAAATGGGACCTCATAAAATCACAAAGCTTCTGTAAGGCAAAAGACACTGTCAATAAGACAAAAAGGCCACCAACAGATTGGAAAAGGATTTTTACCAACCCTAAATCTGATAGGGGACTAATATCCAATATATACAAAGAACTCAAGAAGCTGGTCTCCAGAAAATCAAATAACCCTATTAAAAAACGGGGTACAGAGCTACAAGAATTCTCAATTGAGGAATAAGGAATGGCTGAGAAGCAACTGAAAAAATGTTCACCATCCTTAATCATCAGGGAAATGCAAATCAAAACAACCCTGAGATTCCACTTCACACCAGTCAGAAGGGCTAAGATCAAACGTTCAGGTGACAGCAGATGCTGGCAAGGATGTGGAGAAAGAGGAACACTCCTTCATTGCCGGTGGGATTGCAAGCTGGTACAACCACTCTGAAAATCAGTCTGGTGGTTCCTCAGAAAATTGGACATAGTACTACAGGAAGATCCAACAATATCTCTCCTGGGCATATACCCAGAAGATTTTCCAACTTGTAATAAGGACACATGCTCCACTATGTTCATAGCAGCCTCATTTATAATAGCCAGAAGCTGGAAAGCACCCAGATGTCCCTCAACAGAAGAATGGATACAGGAAATTTGCTCCCCTTTCTAAGAAGGACCAAAGCACGCACACGTTGTTCTTTCTTCTTCTTGAGCTTCATGTGGGGTCTGTGAATTGTATTTGGATATTTGGAGCTTTTGGGCTAATATACACTTATTAGTGAGTGCATACCATGTGTGTTCTTTTCTGATTGGGCTACCTCACTCAGGATGATATTTTATAGGTCCATCCATTTGCTTGTGAATTTCATAAATTCATTGTTTTTAATAGCTGAGTATACTCCATTGTGTAAATGTACCACATTTTCTGTATTCATTCCTCTATTGAAGGACATCTGGATCCTCTGCCACAGGGTTCCATACCCAAATAGCACCAGGAGAGAGCTAGACTCCCAGGAGTGTGGACAGGCTTGTAATCTCAGGTAAAACCACCAGTGCTGCTCAGAGGGACCCGCCTGGAACCCTCAGGACACAGGAACTAAGGAATGGCCTGGAACAGGAGCCTTCCTGTTTCTGTCTGATCTGGAGCTGATCCTGTGCCACAGGGCTCCATACCCACATAGATCTGGGAGAGAGATAGCCTACCATGAGTGCCGACAAGACTGTCAGTGTAGGCAAGAGCACCACTGCTGTTGTGTTTTGATCTTACTTTGGTCCAGTATTTCTTCACAATGTCTTGCTCCATCTCTTTTGGAATGCTGATGTATAGTATTTGTCATTATATGTTGGAAGTATGTGATATGATTTTCTTTGTATAGTAGATTACAATAAAGAGACTGTTTTGAGTTTTAGAAGAGACTTTGAACCTGGACTCTAAAATAGTGTTGAGACTGAAAAACTATAGGAAGTTTTCAAGTTGGACTAAATGCACTTTGCTTTAGGATTTGGCCATTGCTTTTGGGGCCAGGGAGTGGGCTAAAGTCATTTGAGTGAAAATGGTCCCTTCATAGGCTCATGTGTTTAAATTCTTGATCCCTAGTCAGTGGAACTGTTTGAAAAGGATTAGGAGGTATGCTCTTATTGAAGAAAGTTTGTCATCGGGGAGAGCTTTGATATTTCAAAACACTCATGCCATTATTAGGTCTTCCTTCCTCACTTCCACCCCTCCTATTTCCCACCCCCCGCCCTCTCCCTCCCTTTTCTCCTGTCTTTTATCTGCAGATGTGAACTCTCAGCTGTTCCTACCACCATGCTTTTGCTCTGTCATCATGGACCCTAATATTATGAAACTGTAAGCTCAATTAAACCTTTTTCTTTATAAGTTGCCTACATCATGGTGTATTGTCATAGCAATAGAAAAGTAGCTAAGACAAAGACCAAATTTCAAATATTTAAATGGACACAGAAGGAGAAGCTAAAGGTCTAGAAAACGCAATTAAAAAATTACAGCAGCCAACTCCCCTTATCTAGAGAATGAAATATCCACCTAGAAACATTCCATTTGAAACATAAGCAACAAAAGTCCAAAAATTAACTATCTATATCTATATCTATATCTATATCTATATCTATATCTATATCTATATCTATATCTATATCTATACATATCTTATTATAATTAAAGTAAATTATGAATTATTTTCTCTGAGAACCATCAGAACAACAGCAGATCTAAAAGCAGAAGAAGGACATGGAATGATATATTTTTAAAGTCTATAAGACAGTAATTTGCAACCAGATTACTACATATCATTTAGCAATGACTCTGAAAGTTAATGACCTCAAGTTTCCAATTAAAAATTATAGATTAGTAGACTGAATTAAAACACAAGACCTACATGTTTATTGCCTGCAAGAAATACACAAGACCTACATGTTTATTGCCTTCTTGTTATGGAAAAAGGATGAAAATTGGCATTCTGATCAAACAGGACTTTTTTTTTTTTTTAAATCAAGCGAGTATTACTATATTGATATTCAGCAAATTATATTTTAAATCTGTTTCACATTGATTATTGAAAGAGTTCATCATGAGGATATAACAACTCTAAATATATACATACTGGACATTAACATACCCACTGGGACATCCAATTTCATAAACAACAACTCACCCCCAAAACCCATCTGGATTCAATGGGACAAATTAATATCATTACAGCTGGAGTGGTGTTTTCAGTACTCCATTGCCATTGGCTTTGTGGCCACACAAGGTTGGGGGTTCACAAATTACATTCCCTAAGAATGGAGTTGATAATAATGCCTAGGTTTGTGTTGAGGATGGAAATAATCTTGGCAAAAGTAGCAAAGCTATAAATAAGTAAACAATAAGATCCTAATCATATGGTCCTGGAGGCTTCCCTAGTCTCTCAGTGGGAGAAGGAATATATAATTAATACTCTTCAGAAGAAAAAAGTACTTATGTTTTATAAAACACAAAATAGAAAAGAAGATAATTAAATATAATTTACGCTACACTGAAACGATAGCCAACAATTTCAGGTAAAATATGGTATTATGTTGATTCTACAGCCTAGACATGATTTAGACAGAGACTGAAAATGAGAAGGAAAGTTAATAAATCCATTGTTGGCCTGGCAGCACACCTTAGCCTCTGTACACACTTGTCACATTTGGTTGCTTAGTAAATGCACTCTCATGGGTCTGGGTTAATATCTTGTGGTGAGTGCTTTATAACACAGTCATAGTGTTTTTCTACATTCTAGGCATTTTCTAGTCTAATTTGGAGAATTGCAATATATATCTGTGCCATTAGATGGCAATATATGACTTTGAAAGTAGATATCTCCTACTCTCTTAATATACCCAATAAAATATTAGGTATCCAATTTTCCCCATCCGCCAATGAAGACAGATGACAGTTACCAACTAGAAAATATATCTGCACTTAAACTACATTCCTAAGTTGCCTATTTTTATAATAGAGTCTGAAAAAATACAGAAAATCCAATTCTACATACATATTCTAGCCATTGTACATTTTATTTTAAAAAAACCAAAAGCAAAGATAGCTATCTAGTGTCAATAACTCTATACCATTTGCCACACTTAAATGCTGTTTCAAAAGAAAAAAAAGAGAGACTTGGGTATTAATGACTTTTCAGTAGTTTGTGAAAAAATTGAATAACACACATATGTACATGCTAAAGTTGGTGGTGGTGATGTGTGTCTGTCTGTGTGTGTGTGTATAAGCCAGTACCTTACTATGTACCCCACTCAGGCAGGCCTCGATTTGTAGTGCTCTTGACCTAGCTGAGATGAAAGGGATACCATGATGCATGGTTTTAAAGCAGTCCTAAGAAGAAAATCGACACCACTAATGACTGTCCTTACTCATTAGTTTATTCCAACTCCTGCATCTACATACAGTACTTTATGTGAGTTGGTTCTCATGAAATTGCCAGTATTTGACCACTCTGCCTGATAAGATCACAATTCTGTATATGCCAACTAAAGTAGCCATTTTTATTGTTTCTGAGGCAAAATACCCGATAAAAACAGCGTTTATTTGGCTCACACTGAAGTCACAGTCTATCACATAGTAGGAGCATGAATCAGAAGGAGAGCCAGGAGCTCAGAGTCACCTTGAGTTAGTTCCAGGCAAAGCACTCCATGCTGGTTTCCTGACCCTTCTTCTGAACATACCTGTGTGGCCTGGGAAATACTGAATTTGCACAGCCATTTACCATCTTGGTTCTATGAAAATGGAGACTCACAGCAGGAAGACTGGCACCAGGGACAGGCTCCAACCCCAGAGAGAACACTTCTGACAAGACTTCCCACCTGTCTTTTCTCAGGTAGATAAGGTAAATAAAAACTGACCACTCAGCTAGATGCATCAACAGTTCCCAGGTTCACAATGAATTTCTACTTCATTTAATAAAAATCTTTATAATGCTTTAATAGTTTCTTTGCATATGAAAAGAGAATTTAAAAACAATATTGGTTTTATGCAGATAGGATATTCTGTTTATCTATAGCTCACCGTATTCCTCCTTAAAATAAGTTAATTTTAATAAGAAATAGTATTTACCTTTTCTTTATTCAAACAAAGGAATTTCTTTATCATTTTTCTTTTATAAATTTAGCTCTTTTAACATGATTTTAGCTCCATCAGGATAATTTATGCTCTATGACACCCACCTACTCATCCATAATGCTAAGTAACTTCATCCAATAACAGTAAACACTTAGTAGCAACCCAGAGAAGAAGACAGGAAATGAAGCAATCCAGTAGGAAGCCATGAGGAATGACTTTTCTTCAGGATGGCCACAAAGACACTGCTCTTTTGGGCCACACCACAGCACATCAGAAACAACACTGACCATTTTAAAAACCAAGAGCAGTAAGAAAATCATTCAATTTTAATTAGTTACAAACCATTCTCCGAGCTTCATGACACAGACTAACTTCAGAAAGTAGGCCACAACCAGTTTTAAAACATAAAATCTGTACAGTTGAGAATATATCTTCTACTCAAAGAGAAAAGCCAATCAGTGTCCCTTCATCCCTCCCTGAGCAGGGCAACAGCAAAGCTACTCACAGTTCACAATGTCACCTTTAAGTTCCAGAATCTGAGGAGCTGGCATGGTGAGGATGATAATGTCAAACTGGTCAGTAGAGCCTGTGTCTGTGGAGACTTCCCACTTGCTATCTTTCAGGAGGATCTGAGTCACACAGCGCTTGAGGAAGACTTCTGCACCTGCTCCAAAGGCAAAAGAAGGCTCCCGTTGTAAGGATTTTCCATGAGAAGAAGGAAGAAATGAAATGTCAACCTGAACCCATTCAAGTGAACAAAGGCTCCTCAACTTTATTTCTGTACTAGCATCCCTCTCTAATTCTAACTTTAATCTAATCTAATTTAATCCAATCTTACTAATTCAGTAGTAATTCTTCCATCTACCACTTGTACTCTTGGGCCTTCAATCAATGTTTTTATAAAGGAAACAATTATAAAACACTGCTATAATTACTAATCTCAAGACTACGATTTGTACTATGTCATAGCTGCCTTTCATAAAAAATGTATTAGTTCTCTCTAAATCAACTGAGCAAAGCTCATATGAACTCATTGAGACTGAGGCAGCATGCACAGGACCTACACAGGTCTGTACCAGGTCACTGATGTGTGTATATATATATATATATATATATATAATCTTTTGGTTTAATGTATTTATAAAACTCCTGAGTGTCTAAATCTGAATATATTATATTAGAAAATAATAAATTTTCAATAAAAGGGGAAATATGTATTAGCTCTCTGTACTGGCTGGTTTTGTGTGTTCACTTGACATAAGCTGAAGTTATCACAGAGAAAGGAGCCTTCCTTGAGGAAATGATTTCATGAGATCCAGCTGTAAAGCATTTTCTCAATTAGTGATCAAGGGTGGGAGAGGGTCCACTGTGGGTAGTGCCATCCCTGGGCTGGTAGTACTGGGTTGTGAGGTTTTTATCCCATAATCAGCCACCAAATGTAGACACTATTATATATGCCAGCAAGATTTTGCTGAAAGGATCCTGATATCGCTCTCTCTTGTGAGGCTATGCCAGTGCCTGGCAAATACAGAAGTGGATGCTCACAGTCATCTATTGGATGGAACACAGGGCCCCCAATGCAGGAGCTAGAGCATGTATCCAAGGAGCTGAAGGGGTCTGCAACCCTATAGGTGGAACAATATGAACTAATCAGTACCCTCAGAGCTCATGTCTCTACCTGCATATGTAGCAGAAGATGGCCTAGTCAGCTATCATTTGGAAGAGAGGCCCCTTGGTCTTGCAAACTTTATATGCCCCAGTATAGGGGACTGCCAGGGCCAAGAAGTGGGAGTGGGTGGGTAGGGGAGCAGGGCGGGGGAAAGGTATAGGGGACTTTCAGGATAGCATTTGTAATGTAAATAAAGAATATATCTAATAAAAAAAAGAAAAGAAAAAGAAAGCAAGCTGAGCAGGCCAGGCTAAGCAATCCAGTAAGCAGCACTCCTCCATGGCCTCTGCATCAGCTCCTGCCTCCAAGTTCCTGCCCTGTGTGAGTTCCAGTCCTGACTTCCTTTGGTGATGAACAGCAGTGTGGAAGTGTAAGCTGAAAAAACTCTTTCCTCCCCAACTTACTCCTTGGTCATGATGTTTTTGCAGGAATACAAACCCTGACTAAGATACTCTCCTAGTTATATTTTCATTGCTGTAAAGAGACACTGTGACCAGGCAACTTACAAATGGAAGCATTTAATTGGGAGGGGCATGTTTATAGTTTCAGAGAGCGAATATATGCTTATCATGGTGGGAATTATGGCAGCAGGCAGTCAGATATATAGTACTGGAGACGTAGCTGAGAGCTTACATGTTGAGACAACCAAGATGCAGCGGGAAGGACTAAGTGAGGATGGTGTGGGCTCTGAAACTTAAGCCCATCTCCAGTGACCCACACCCTACAACAAGGCCACACCTCTAATCCCATTCAAGCAGTCCTAGTCCTACTATCTGGGGAAGCATTTAAACTCAGGAGCCGATATGAGGGTCATTTGCATTCAAGTCACCACACTAGTCAACCATTTGTTACATATTATACTAATGTATTTCAAAAATTAAAGAGAAAGACCTCAATCTGTTAAACCATGATCTAAATCATAAGCATGTGACTAGGAAGCTTGTCACCTTTGCAGAATAAATATGCATACACTTCGGCAAATGTATTTAAAATTGATTATCACTAGTAATACCTAAGAATGGCCCCTTAAACAATTTTAAAACATGTCTATAGGGCAGATTAAGTCCTCATAAAGGATCAGAACTAAGAGAATCACTGACTACATTTTCATCCTTCTTCCTTTCTTGGAATGTACCACAAAATTATTATAATCATTTTCTTATTTGTTCATGTTACATACCATTTAATTTTAGAGCCAGTGAATAGTCTGAACGAGCAGTTTGTTTCTATGTATAGCATATGTCATGGTTAACACTGTTTGTTAAGTTGATAATATCTCCAGTAACCTAGGACCCAAGCCTCTGAGCATGTTTTGAAGAATTACCTACATGACATTAATTGAGGCAGGGTGACGATACTCAATGCAGGTGGCACCATTTCCTAGGCTAGGATTCCAAACTGCATAAAAAGGAAATTCTGCTGAGCATCAGAATTCATTGCTTCCTGACTGCAGATGCAGCGTGACCAGTTACACAGGCTCCTGCTGCCAGGATTACCCACCATGATGGACTGTACTTCTGAACAGCCAGAATAAACCCATTCTCTCTTAAGGTGCCTTGCCAGGGCATCTTTACACAACAATAGGTAAAGTAACAACAACATAATATAAAATACAAATCACAGTGCTCGAAACAACTTGGTTTTGGTCATTATTTGGTTAAGAGAATAGATCATATACTATAAACTCAAAGAAATTCCACTTGGATTATTAATTCTTAGTATACTGAAATCTCAAATTTCAGGTTTTGTGAAGAAAAAAAAAAAACAAATGAAACAAATCTGGGGCTGGAAAGGTGGTTCAGTATGAGGACAGGAGTTTGAAACCCCTGAATCCATGTAAATTCAGGGAAGGGAATAATGTCCTGTCTAAAATTCCAGTCCTCAGAAGGCAAAGACAGGAAATCCTGGGGAAAAGATGGCCAGGAAACCAGGCAACAAAGAATTAGCTATATCCCAAACCATGAACTCTCTGGCCCAATCAGTATGTACTGAGTAGCTGAGGAAGACTTCTGGTGTCAGCTTCAAGACTACACATGCTAATATGTACACCCTCTACATATACCCACACACATGCAAACATGCATACATACAGAGAAGTGTACCATACTCATATACACCAGAAAGAATTTTTATCCAGTGTCAGATATGTGAAAAGATGAAAACACACGGGGAAAGAGCAAATGCACAGGGAAGTCAGTGTCCATTCTCATGGAGACATTTCACCTTCCCAGCATAAGTCCAGCTTCCCTGTGCAGTTCCAATTCTGCAGAAATTCAGCTCAATCTGGTTCTCTCTGCCTATGATGTGCTTCAACATCACTATCTTTGACCCTCATTGACATCAATCCAAAATATCTGCATGCCTTGCTGTGTCTTAGCTACCCACTAGTACTTTCCATCTCCATGCCAGGCATCGAATTCCACATACCTCATGTCTTTCATTGTCCCTTGAAGAATGCTTCACTACAGTAAGCAACTAAATGTTGTAAGTCAAATGTGAATGTTAGAGGGCACTTGGTGCCAACTGGGTCAAGGGTCAATCTCTGCTTGAAGCACTTAGCATCATTCCTTTCAAACATGAAGGCAAGGGGGTATATTCCATAGCCCCATAAAATGAAAACTCCAGAGCCTTGTAATTTATCAGCCAGATTTATGATAATAAATCTTCAACCCCCCAAAAAGCCCACACAGAGAACTCAAAACTCAACTGATATTGATATAAGCACACCAGATTGGACAGATGAGCCCTATGTTATCTAATCATCTCACAAACCCCAGCTACTATGGCTCCTGGGACCACGTGGTTCTGGTTTATCATCCTCTCCTACAGGTTCCATCTTGTCTCTCTAGTCTTTGTCCTCTCTCTCTCTCTCTCTCTCTCTCTCTCTCTCTCTCTCTCTCTCTCTCTCTGTGTGTGTGTGTGTGTGTGTGTGTGTGCCCTCTCTAAAACTTTCAGCTTTGCCTTCTTTTCCAATCACAGGCTCTAGCCTTATCTGACTGATAAGATTTTACTTGACCTAACCTGTATACCGGTACCCATTTTGAGGGGACAAAAAAAAAAAAAACACCTCTGCTTTGAGAAGGTACAAATAATGTTCAATTTTATTGTTTACCTACCATTTATTTGATCCCAACAGAACATCACTGCTGAGCTTCTGAGTTATCTGGAATGTCTTGTTCTGTTTACCTTCTGTATTCTATGGTATAATCCAGACCACAATTAAAGCAACTAATTCTATTTTGATTACATTTTTCCTATAAATAATCCTTTGAAATGAGAATTGTTACTGGTTTCTCTCTCTGTCACTGTGGTTTTCTCTGTCTCTCCTTCTCTCCTGACACCCCCACTGTGTATGTGTGTGTGTGTGTGTGTGTGTGTGTGTGTGTGTGTGTGTGTGTGTGTTTGTAAAGGGAATTAAAATCAACTAGCCTATAAATCTCTTCCTGCCTCAGCTAAAGTTCTTAGACATCAGTTCTGATGGTCTCAAGATTTTCTGTAAGTTGCACATCAGAAGTTTTGTAGGTGTAGACTGCAGAGTGAACTTTTAATTTCTCAGATGTGCTTAGCTGTGTCTACTTCTTGATGGCTCCAGTTCCTGTTTTCTTGAACTTTAATCACTTGGCTCCCACTCTAATTCACACTTGTTGACTTTTAAAGTATCCATGAAATGTCATTTTCTCTGAGGTATTTTCCCTGACATATCTTTTCAGCTCACCTCTTTGAAATCTGTGCCACATTAGGTATTTTTGCTAAATATCTGTTCATGATACTCACATCCTTCTTAGCATTTACTGTATGAATTTTTATTAAAGGTAAAGTTTAATGTCTCGCTACCCAACCACTACACTGTACATTAACAGGCAGGGATTATGTCTCTACTTTCTAGTTTCTCAAGGTGATCCTTTTCCTATTAAATGAAGAGAGGATAAGAATACACCATGAAGTAGTTCAATCCAAGTCTAAGTTAGCAAACTAATGTGCTTAATTAGGGTAATTATAAGAGGATGGGAAAGATACAGGTAGCTACACTAACCACTTAAGCATCCTCAGGGATGCTTCATAATGTCTTTACTATCAGTTCCATGAGGAACTGTTAATGAGAACAGCCTTGTGAGTGTCTCGGGCAAGTAATCATATCTTGCTAACATTTTGAAAGACTAGTCATCCAAGTCATGTCCAGAAGACAGAATTCTGCAACATTCTGTGCATGCTATTTAATGAGATTTTTAAATTTTACACACAGCTATATAGATAGAAGACTTATAGGGATTAAACATTTTATAAAGGTAAATGTGTTTCTATTATATTGTTATTACAGTTCATTCCCAGTTTCCCTCCAGTGTGCGTGTGTGTGTGTGTGTTTGTGTATGTATGTATGTATGTATGTAAAGACATACCTATCTGTGCTTAAGCATGTGGAGGCCTGAAGAGGAGTCTATCAGATGTTCTTTACCTAATGTTTTGAGGAAAGTTCTAACAGAATGTGAAGCTGGCCATTTCACCTAGATTGAATGTCAAACTACTGAGATCTCCCTGCCTCTGCTTGGGGTACAGGCACTTGCTGCCACACCCAGCCTTAATGTGGGCTCTGGGGATTTAAATGTAGGTCATCTTGCTTTCATAGCAAGCCTCTTACCCACTAAGCCATGTTACTATCCAGTTTCCTCAATTTTAAGGAGGAAAATAGGAGCAATTTTTTCTTGTATCATTTCCCACAGATTTGCATTTTGTAAGCAGCACCTGGAAATGCTTTGATAAGACCTGAAGACATAAGAAAGAAATTTAAATGTACTAATTAAAATGAGTAGAGACTGAAGGAAAGACCATTCAGAGACTGCCCCACTTGGGGATCCATTCCACATAAGTCACCAAACCCAGATACTATTGTGGATGCCAACAAGTGCATGCTGACAGGAGCCTGATATAGCTGTCTCCTGAGAGGCCCTGCTAGAGCCTGACAAATACAGAGGCAGATGCTTGCAGCCAACCATTGCACTGAGTGCAGGGTCCCCAATGGAGGAGTTAGAGAAAGGACAGAAGGAACTCAAGGGGTTTACAACCCTATAGGAAGAACAACAATATCAACCAACCAGACCCCACAGAGCTCCCAGGGACTAAGCCACAAACCAAGGAGTCCACATGGAGGGATCCATGGCTCCAGCTTCATATGTAGTAGAGGTTGGCCTTGTTGGACAACAATGGGAGGAGAGGCCCTTGGTCCTAAGAAGGCTCAATGCCCTAGTGTAGGGGAATGCCAGGACAGGGAAGCGGGAGTGGGTGTATTGGTGAGGAGGGGGAAGGGAAATGGGATAGGGGGTTTTCGGAGGGGAAACCAGGAAAGGGAATAACATTTGAAATGTAAATAAAGAAAATATCAAAGAAAAAAAGAAAAAAAAGGAAAAAAGGAAAATTCATCTATAGTTTGTATGCTACTTTCTAGCATCCCTTGAAAGAACATTGTACTGGATAAATACATGTCAGAATTAGTCAGCAGGGAGAACTGTGAGAGAGAACTACACAGGCTTACTTTCCTCATATCAGTTTTAGGAAAAAAGTAAACAAATAAACAGGAAAGAGAATGGTAAATGAAAATATTACTGTGCAAAAGCAGTTAGATAGTTGTTTCTGCAAAAGAAACAAACTATTTTTTAAAAAAAGAAACCCTATCTCAAGAAAGGAAACAAAGCAAAACAGTTATTAAATGATAGCTACAGTCCTTTCGTTATTAAATGATAGCTACAGTCCTTTCGTTATTAAATGATAGCTACAGTCCTTTCGTTATTAAATGATAGCTACAGTCCTTTCGTTATTAAATGATAGCTACAGTCCTTTCGTTATTAAATGATAGCTACAGTCCTTTCGTTATTAAATGATAGCTACAGTCCTTTCGTTACTTTGAATTATCCCACACTAGTAAGTAACAGTGACAAATGAAAAAACAAAACTAAACAGAACAGTAGAAAAATCAGAGCTGTGAGATTTTTTTCAGTGTTTGAAAATTTGAGGTGCAGACACAGAAGATTAACTATATTGACATTCCCATTGCTTTCACTATGTGTATAAACAAAATATACCTCTGATTATGAAATAATTAAATGCTTTCAAAAATAAAAATGGTAAAATATAAACAACAGCAACAACAGAAAGCAAAAACAAAATGCCTCCATAAAAACCAGCTATAAGGAATATTCTTAATTATTGATTGATGGGGGGGGGGAGAGCCCAGCCCATTGTGGGTGGTATGATATCCATGTGAGGAACTTAGTCATTCACTACCAATGAGTTGGTCTTTAAGAGCAGCACAATCTATTGGATTCAATCCATCCTGCTGTTATGCCAAGGTGAGGGATAGAAATGTGTTTTTGTATACTCAGAAACAAAGACATCTTCCCAATCCTCAAAATATAAATGTACACAAGAAAGTTGAATAAATGATTATACACACACACTATACTATACTATACTATTATGGATATCATTAAAGAAAAGAAAGCAAATTAGACTTGTTGATATAAAAATAAGCCAAAGGTATGAAACAAAGATACTGAATAGTTTCTATAATAATCTCCTTTGCTCATATTTAAGGAAATGAATATATACAGAAGGGCCAGGAAGCATGGGTGGTTGGGGAGCAGGGAGAGGGAGGGTAGAGGGGGCTTTGGGGATAGCATTTGAAATGTAAATGAAGAAAATATCTAATAAAATGCCTTAAAATGAAAAAAAAATAGTGATTAGTGACAGAGATTTATTTTCCTGTATAGGAAAACAAAACTTTGTAAAAGTGCACACACTCAAAACTGAGATCAGGCTTATTTGGAGGAAGGAAAGGCTGACTGAGAGTTTAACTATTATCATAATCTATACTCTACTAGCATTTAACCCACAACTTTTATCCTAAGAGACAGAGAAAATTCATTTCCCACCTGCTTTTTTCAAGTAGTACTTGATAAGGGAAGAAAATCCTTGAGGGGCCACAAAGTTGCAATCTCCTTCCTTCCCTTTCATTCCTTCAATGGGAGATGTCAGAGGCTTCAAAATTCCATGAGCTAACAGTTCTTCATAAAAACTGAAATAATCATTAAATGTAAATGTATAGTTCGATTAGCTCTGCAACTGCCTTGCCTTATCTAACCATTTGACATTAAAAATCAAATTACACTATAAATCCTTATATGATTAAACCAGTGGATATGATTTTAAACAAAACTTGAAGAACAGAAATGCTTGAAGAATTTGTAAATCTGCTGACGTTAGCCAAGTCCTACTTCCCTCTATAAACAAGAAAAGTACATAGAAAAGTATTATATGCCTCATTTTAAATGTGCTAGAAACTGCCCCACCTGGGGATCCATCCCATAAACAAACACCAAACCCAGACACTATTGCAGATGCCAACAAGAGCTTGCTGAAAGGAGCCTGATATAGTTGTCTCCTGAGAGGCTCTGTCAGTGCCTGACAGAAGTGGAGCACAGGATCCCCAATGAAGGAGCTAGAGAAATTACCCAAGGAGCGAAGGGGTTTGCAGTCTCCTAGGAAGAAAAACAATGTGAACTAACCAGTAACTCCAGAGCTCCTTGGGACTAAATCACCAATCAAAGAAAACACACTGAGGGTCTCTTGGCTCTAGCTGCATATGTAGCAGAGGATGGCCTAGTTGGTCATCAATGGGAGGAGAGGCCCTTGGTCCTGTGAAGGTTCTATGCCCCAGTATTGGGGGATGCCTGAGCCAGGAACCATGAGTGGGTGAGTTGGGGAGCAGGGGAATGGGGGAGAAGCTAGTGGACTTTTGGAGGGGAAACTAGGAAAGGGAATAACATTTGAAATGTAAATAAAGAAAATACCTAATTAAAAAAAAAGAGAGAGAGACAGGCATGGTGGCGCATGCCTTTAATCCCAGCACTCAGGAGGCAGAGGCAGGCAGATTTCTGAGTTCGAGGACAGCCTGGTCTACAGAGTGAGTTCCAGGACAGCCAGGGCTACACATAGAAACCCTGTCTTGAAAAACCAAAAAAAAAAACCAAAAAAACAAAAAAAACCTGACTTTCATTACTATCTGCCATCTTCCAGCAACTAACTATATGTTATTGAGCTCCCTTTTTCTTGTTCTATATTCAATCTTATCCAACCTTCATAAGGACAATAAGAACATTTCATTGTCATAAGAGGCAAAGTTTAAAATGTTTTAGAATGGATGATTTGTATCATTTTACATCATATATGTATCTACTAAAACTTGTGGTGACTAACTTACTTTTGGTGATCTTTGACATAATGAGGAGAGCGGGTGATATACTGAGCTCCCAAGTCAGCTGTGCATCGGGGATTATGAGGACTGTTGACAGTAATCATTCTTCCTCCTTAAAATAATTCATAAGCAACTGTCAGTCATAAATGAACAACTTGAAATTGTACAACTCACCCTAGCTTGGTTGCTCTATTGCTTTTGTCCAAATACATTAAACTCATTAAGGTAAGATGAAGATTCATTGTCCTGGGTATGTATTTGGTCCTGGTTTTTTGTTTTTGTTTTTGTTTTTGTTTTTAATTTGAAGAAATAAAAGACTCCTGAAACTCATGAATAATGCACCATTGCTTTACAATGTCATTAGTATATATTGTGTTAATCTGAACAAATGAAAGAATTAATAGATGACTAAAACTAAACGGATGGAACGCCACAATGAGTAAAAAAGGTTCTTCAGTCAGGATGTACAAGAAGGCCTCTTATTCTAGACCTCTGGGAAGTCTTGGTCACAGTGGATTTGGGGAATTGCATCCTGGAGAAAAGCTTCAATTATATAGAGCAGCCTTGCCCACAGGGCTCCTGTGGGCTGATGCTAGCCAGGCACAAGCCTCCCTGGGCAGTGCCCTGGGTCCAGTCCTCTCTGCACCAGGAGCGGCCTCTGGGCGGCAGCAGCCTCGAGTCACGTGACAGCTCTCACAGGGAGAGCGCACAGCAGCAGCCGGCCTGGGAGAAGCCACCACTGGGCTTTTCTCTCAGAGCGACTGGGTGGCCCGCCTACTTCACCTAGGAAAGGCCTGTCACCCTCTGGCTGTCCTAACAACTCACCTATATCCCCAGCCTTGTCCCACAGGGTGAGGTACAGGGGGATGGTTGTTTCCTTCCTCAGCAGCGCGGCACACAGACTTCCGGTTAGCCCGGCGCCCACGACCAGTACCCGGGACATGGCGGCGGGCCTTCAGCTAGGCCGGTGACAGAGGCTCGGAGCCGCGCCGGCCCACTCTACCACTGTGTCCCCGCGTGGGTCAGGCAGGGCGGTGCCCTGCGCGGGTCTTCTGCTCCTGAGAGCGCGGAGAACCCCGCAGGGATGATGAGGCCCAGGCGAAGGTTCGCCCCGGCCTCCAAAGGGCAGCTTGCTTACTGGGTGAGGCCCAATCCCATCGGCCCCTGGAGGATAAATCAGGAAGTCACCTCCAGTTGGCCTCCTGAGGTTGACTGAAGTGAGGGAGAGGAGACATCAGCAAAGCCACAGCTGGATTTCTTCTGAGGTTTTGAAATAGAGAGACTTTTAGTCCTTGTTACACCACCTCAGAGACTACAAATTATGTGTCCTTCCTGACATTGGCTCCTCAGTGACTGCAAAATGTGGAAAATAATACATCCTTTCCAAAGTTGTGAAGAATACAGGTACTTGTTTCACCAGAAAATTCTGTATCAGTTACCATGTCCACAAATACTAACTTCTGTGTCAAAATGGGATTACTGTGAACGAAGGAATATTTTGTGAAATGGAATCTGCCGCCACCATTGCCCTGTCATTAACTTAGTCCTAAGAAGTTTTCAATGAAAAAAAAAAAGCCATGAAAAATAGGAACCATTAAAAATAATTACCTGAAAAGTGCTGTGGAACCTTGATAACAGTAGCCAATAATAAAAACATTTAAAAGTCAAGTTTTGCTTAATGTCTCTGATGACAAAAATTTCCATCATCAGATTTTTGTTTGATCAGTTTTTGTTTATCTAAGAAAAGAACCTGAAGAAAATGTGGGTGAACATAGATACCCTAAGAATACATGTAAGCGTAGCAGTAAAAGAACAGGAAAAGCATTGAATGCATAATGATTCGAAGCTGTTTTTAGAGAGTTGTTCAAATTTCATGAGTATGTGGACTTTCTGTTGCTTTTGTTATTGAAGTCCAGTTATAGCCCTGGGGATCTGATAGGTTGCATGTGATTAATACAATCTCCTTTGACCAAGCCTGCTCAGTCAGTCAACAGTTCTCCAGTTTGGGAGTGAGGATTAAAAAGAAAAAGACAGACAACATTGTAGTGTGACCCCAGTCAATTCTGAGACTGAAGGCAAATTTTTATTTTCCAACCTACTTTTTATACCACTTTAATTACATGCAAGTATTTTGGGCAAGCAATACAATAAGGAACAAAGCAGCAGTAAGATAAAGGAACTACTAACCAAGCAGCAAGCAAGGGAAATACTGAGATTACTCCTGATAGTTGTTACAAAGGGCTTATCATAATGACCAAAATACTTGAGCCCACTTCCTCATCCATGCCCAAAAATCTTGTCTGAGGCCTAATTCCACCCTAAGACTAAAATTCCTGCCTTATTAAAATTTTCTTATTAGCTATTTTCTTTCTTTCTTTGTGTGTGTGTGTGTGTGTGTGTGTGTGTGTGGTTTTTCAAGACAGGGTTTCTCTGTAATGCTCTGGCTGGCCTCGAACTCTGCTTCTGCCTCCCAAGTGCTGGGATTAAAGCCATGCGCCACCACGCCAGGCTTTCAATTGCTCATTTTTTTCTCTTTATTAGATATTTTCTTCATTTACATTTCAAGTGTTATCCAGAAATTTCCCCGTACCCTCCCCCATCCCCGCCCTGCTCCCCTACCCACCCCCTCCCACATAATGTCCCTGGCATTCCCCTGTACTGGGGCATATAAAGTCTGCATGACCTAGGGGCCTCTCTTCCCAATGATGGCCAACTAGGCCATCTTCTTCCATATATGCAGCTAGAGACATGAGCACAGGGGGTACTAGTTAGTTCATGTTATTCTTCCACCTATAGGGTTGAAGACCCCTTCAGCTCCTTGGGTACTTTCTCTAGCTCCTTCCTTGGGAGTCCTGTGTTCCAACTAATAGCTGACTGTGAGCATCCACTTCCGTGTTTGCCAGGCACTGGTATAGCCTCCCACGAGACATATTAGCTATTTTCTTAATTTACATTTCAAATGCTATCCTGAAAGTTCCCTCTACCCTCCCCATGCCCTGCTCCCCTGCCCACCCACTCCCACTTCCTGCCGTATTGGGGCTTATAAAGTTTGCAATACCAAGGGGCCTCTCTTCCCAATGATGGCCAACTAGGCCATCTTCTGCTAATATGCAGCTAGAGACACAAGCTCTGGGGGTTCTGGTTAGTTCACATTGTTGTTCCTCTTATAGGGTTGCACACCCCTTCAGCTCCTGGGGTTCTATCTCTAGCTTCTCCATTGTGGGCCCTGTGTTCCATCATATAGATGACTGTGAGCATCCACTTCTGCCCACACACCTTTTTAATATTCATTCTTTTTCATGTACATTTAGTGTTTTTATTATTATATGGCAGGAGGGTTTTCTTTTCTGGTTCAATCTATTTGGTGTTCTGTGGGTTACCTATACATTTATGACTATCTCTTTCTTTAGATTAGGGACATTTTCTTCTATGAGTTTTTTGGAGATGCTTTCTGGCCCTTTGAACTGGGAATCTTCACTCTCTTCTATTACTACTATTCTTAGGTTTGTCTTTTCATTGTGTCCCAAAATTCCTGAATGTTTTGGGTTAGGAATGTTTTATCTTATTTTATTTGACTAATATGCAGATATCTTCTACAGCTAAGATTTTCTCTTCCATCTCTGGTATTCTGTTGGTCATGGTTGCATCTGTAGCTCCTGATCTCTTTCTTAGGTTTTCCATATCTAGGGTTGCCTCCATTTGTGATTTCCTTATTGTTTCTATTTCCATTTTTGGGTCTTGTACTGTGTTGTTCTATTCTTTTACTTATTTAATTGTATTTATTTCTTTAAGGGATTTGTTTCCTCTTTGAGGCCTCTGTTTTCCTGTATTTCCTGTATTTGTTTATATCCTCCTTAAAGACCTCTATTATTTCTATTAGATGGGATTTTAGATCATAACCTTGCTCTTCAGGTGTGCTAAGGTATAGATTTTGCTATAGTAGTAGAACTGGGTTCTGATGGTGCCAGATTACATTGGCTTCTTTTGCTTATGACCTTGTGCTTGCTTTTCACTCTGCTGTTAACTGGCTTTGGTATCTTTTACTGGAGCAGGCCTACTTAGAGCTAGTTAAAACTGTGTGACCTGTGTTAGAGTAGGCATTCTGGGAGGCAGGCAATGCTGTGTCTGGGTAGAGCAGGCCTTGTTTGTTCCTGTTTAGAGTAGGCTTCCTGTGTTCCTGTCTCCTTGTGTTCTTGGTTATAGCAGACCTCATGGGAGACAGGTAGGGCAGAGGAGTCGGGGGAGGGGGTCCGGGGGAGCTGGCATGCTGATTTGCCACACTGCCACTCTGTAACCATGAATAGTTAATCTGCTTTGAACTCAGTCCTGGCAGATGATTGGAGCCTTTAGCCATCTTCCAGAGTTCTGTGGATTCTCAAGTGAAAGATACACACACACACACACACACACACACACACACACACACACACACATCAGTTTAATTATTTTTCCCATATTTTATTAGATATTTTCTTCATTTATATTTCAAGTGTTATACAAAAAGTTCCCTTGCATTCCCACCAACAATGGAGGAGTGTTCCCCTATCTCCACATCCACACCAGCATCTGTTGTCACCTGAATTTTTGATCTTAGCCATTCTTACTGGTGTGAGGTGGAATCTCAGGGTTGTTTTGATCTGCATTTCCCTGATGATTAAGGATGTTGAACATTTATTCATGTGCTTCTCAGCCATTCAGTATTCCTCAGTTGAGAATTCTTTGTTTGACTCTGTGCCCCACTTTTTAATGGGGATATTTGATTTTCTGGTGTCCACCTTCTTGAGTTCTTTATATATATTGGATATCAGGCCCCTATATGATTTAGGATTGGTAAAGATCATTTCCCAATCTGTTGGTGGCCCTTTTGTCTTGTTGACAGTATCTTTTGCCTTACAGAAGCTTTGCTACTTTATGAGGTCCCATTTGTCAATTCTTGATCTTACAGCACAAGCCTTTGCTGTTTTGTTCAGGAATTTTTTCCCAGTGCCCATATCTTCGAGGCTTTTCCCCACTTTCTCTTCTATAAGTTTCAGTGTCTCTGGTTTTATGTGGAGGTCCTTCAACCACTTAGACTTGACCTTAGTACAAGGAGATAAGAATGGATCAATTCCCAGTCTTCTACATGATAGCTGCCAGTTGTGCCAGCACAATTTGTTGAAAAGGTTGTCTTTTTCCACTGGATAGTTTTAGCTCCCTTGTCAAAGATCAGGTGACCATAGGTGTGTGGATTCATTTCTGGGTCTTCGATCCTATTCCATTGATCTACCTTGTCTGTTGCTGTACCAGTACCATGCAGTTTTTATTACGATTGCTCAGTAGTACAGCTTGAGGTCAGGCATGGTGATTCCACCAGAGGTTTTTATTTTTTTTCCAACTTTTATTAGATATTTTCTTCATTTACATTTCAAGTGTTATCCAGAAAGTTCCCTATACCCTCCCCCCTCCAGCTCTGCTCCCCTACCCATCTGCTCCCACCCCTTGGCCCCGGCGTTCACCTGTATTGGGGCATATAAAGTCTGCATAACCAAGGGGCCTCTCTTCCCACTGATGGCCAACTAGGCCATCCTCTTCTATATATGCAGCTAGAGACACAAGCCCAGGGGGTACTAGTTAGTTCATGGTTATTCTTCCACCTATAGGGTTGAAGACCCTTCAGCTCCTTGGGTACTTTCTCTAGCTCCTTCTTGGGAACCCTGTGTTCCATCTAATAGCTGACCGTGAGCTTCCACCTCCATGTTTGCCAGGCATTGGTATATTTTCCCCCGAGACAGCTATATCCGGGAACTTTCAGCACCATCTTGATGGCATATGGTATAGTGTCTATGTTTGGTGACTGATTGTGGGATGGATCCCTGGCAGCCGCAGTCCTTGGGTCCATCCTTTGGATTCATCTTCACAAATGCTCTCTTTAACTCTTTCAATTTGTGCTTTGTTCTTAATTCTAGGAAGGGGTGACATGTCCACATTTTGATCTTCCTTCTTGAGTTTCATGTGTTTAGTAAATTGTATCTTGAGTAGTCTAGGTTTCTGGGCTAATATCCACATATCAGTGAGTACATGTTATGTGAGTTCTTTTGTGATAGGGTTACTTCACTCAGGATGATGGCCTCCAGATCCATCCATTTGCCTAGGAATTTCATATATTTATTGTTTTTAATAGCTGAGTAGTACTCCATTGTGTAAATATACCAAATTTTTGGTATCAATTCCTCTGTTGAGGAACATCTAGGTTCTTTCCAGTTTCTGGCTATTATGAATAAGGCTGCTATGAACATAGTGGAACATGTGTCTTTATTACCAGATGGAATATCTTCTGGATATATGCCCAGTAGAGGTATTGCAGTATCTTCTGGTAGTACTATGTCCAATTTTCTGAGGAACCACCAGACTGATTTCCAGAGTGGTTGAACCAGCTTGCATTCCCACCAACAATGGAGGAGTGTTCCCCTTTCTCCACATACACGCCAGCATCTGTTGTCACCTGAATTTTTGATCTTAGTCATTCTTACTGGTGTGAGGTGGAGTCTCAGGGTTGTTTTGATCTGCATTTCCCTGATGATTAAGGATGTTGAACATTTATTCATGTGCTTCTCAGCCATTCAGTATTCCTCAGTTGAGAATTCTTTGTTTAACTCTGTGCCCCACTTTTTAATGGGAATATTTGATTTTCTGGTGTCCATCTTCTTGAGTTCTTTATATATATTGGATATCAGCCCCCTATCTGATTTAGGATTGATAAAGATCCTTTCCCAATCTGTTGGTGGCCCTTTTGTCTTGTTGACAGTATCTTTTGCCTTACAGAAGCTTTGCTACTTTATGAGGTCCCATTTGTCAATTCTTGATCTTACAGCACAAGCCTTTGCTGTTTTGTTCAGGAATTTTTTCCCAGTGCCCATATCTTCGAGGCTTTTCCCCACTTTCTCTTCTATAAGTTTCAGTGTCTCNTTAGACTTGACCTTAGTACAAGGAGATAAGAATGGATCAATTCCCAGTCTTCTACATGATAGCTGCCAGTTGTGCCAGCACAATTTGTTGAAAAGGCTGTCTTTTTCCACTGGATAGTTTTAGCTCCCTTGTCAAAGATCAGGTGACCATAGGTATGTGGATTCATTTCTGGGTCTTCGATCCTATTCCATTGATCTACCTGTCTGTTGCTGTACCAGTACCATGCAGTTTTTATTACAATTGCTCTGTAGTACAGCCTGAGGTCAGGCATGGTGATTCCACCAGAAGTTCTTTTATTGTTGAGAAGAGTTTTTGCTAGTCTAGGTTTTTGTTATTCCAGATGAACTTGCTAATTGTCTTTTCTAGATCCTTGAAGAATTGAATTGGAATTTTGATGGGGATTGCCCATTTATCCTTTGTATAGAGATAGGCCATCGATTTGTTTGAGTTAATTCTATATCCAGCTACTGCACTAAAGCTGTTTATCAGGTTTACGAGTTCTCTGGTGGAGTTTTTCGGGTCACTTATATATACTATCATATCATCTGCAAATAGCGATAATTTGAGTTCTTCCTTTCCAATTTGTATCCCCTTGACCTCCTTTTGTTGTCGAATCCCTCTGGCTAGGACTTCAAGTATTATATTGAATAGGTAGGGCGAAAGTGGGTAGCCTTGTCTGGTCCCTGATTTTAGTGGGATTTCTTCCAGTTTCTCTCCATTTAGTTTGATGTTGGCCACTGGTTTGCTGTAGATTGCTTTTATCATGTTTAGGTAAGGGCCTTGAATTCCTGATCTTTCCAAGACCTTTATCATGAATGGGTGTTGGATTTTGTCAAATGCTTTCTCAGCATCTAAGGAGATGATCATGTGGTTTTTTATCTTTGAGTTTGTTTATATAGTGTATTACGTTGATGGATTTCTGTATATTAAACAATCCCTGCATTCCTAGGATGAAGCCTACTTGGTCATGATGGATGATCGTTTTGATGTGTTCTTGGATTCGTTTGGCAAGAATTTTGTTGAGTATTTTTGCGTCGATATTCATAAGGGAAATTGGTCTGAAGTTCTCTATCTTTGTTGTGTCTTTATGTGGTTTAGGTATCAGAGTAATTGTGGCTTCATAGAATGAATTGGGTAGTGTACCTTCAGNTCTTTCTCTCTTTTAAATAATTTTGGGTTGAAAGTCTATTTTATTCGATATTAGAATGGCCACCCCAGCTTTTTTCTTCAGGCCGTTTGCTTGGAATATTGTTTTCCAGCCTTTCACTCTGAGGTAGTGTCTGTCTTTTTTCCTGAGGTGTGTTTCTTGTAGACAGCAAAAGGTCGGGTACTGTTTGTGTAGCCAGTCTTATAGTCTATGTCTTTTTATCAGAGAATTGAGTCCATTGATATTAAGTGATATTAAGGAACAGTAATTGTTGCTTCCTGTCATTTTTGTTTTTAGAGTTGGGATTCTGTTCTTGTGGCTGTCTTCTTTTAGGTTTGTTGAAGGATTACTTTCTTTCTTTCTCTAGGGCAGAGTTTCCATCCTTGTATTGGTGTTTTTCTGTTATTATCCTTTGAAGGGCTGGTTTTGTGGAAAGATATTGTGTGAATTTGTATTTGTCTTGGAATACTTTGGTTTCTCTGTCTATGGTAAATGAGAGTTTTGCTGGGTACAGTAGCCTGGGCTGGCATTTGTGTTCTCTTAGTGTCTGCATAATCTCTGTCCATGATCTTCTGGCTTTCATTGTCTCTGGTGAGAAGTCTGGAGTAATTCTGGTAGGTCTGCCCTTATATGTTACTTGACCTTTTTCCCTTTCTGCCTTTAATATTCTGTCTTTATTTAGTGCGTTTGTTCTGATTATTATGTGTCGGGAGGAATTTCTTTTCTGGTCCAGCCTATTTGGAGTTCTATAGGCTTCTTGTATGTTTATGGGCATCTCATTCTTTAGGTATGGAAAGTTTTCTTCTATTATTTTGATGAAGGTATTTGCTGGCCCTTTAGTTTGATAGTCTTCCTCCTCATCTACTCCTATTATCCTTAAGTTTGGTCTTCTCATTGTTTCCTGGATTTCCTGGATATTTTCTGTTAGGATCTTTTTGCATTTAGCATTTTCTTTGATTGTCTTGTCTATGCTCCCAATAGAATCTTCTGTGCCTGAGATTCTGTCTTCTATCTCTTGTATTCTGTTGCTGATGCTCATATCTATGGTTTCTTATTTTTTTCCTATGGTTTCTATCTCCAGGGTTATCTCCTTTTGGTTTTTCTTAATTGTTTCTACTTCCATTTTTAGGTCCTGGATGGCTTTGTTCAATTCCATCACCTCTTTGGTATTGTTTTCCTGTAACTCTCTAAGTTTTTCCTCTTTAAATGCTTCTAGTTGTTTATCTGTGTTTTCCTGCATTTCCTTCTTATAATCCTCCATCATCATCATGACCAGTGACTTTATATCCATGTCCTGCTTTTCTGGTGTGCTGTTGTATATAGGACTTGATGTGGTGGGTGAGTTTGGATCTGGTGATGCCAAGTACCCTTGGATTCTGTTGCTTCTGTTCTTATACTTGCCTCCTGCCATCTCTGCCGAGGAGACCTGGCGTTGGTGCAGACCAGAAAGGACCCGCTGTTCTATCCTGGGCCTTTATCAATCTCCTGGCTGATGTCTCAAGTTCCACGAGATTGGGCCGGAACAGAGGATGTGTTCCCCTGCTCACCTCAGGTCCTGAGATAGCTTGGGGAGTCCCGAAAGAGCTTAGGAGAGTGCACAGTGCCTGTGCCCCAAGACCCGAGTTGGTGCTGGGCAGGCTGGACTGGACCGGAAGGGAGGGGCTTTTCTGCCCTGGGCCACTATCAATCTCCTGGCTGGTGTCTCAGGTTCCACGAGATTGGGCTGGAACAGAGGCTGTGTTCCCCTGCTCACTTGAGGTCCTGAGATAGCTTGGAGAGTCCTGAAAGAGCCTAAGAGAGTGCACAGCGCCTGTGGCCTCAAGCCCTGAGCTCCTGATGTGATATTAAAGTCCTAGGTGTTGCTGGGCTCAGAGGAAAGGTGGCGGGGTGGGTGGTGCTCTGGTTGGGAGAGGCCCAGCCTCCGGTGGGGCACAGTTCTCGGATCCTGCCCCTGTGGACAACTGCTGACCCACTGCTCCCAAAACCACCGCTGCACTCCACTCACGTGTAACCCCGATGCGATCTTAAAATCCTGGGGTATGGGAAGCACAGGACAGGCCCTAGCTGCATCCACTGGGCTCAGAGGAAAGATGGCAGGCTCAAACTTAAATTTTATATCAACTCTTCTCATGCTACATCCACTCCAGTAGTGACCTGCCTGACAGGTTGAAAAGTCTGGGCGTGGTCCCGAGACAAAAAGTTCATGGAAACTTAGTCTCCTGGAATCTTGGCATCCTGTATAAAGAATGCTCCAGTGTCCTTGCTTTAGTTGGTAAATAGATCTGTGTGCTTTCCCTTAATATTGCTTCATTATAAGTGCTCTTAAGGATTCATATTTTGACATATAGCTAAATTAGATTCTAGGCAGTCCTTGATCCAACCTTGAGCATGAACAGCTGAGTCACTGCCCTACACAGGAATTCACCACTGAGAAGGAACCAGACTGAGAGACTTAGAACTATAGCTATATCAACTCCTCTAACTTCCTAAAATTATTTGAATCAATTCAGGAATTATATAAAATCATGACTCCATCTAAACAGCACTAGTTCATAAAAGTTCATATTCATTTTGATCTATAGGACATTTCACCCAATAAGATGGGCTAATTAATCATAAGATACTATAGGTACCCTGTCACACCATGTCAGAAAATTGAGGAATATGGCAATGACAGGAACAACACTATCAAGAAGCAAACCTGGGACACAGTTTCTTTGAGGAATGGCCATTCCTTTCAAGAATAAACACATTGCAGCCATGAAAACTGGTGGGCCATCTACAGAGAACTTAGTTGCCAACTGCAGCTCCTCCTGCAGATACATGGTATCTGTTAAAGACAGAGAACCACTCTGAAAATCAGTTTGGTGGTTCCTCAGAAAATTAGACACAGTACTATCACAGGACCCAGCAATACCATTCCTGGGTATACATCCAGAAGATGCTCCAACATGTAATAAGGAAACATTCTCCACTATGTTCATAGCAGCCTTATTTATAACAGCCAGAAACTGGAAAGATTAGAGGAATCGGTACAGAAAATATGGTACATTTACGCAATGGAATACTACTCAGCTATAAAAACAATGAATTCATGAAATTCTTAGACAAATGGATGGAACTAGAAAATATTATCCTACGTGAGGTAACACAATAATAAAAGAACACACAGGCCATCATCCTTCTTAGCTCAGCGGAGGCAGCTAGGGCCCCCTTGTGCACTCTCCACACCCCAGAACCTTAGGAACACCTCGGAGTTACTGGTGAGTGGGGTGCAGCATAGGCTTTGAAATCCATGGAGGGTACGGTTTCAACAGCAGCAGGAACAGAGGAACTCCGACCAACCGGAGGTTGGGACCTCTTCCAGCCAGGACCACCCCCTCCATCTTCCCTCTGAGCCCAGCGGAGGCAGCTAGGGCCATTTGTGTGCTCTCAACACCACAGGACATTAGGATCACCTCTGGATTAGAGGAACTTGGGATCACCTCGGGATTACAGAAGAGAGGCAGCCTGCTGGGAGAGTTCTGACCCTAGAACTCAGGAAGTGGATCAGAGCTCCAGGCTGCTAGAAACCGGACTTGCATGAGAAGAGCTTGCCTTCAGAGAATGCTCTGATCATTGGATCTCTCGGGGGAGGTGGTCTACCAGAAGTGCTGTCAGAGGCTAACAGAACCACAGGAGGATCAAGCTCAAACCAGTGAGAGCTTGGACATTAATATCAGAAATCTCCAGATGGTGAAAGGCAAACGGAAGAATCTCACTAACAGAAACCAAGAACAATGGGCATCATCAGAACCCAGTACACCTACTGCAATGAGTCCTGGATACCCGAACATGCCTGAAAAGCATGACGCAGATCTTAAATCATATCTCATCATGATGGTAGAAGATTATAAGAAGGACGTTAATAACACACTTAAAGAAATGCAGGAGAACAATGCTAAACAGGCAGAAGCCCTTAAAGAAGAAAAACAAAAATTCTTCAAGGAACTACAAGAGAACACTGCTAAACAGGTAGAAGCCATTAAAGAGGAAATACAAAAATCCCTCAAGGAATCACAAGAGAACACTGCTAAAGAAGTAGAAGCCCTTAAAGAGCTAGAGGCAAACACTGCTAAACAGGTAGAAGAAACGCAAAAGTCCCTTAAAGAACTACAGGAAAACACATCCAAACAGGTGACAGAATTGAAGAAAACCATTCAAGATCTAAAAATGGAAGTAGAAACACTGAAGAAAACCCAAAGAGAGACAACACTGGATATAGAAACCCTAGGAAAAAAATCAGGAATCATAGATGTGAGCATCAGCAACAGAATACAAGAGATGGAAGAGACAATCTCAGGTGCAGAAGATTCCATAGAGATCATGGACACAACAATCAAAGAAAATGCAAAATGCAAAAAGATCCTAACTCAAGACATCCAAGAAATCCAGGACAAAATGAGAAGACCAATCCTACGGATAATAGGAGTAGATGAGAAAGAAGATTCTCAACTTAAAGGGCCAGCAAATATCTTCAATAAAATAATAGAAGAAAACTTCCCATACCTAAAGAAAGAGATGCCCATGAACATACAAGAAGCCTACAGAAGTCCAAACAGACTGGACCAGAAAACAAATTCCTCCCGACACATAATAATCAGAACAACAAATGCACTAAATAAAGACAGAATATTGAAAGAAGTAAGGGGAAAAGGTCAAGTAACATATAAAGGCAAGCCTACTAGAATCACTCCAGATTTCTCACCAGAGACTATGAAAACAAGAAGATCCTGGACAGATGTTATGCAGAAACTAAGAGAACACAAATGCCAGCCCAGGCTAATATACCCAACAAAACTGTCAATTACCATAGATGGAGAAACCAAAGTTTTCCATGAAAAAACTAAATTCACACAATATCTTTTCACGAATCCAGCCCTTCAAAGGATAATAACAGGAAAACACCAACTCAAAGAAGCAAACTACACCCTAGAAAAAAATAAGAAAGTAATCTTTTAACAAAACTAAACGAAGACAGCCACAAGAACAGACTCCCATCTTTAACATCAAAAATGACAGGAAATAACACTAATTTTTTTTTTATTTCTCTTAACATCAATGGACTCAATTCCCCAATAAAAAGGCACAGACTAACTGACTGGCTATACAAACAAGACCCAACATTTTGCTGCTTTCAGGAAACCCACCTCAGAGACAAAGACAGACACTACCTCAGAGTAAAAGGCTGGAAAACAATTTTCCAAGCAAATGGCTCGAAGAAACAAGCAGGAGTAGCCATTCTAATATTGAATAAAATTGACTTCCAACCCAAAGTTATCAAAAAAGACAAGGAGAAGCAATTCATACTCATCAAAGGCAAAATCCAGCAAAACGAACTCTCAATTTTAAATATCTATGCTCCAAATGTAAGGGCAGCCATATTCATTAAAGAAACTTTAGTAAAGCTCAAAGCACACATTGCACCTCACACAATAATTTGGGAGACTTCAACACCCCACTCTCACCAATGGGCAGATCCTGGAAAGAGGAACTAAACAAAGACACATGGACAGTAACAGAAGTTATGGAACAAATGGATTTAATGGATATCTATAGAACTTTTTATCCCCAAACCAAAGGATATACGTTCTTCTCAGCACCTCATGGTACTTCCTCCAATATTGACCATATAATTGGTTACAGAACAGGCCTTAACAGAAACAAAAAGATTGAAATTATCCCATGCATCTTAACAGATCATCACGGACTAAGGCTGATCTTCAATAACAGCAGAAATAATAGAAAGCCAACATTCACATGGAAACTGCACAACACTCTACTCAATGATACCTTGGTCAAGGAAGAAAGAAAGAAAGAAATTAAAGACTTTTTAGAGTTTAATGAAAATGAAGCCACAACGTACCCAAACTTATGGGACACAATGAAAACAGTCCTAAGAGGAAAACTCATAGCCCTGAGTGCCTCCAAAAAGAAACTAGAGAGAGCATATACTAGCAGTCTGACAGAACACTTAGAAACCCTAGAATGAAAGGAAGCAAATTCACCCAAGAGGAGTAGACAGCAGGAAATAATCAAACTCAGAGCTGATATCAACCAAGTGGAAACAAAAAGAACTATTCAAAGAATCAACCAAATCAGGAGCTGGTTCTTTGAGAAAATCAACAAGATAGATAAACCCTTAGCCAGACTAACTAGAGGGCAGAGGGACAGTATCCGAATTAACAAAATCAGAAATGAAAAAGGAGATGTAACAACTGATCCTGAAGAAATCCAAAACACCATCAGATCCTACTATAAAAGCCTATACTCAACAAAACTGGAAAACCTGGATGAAATGGACAACTTCCTAGACAGATATCAGGTACCAAAGTTAAATCAGGATCAGATTAACAATCTTAACAGTCCCATTGCCCCTAAAGTAATAGAAGCAGTCATTAATAGTCTCTCAACCAAAAAAAGCCCAGGACCAGATGGGTTTAGTGCAGAGTTCTATCAGACCTTCAAAGAAACCTAATTCCAACTCTCCTCAAGCTATTTCACAACATAGAAACAGAAGGTACTGTACCCAATTCGTTCTATGAAGCCACAATTACTCTGATACCTAAACCACACAAAGATCCAACAAAGAAAGAGAACTTTAGACCAATATCCCTTATGAATATTGATACCAAAATACTCAATAAAATCCTCACAAACCGAATCCAAGAACACATCAAAACGATCACCCATCATGACCAAGATGGCTTCATCCCAGGGATGCAGGGATGGTTTAGTGTACGGAAATCCATCCATGTAATCCACTATATAAACAAACTCAAAGACAAAAATCACATGATCATCTCGTTAGATGCTGAGAAAGCATTTGACAAAATCCAGCACCCATTCTTGATAAAAGTCATGGAAAGGTCTGGGATTCAAGGCCCATACCTAAACATACTAAAAGCAATATACAGCAAACCAGTAGCCAACATCAAAGTATATGGAGAGAAGCTGGAAGCAATCTCATTAAAATCAGGGACTAGTCAAGGCTGCCAACTTTCTCCATACCTATTCAATATAGTACTTGAAGTCCTAGCCAAAGCAATTCGACAATGAAAGGAGATCAAGGGGGTACAAATTGGAAAGGAAGAAGTCAAAATATCACTATTTGCAGATGATATGATAGCATATATAAGTGACCCTAAGGATTCTACCAGAGAACTCCTAAATCTGATAAACAGTTTCAGCACAGTAGCTGGATATAAAATTAACTCAAACAAATCAGTGGCCTTTCTCTACACAAAAGATAAACAGCATGAGAAAGAAATTAGGGAAACAACACCCTTCACAATATGTAGGGAGCCATTCAACTGCTCTTTAAAGATGGCATTGACCGACTCAGCTGTACTGGCATAAACAACTCTTAATTGGCGTTAGGCAGTGTCAGCTGTTGTTTGATCTTGAGCCCGAGAATACCTGGTGTAGTCACGCGAGAATACCTGGTGTAGTCACGCGAGAGCCACGAGGCAGAGGCAGCTCGGTGATTGGCCAGGACAGGGTATAAATAGGCTGCTTGCGGTGGGGTCTTTTGCCATTTGCCATCATGCTCTGCTAAGCTGTAAGTGCATCAAGTTCCTGAGTAAACTGTTGGGGAAGAAACCTGTTTGTCTTGTGTCTTATTCCTGCTGGACGGGGATGGCGCACAACAACAATAGTCACAAATAATATAAAATACCTTGGTGTGACTTTAACGAAGGAAGCGAAAGATCTGTATGACAAGAACTTCAAGTCTTTGAAGAAAGAAATTGAAGAAGATCTCAGAAGATGTAAAGATATCCCATGCTCATGGATTGGCAGGATTAATATAGTCAAAATGGCTATCTTGCCCAAAGCAATCTACAGATTCAACGCAATCCCATTCAAAATTCCAATTCAATTCTTCACTGAGATAGAAAGGGCAATCTTCAAATTCCTCTGGAATAATAAAAAACCTAGGATAGCAAAAACTATCCTCAACAATAAAAGAACCTCTGGTGGAATCACCATGTCTGACCTCAAGATGTACTACTGAGCAAGTGTGATTAAAAACTGCATGGTACTGGAATAAAAACAGACAGGTAGACCAATGGAATAGAATTGAAGAGCCAGAAATGAACCCACACACCTTGAGTCAACTTATCTTCGACAAGGGAGCTAAAACTATCCAGTGGAAAAAAGACAGCATTTTCACCAAATGGTGCTGGCACAACTGGTGGTCAACATGTAGAAGACTGCGAATTAATCCATTCCTTTCTCCTTGTACAAAGCTCAAGTCTAAGTGGATCAAAGACCTCCACATTAAACCAGAGACACTGAAATTCATAGGGGAGAAAGTGGGGAAAACCCTGGAAGATATGGGCACAGGGGTAAAATTCCCTAAACAGAACACCAATGACCTGTGTTGTAAAATCACAAATCGACAAATGGGACCTTATAAAGTTGCAAAGCTTCTGTAAAGCAAAAGATACTGTCAATTAAACAAAAAGGCCACCAACGGATTGGGAAAGAATTTTTACCAATCCTAAATCTGATAGGAGGCTAATATCCAACATTCACAAAGAGCTCAAGAAGCTGAACACCAGAAATTCAAATAACCCCTTTAAAAATGGGGTACAGAGCTAAACAAAGAATTCTCAACTGAATAATGCCAAAGGGCTGAGAAGCACCTTAAAAAATGTTCGAAATCCTTAATAATCAGAGAAATGCAAATCAAAACAACATTGAGATTCCACCTCACACCAGTAATAATGGCTAAGTTCAAAAATTCTTGTGACAGTGGATACTGGCGAGGATGTGGAGAAAGAGGAACACTACTTCATTGCTGGTGGGATTGCAAGCTGGTACAACCACTCTGGAAATCAGTCTGGCGGTTTCTCAGAAAACTGGACATAGTACTAGCAGAAGATCCAGCAATACCTCTCCTGCTCATATACCCAGAAGATATTCCATCTGGTAACAAGGACACATGCTCCACTATGTTCTTAGCAGCCTTATTTATAATAGCTAGAAGCTGGAAAGAACCCAGC
>LR751049.1:75041-183301 GCA_902729485.2 Mus minutoides | reverse complement strand
ACTCAGCTATTAAAAACAATGAATTTATGAAATTCTTGAGTAAATGGATGTATCTGGAGGATATCATCCTGAGTGAGGTAACCCAATCACAAAAGAAGTCACTTAATATGCACTCACTGATAAGCGGATATTAGCCCAGAAACCTAGAATACCCAAGATACAAGTTCCAAAACACAAGAAAATCAAGAAAGACCAACACTTCATTCCTCCCTAGAATAGGGAATAAAATATCCATGGAAGGAGTGGCAGATACAAAGTTTGGAGCTAAAATGAAAGGATGGACCATCCAGAGAGTGCCCCACCCAGGTGGTCCATCACATAATCAGCCACCAAAAGCAGACACTACTGCATACACCATCAGGATATTGCTGAAAGGACCCTGATATAGCTGTCTCCTGGGAGGCTTTGACAGTCCCTGACAAAGCAGAAGTGGATGCTCACAAATATCTATAGGGCAGAACACAGGTTCCCCAATGTAGGAGCTAGAGACAGTACTCAAGAGCTGTAGGGGTCTGCAACCCTATAGATGGAACAACAATATGAACTAATCAGAACCCCAGAGCTCATGTCTCTAGCTGCATATGTATTAGAAGATGGCCTAGTTGACCATTTTTGGGGAATAAAGGCCCTTGGTCTAGCAATGTTTATATGCCCCAGTATAGGCGAATGCCAGGGCCAAGTAGTGGGAGAGGGAGGTAGGGTAGCAGGGCGGGGGGAGGGTATAGGGGACTTTTGGGTAACACTTGAAATGTAAATGAAGAAATTCTCTAATAATAAATAAAAAAATAAAAGAGCACACATGGTATACACTCGCTGATAAGTCAATATTATCCCAGAAGCTCAGAATACCCAAGATACAATTCACAGACCAAATGAAGCTCAAAAAGAAGGAAGAACAAAGTATTAATACTTTGGTGTTCTTAAGGGGGGATCAAAATACCCATGGGAGGAGATACAGAGACAAAATGTGGAGCAGAATATGAAGGAAAGACCACTCAGAGACTGCCCCACCTAGGGTTCCATCCCATATACAGTCACCAAACCCAGACACTATTGTGGATGCCAACAAGTGCTTGTTGACAGGTATAGCTGTCTCCTGAGAGGCTCTGCCAGTGCTTGACAAATACAGAGGTGGATGCTCTAGGTCAGCCATTGTACTGAGCACAAGGTCCCCAATAGAGGAACTAGAGAAATGCCTAAAGGAGTTGAAGGAACTTGCAGTCTCATAGAGGAACAACTATATGAACTGTCCAGTACCCTCAGAGCTCTCAGGAACTAAACCACTAACCAAAGAATATACATGGAGAGACCCATGGCTCCAGCAGCATATGTAGCCTTGTTGGACATCAATGGGCTGAGAGGCCCTTGGTGCTGAAAAGGCTTGAGACACCAGTGTAGTGGAATACCAGGACAGGGAAGCAGGAGCGGGTGTGTTGATCAGCATGGGAAAGAGGAATGGGATAGGGGTTTTTCTGAGTGGAAACCAGGAAAGGGGATAACATTTGAAATGTAAATAAAAAATATCTAATAAAAAAAGAGAAGTAGGATTGAAGAAGCTCAAGGGGATGGCAACTCCACAGGAATAAAAACACTTATCAACTAACCTGGACCCCTCAGAACTGCCAGAGACTAATCCACCAACCAAAGACCATACATGGACTGGTAAATGGCCTCTGGAATATATGTATCAGGACAACCTTGTCTGGCCTCAGTGGGAGAGGATGTTCTGAACCTCATAGAGACTTGATGCTCCCAGGAAGGAGGATGCAAGGTAGAATGAGTTGGGGGTGGGTGGTTGGTGGGGAGGAGAGATGAGGTAAAAACTATGCAAAGAGAGACTGGGAAGGGAGCATTTTTAGAATGTAAATAAATAAAACAATGTAAAAATACATGTTATGTATTTTAGATTTAATTAGGAAAAATACATATAATAAAATACACTGTAAATCTTAAATAAAAGAAAGTTGAAGGTTTTGTGCCTGGCTTCCTATCTAACTGCCAAAAGGCTTGACTGGTTACAGAAGATGGAACGGTCTGGCTTCATCTCTCCCAGTGTCATCATTCTTTGCTAGGGACATCCTTGTTGATTCCAGTAGATTCCCACTGCACTAAGTTTCTACCTCATCTCCTCAGTTGCTCTAATTGCAGTTGTCTCTCCCAGTTTCAATCCCTCCATTCTCCTCCTCACCTGATTCTTCTTCTTCTCATTTCCACCTACCCAAAGTCCAGCCACAAATTCATTCTATTTCCCCTTCTCAAGAAGATCTATGTATCATCTTTGACCCGCTTTTGTTACTTAGTCTCTCTGGCTCTGTGGATTATAGCATGGATTTTCTGTACTGAAGATCTAATATCTAGTTATAAATGAGTACACCATGCTTGTCTTTCTGGGTCTGGGTTTCCTCAGGATGATATTTTTGTCTAATCTTACTGTCAGTTGTGAAGCCTTGGGAGGCCTGTACATTTCTGAAAGACATGGAAGAGAAGTGGAACTGAGGGAGAAGGGAGATGGGAACAGGGAACTGGAAGGAGTGGAGAGTGAAAACTGCAGTCACTTTGTAATGTCTTAAGGAAGAATAAAAAATACTTTTGAGAAACAGAAAACTGCTTATCATTAATAAGTTGCCTTTATTCCAGAAATATTACAGGGAAGATTTGACATATTTCAAGCCAATAAAGGTAATAAATACACAATCCCATAAATGGACCAAAGACAATAACTATGGAAATATCACTAGATGGGTAAAGGCAATTCACAGAAGTCATTGGACTTTAATTATAAAGTCATTTAATTCACAAAAGTCATTGGACTTTGATTCAATCAAGTAAATGTCCTTCACAAACTTCGAATAAAAGGAAATTATCACACATGTACCTGTTTACACACACAATTGCACATACACATATCTTTATTATCATGTAAAAAATTGTAAGAAAAATGTATTTAAGACTGGCCATGGTTGCTCTTTATATTGTCCAAACTGTGCACATAATTATTACTTTATGCTTTAAACACCTAAATAGGTTAAAATTTAATAATAAAATTAATTTTTCATGTTTGAACTTGTGTTCAATTTGTGTTACAAGAGAATTAAAAATACCATATTATTCAGGGGCTTCAATGAATGATCAATACTATGGGTTATTTTTAACAACTCAGATCATTTTACATAATTCTCTTCTCTCAAGCCAGAGAACACTGACATAAGTGACTTACTCAAACAATGCCTGGTCCATACAGGTTTGCAATGAGACTCGAGACTAAGACTTGTGGAATCTGAGCAACAATATTGACTGTCCTTCTCGAGCCTGGGTTCTAATTTATGAAACATATTATGATCTTTTCTTCAGATAGCATCATGTCTGATAGCACAGTACGGTACAAGCCTCTTCCTTTATTATTATTTTAGGATTTCATTACTGTAAATTAAATGGAGGTCCTTTAATCAGGAGCAATCTTTTAAAAAATACACTTAGATTAATTAAAAAGCAATCACAAGATGACACATTCCCTTGTTGGTCATAGTTTACACTAAAATAAATGATTCAATAAATGAAACAGCTGCTTAAAATAATCAAAGATAATTTAAGAGATAAAAGGCCAAGCAAGAAAATAATTGCACTTAGAAGAACAAAAGACTTTAAGAAAGGTTTAAAATAATGCAAAAAGCTAAAGCTGAATGCCACTGTCATATTTCCGAAGAATTGTTAAAATTTCCTCAGAAACCTCTTCCCTAGCATTTAATCCCCATATAAAATCAAAATGGCTAAAATAAGGAATAGTCTTAAGGTATGTGAGGTTGGGGATTTTGGGTTTCAAAATTTCAACATCTTCTGGGTCAGATAAAAAGTCTTTTAACCCAGTAAACATGGCAGTTGGAACCTTCATGTCTTCCACATTGTATACAGGAGGGGTAGTCTGATGGGAAATGACAAAGAGCAACGCGTTAAAAAATTGACAAAAATTCAACAAAACATTAACAAAAATACTTATTCTCATTTGTGAAAGGATAACTGTAATAACAAATTATGTCCATAGAAACCATTGAGCTTGGCCCTTGTCAGCTAACGATCTTATTTTTATATATTTGCTTACTTTAGTTTTTTCACAGCTACTGTCTATGTTTTCTATGCTGCTTTCTGGTCAGAATCCTCCCCTCTCAGTATCCTGAATTCTGAGGTTACTGCTATGCCCCATTACAGTGGTCTGTCATTCAAAACTTGAAATAATACAAGTCCCATGTTTCCTAAACCTGGATCTCTACATATGAAACGACTATATCAATAAGTGTCTGACAAACCCCACATAATTTTGTGAGAGTCAATGATGCGTTAGACAGAATATTGTTACAGTATCATCATACAAAAGATGCTATTCATTTGATTTCTCTCAAAGTTTTATTTAGTCCCTCTTCCTAAGAAAAAGGAAATGTCCCAAAGTCTTATTTAAAAATGAGGACTTGCATTAGATTTCTTAGACTATGTACCTTTTATAAGGACCAGATCTTGAAATCTGAAAAAAGAGACTTACCTGATTGTAGTGTTGCATATTCAGAGATGGACTTCCCCAGTCATAAGCCTGAAGTATACCACTTCTTCCTACCTTAAATAGAGAGAAAACATACTACTACTTACACAGCCTTAGAGTATAATAGAACCAACATTTATTGAGTTCTATTGCCTCTTTCTAAAGTAATGACACATTGGCCCACAAAAACCCAGTACATTTTCTACTTTAATGATATGTATTGTCTGATCAATGGCTACTAAATTAAAGTCCTAGAGAATTCCACAACATATGAATAAGTATAAAAAGGACCTAGAAAACAGAAGTACATTTTTGTAAAGCTCAATCAAATTATACTTTATGACTATTTTAATAATGTTAAAATATAACAATTAATATGTACTCCACTGCAAGAAAAGTCAATTAGTTGAGAAAATACCATCCATGAATGGTAAAAGCTTACTCATTTATAACATAATATATCATTTTATGCTGTATTTAGTCTTAGTAGTGTTTAGCATATCTTAGTTTATATATTATCAATTATCAAATGTATTTAATTATAAGAATCTAAACTAATGCTTATAAGAATAAAAAATTGAAAAATCTCAAATTAGTACATAATTTAACTGGTGTATATTGAATAGAATAAAAAATAATACAAAACAAAACAAAACAAAACAAAAGAACCTTGTGAGATGGTTTCTACCCAGTGTAAGAACTAGTTTACATCCTGTCTAATGGCGTTAGTCCTGTCTAATGACGTTAGTCCAAGCAGATCATACTATTTAAGTATGTAAAAGAGCTATCACAGTTTACTCATAGACCCCAAGGGCACCTACAATTCTAATCTTGCATCATTATGTGAAATTAATTACTAAAATTATATATATATAATATATATATATATATTATATTATATATATATATATATTATATATATATTACATATATATGAATAGAAAGCCTTTTTATCCTCTCAGGATATAATGTTGTGACCATTCTTTTCTAACATTTTTCTACAAAGGTTCTATGTACTGATAAGTTCCCTCTAATCTATCAATTTGGATCCAATATGTTGACTATAAAAACAGCTCGGCAAAGTTTTCTAAAACTTAAAGAAGTAATAAATTTTAAAAAGAGAAGGAAAGAAAAAGATATATTGTAAAATATGTACCTGATTATAATGTATAAGAACTTTTACTGATGTTCCTGCTAGATTGAGCTTTACATACACATCAATGCGGCTCTAGGAGAGAGTCAGACACAAAATATTTTGTTAGAATTTAATTTCCTTGGACAAAAACAAATCTTTCAGAAGAGTGAGGCTGTACCATCTCCATATAGAAAAAGCAGTGGTTCTTGCAAAGGATGCACATTCAATTCCAGAACCCATATCGTGCTTACAACAGCTTATGGCTGCAGTTCACAGTTATTGACTGACTGCTATGTGCATCATACTGTGAACAAACATACATACAAATAAAACACTCACTCACACAAAACCAAGAGACAAAAGCTATATATCTCCAATAAATTTATAATGCAAGTCTGGATTTTAACACAGTAAGGAATCTAAATATTATTGTTATAATAAAAAAGGTTTTCATTTTAATTTTTGAAACAAAATACATCATTTTTCACCTTCTCTGCCGTTGAACTTCTACCACCTACACTACTTTGTTCTCTGTAAAATTTGTGAACTATGAAGACTTTTTCTTTACTTTTTTTTTACATATTGCTAAATATATAAATACCACCTTCTCAAGTCATAAAATGTTACTTGCATGTCTATGATTTCAGGGCTCACCACTGGGTTTCATTAAGTAGAAATAGTACTTACACAAAGAGTTTTGTGTGATCATGTCTTGAGAGTCGACTCTAATTATTATTTTTTTTTACCATTACATACATATTTTGTATGTTTTTATGTTTAGTTATCCAAAGGATGTGGTTTGCTATGAGGGTAGAAGATTTATCAAAGCTTAGACATTAACAAAATGTAAGCCAGTTCAATACTTCTCATGAATTAAAGAATTTCTTTTTGTTAATGACTCATATTATAAGAAGTAGTTATCCTTAATTCTGGAGCACAAGTGCTGTACTGGGTCATCAGTTACTTGATGAATGACAGCAGATGCATTCACTGAACCAAGGAGAAGGAAAGATGAAGCTCATCCATTCTGATCCTCAGCTCTTCACTCATAATTGGTGGACAACAGACATGTGCTCTCATGGTGAGAACTTGGAATTGCATGCAGGGCACACCTTGATTTTCATATGTAACAGATTAAATGAATTACAATTAAGTTACCAGATACAGTTGTTATCTTAGCAACACCACACACACACACACACACACACACACACATGATAAATTTGATAGAAAAAAAAACTTACCAAATTTAACTGCTCTGGAGAATATCCACCCATTGATCCCATCACAGCAGCACATACAGCAGTGAACAAGTTAATATTGCAAACACATGCACCCACTTCACTGAAAAATACTGTAGGAAAAAATTCTTTTTCACCAAAGAGGAGCTGAAATTGACAAATGTGAAGAGTAGCTCTTAGTGTGAGAAAGTGTTTTGCCTGATAGAAGCATAATGTTTATAGGGAGTGAGACAAAAGACAAAACTACTGTGTGCTGCTGAAATGGATTGGTTTAGTTCACTGAATATGACATCCAGTACCTAATTTGAGAAACAACACTCCCAAATATGATAGGAATATTTTTAATCAGATTAAATTGAATGTAAACTTTTGAGAATCATGAACATTTTGGGATGTCAGAAATCTTTCTGTTTCTTTATTGGGGAGGGTTTACTTAGGGTTAATGTCTGGTAGACTTGTTGAACTAAACTCTGTATAGAAATGGCTATATTTTGAAGTATGTTTAGCATAAAATGAAAACATGTCCATACAAAATCTTGCAAATTAGCAAACGAGAAAAAAAAAAACATTGAAAACTCTGTCAGTTGTGGTATCCAGATTAACTGAATGTCTTAAATAAATACACAAGAGATTACAATTCTTTCACAGAAGAGGTTCCTGTAATGCTACAAAATAGATGAACTAATGATATGCTCATGATTCCATTGAGATGAAAAAACTAAGATCGAAAACTTTAGTAGACACACAGATGATTCGAGATGCTGGGCGAAAGAGACTGTGGCGGCTTCATGTAGCAATGATGTCAGATATTGAAACACACACATAAAACACATACAAAACAAGAGTTCTCAAAACTGCATAGCAGGCTGTGAGAGAGTGTAAGATGAAAAATATGACTCTAAGTAGCTGAGTGTTACATTGCACATCTGTTGTCCAAAGAGAATTCCTAGCTTTGTAATCCTTATAGACAAATGGGACTTGGAAAAAGTTCAAAGCACTAAGGAGAAGGAGAAGGAGTTGAAATTCAAAGATCTATAGAGAATCTAATCTGAATTTCAGCTTACTATGAACTGCACATCTAATTGAGGAAACAAACTCAGGGCCAAACAATGGAACAGGAAGGACACAGGAGTGTTGAAGGTTTGCGAGGAGTCTGTCTCCCAGCAGCACAATAATTAAATATTTTAGTAATAATTATAATGTAACATTTATAGACAGTAAAATTAGATATCTGTAAACTTTATATTCTGGCCTTCTGTGTTTATTAATAGACTAATATGGGAATACTTTGTGGTAATAAAGTCAGTAACACAAATAAATAGGGTCATGGATTTTAGGCTAATTGTATCTTTACTAATTTAAAAATGAATAATATAAGTAGTTCTGTCTCTGTTTGAAAAATTATATTATAATGAAGCTTCTTTCTAGGAAAATCTCAGAATCACATGATTTCATAGGCAAAATAGACCAGATATTTATTTTATAAAAATTGCAATAACAAAATGCTTCCTAGTCCATTTATGAGGCCAGCAATTCTCTAACACTAATCATGGAAAGAGACGTATGAAAAGAAAACACAGGCAATATTTCTTAGGAATGAAAATGGAAGCTGGCTGTGTAGTTCAGATTTTTTTTTTTGCTTACCACTGTATAAAACCTAAAAGCAATAAGCACCTAAAATACCATTTGCATAAAAATTACAGGAAGGAGAAGCAAGAACAGGTCAAGGCTGTCCTGAGTTACACACCAAGTTCATGGGCAGTCTAAGACATATGAAACCGTGTCTCAAAAGGTAAATGAAATAAATTAAAATAGAGAAGAAATGTAAATGTTAAAATAGTAAATGTGAACCTAGTTGTTCTGCCTGCTTGGTAAAAATAGAAAATAATTTATAAATAGGATATAAATTCAGAAAAAGGTGAGATTTGTCTGTGGAATGGAAATTTTTTTAATTCTCAGAAAATTGGCAATTCACCTGTTAATAGTCTATGAAAGAAATAATGTGGATGCCAATAATTGTCTGATGACTGGAGCCTGATATTGCTGTCTCTTGAGAGGCTCTGCCAGAGCCTGACAAATACAGAGGTGGATGGTCACAGCCTACCATTGTACTGAGCACACAGGTTCCCCAATGGAGGAGTTAGAGAAAGGACTGAAGGAGTTGTAGGGGTATGCAGCCCTACAGAAATTACAATGATACCAAAAAACCAGACCCATCAGAGCTCCCAGGGATGAAACCACCAACCAAAGATTACACATGGAGAGACCCAGGGCTCCAGATGCATATGTAGCAGAAGATATCCTTGTTGGACATCAATGGGAGGAGAGACCCTTGGTCCTGTGAAGATTTGATGCCCCAGTGTAGAGGAATGCCAGGATAAGGAAGTGGGAGTGGGTGGATTGATGAGCAGGGAGTTTTCAGGGGGGAAAACAGAAAATGGAAACGATATAGCTATAGTCTTAACATTAAATTCTGATAAATGAAAATTTAAATAATAAGAACTAGATAAAAGACAAAAATTATAGATAAAGAATTACATCCATGTTAGATAAAGTGCACAGGACAAAGTGCAGGCTGCCTAACTTTAAAGTGTGACTCACTGTAGCCATTAAGGGAGGTGATGCAGGCAAGTCGACTGTACTGGGAGATCTCTTCTTTAGCAATCTAACTTTGAAAAATGTAGGTATACCACCACTTTGAGTTCATCACAAACCTTGATAGTCGTTGGAGTGAGGTAAGATGCAAGGTGCGTAGTACCTTTGGCATGTTGAACACTATAAATTGGAGCCAGTAAAATATTGAGTTTAATCTTTTCAGCCAGTGTTTGATTTGTTGCAAATGCCCCCATAGCTGAAAGACATTACACACAAATAAGTTACTGTTCCCTCCTTCTGAATCTGTTTCACAGAGACTATGTCTCTTCTTTACAGACATTTGAACTTGTTTCTGAAGATTTCCCCTAGTTTAGTCATCGGGCTGCTAAGATGGAAATCTCTTTAAGTTCCATTCAATTTGCTTCTCCCCCTCCCACTTACTGTGAATGACTATTTATGATTTACCACTAGAAAAAAACCATTTTGTAAGAGGAAAAATATTCTGCCCTTTAAGAAATCTCTCTAATAAATTCTGGAATTCTATTAATTTCAGATTTTCTGTTCTGGGAAGTTCCACCTTAATTATTTTGTGTTGTATTCTTGCCAATGTGAAGCTCATTTACATTTATTTATTAAAGACTTACACATGGTCTTTGACTGCTGGCTCAAATATTTGAGACCAACTGGAATTAAGGGTCAACTCAGGAGTCTTAAATAATAACATCTCTGATGATTGGAAGAGACACCTATACAAAGTATCACACATTGATTTTAACAATCTCTAGATTTTTAATGATCTACCTTCACATGTCCTCCCTGTAGCATAGCCAGCCCACTCGTGCAGGTGCACACCTATATACCAATCTACTTATCTATCTACAATCATTCTGTCTGTCACATTATAAATTGGACAAATGGATACATCAGTTAAAAATATCTTCTTTGGCCATCTGTTCTAGAACACATTTGATCTTTGAAAATATATTCTTTGTACAAGCCCAAATAATATCAATCAAATCTGTGTGAGGCTGACCAAGACAGTGAAGAAAGATTCATAAAGCATTTTCTAAGAAAAATGGCCACTCCAATTTTCAACATGTTCAATGTCATTTTAGAAAGAACACACACACACACACACACACACACACACACACACACATGTATTCTTCAGAATACAAATTTTAGCACTGTCCTTTTCTGCATACCAATAAGGGTTCCTTGAGAATGGCCAATGTAGTAAATCTGCTTTTGTCCTGTTTTATCCAGAATGAAATTAATGGTGGCTGGAAGGTCATACTTTATCATTTGATCAAAACTGCATGAAAAAAGAATGGAGAAAAGGTGATTTAGTTACTAACCAATAAGTAATTCATTTCTGTTTTAAATGATGACTCTATGTGAAGGTAGACATGGTTCACAAAGTGGTGGCAATTATCAATTACCACCTTCGCTACAATACCACCTTATGATCACTATTTCTCTGTGATCATAAATTCTCCATGATAGTTGTCCACAATTATACGCACTGCACAGAATTAAGCTAACATCACTATGTCTATAGTGAATGAATTATTTGACTTAATTCTGCTAACTTTTTCTTGAGTGCCAAATTTCTAAAAAAGTTCAAGTTCTCCACATGAGCATTATACCATTTAAAATTTGGAAATAGGAAATCTTCCCCAAACTCCTACTGTGAGAGATAGATAGAGACAGACACAGAGACAGAAACGGACAGAGCTTGCTAAAGGAACAAAGATGAATACATAAAGGAAGTTTATCAAACAAATTGATGAGATAATATTCTAATACTCTGTGACACAAAGTGTTCACATGTACTATTAACCATCTCTCTTCTCCATTGCCTGTCAGTTTTCCTTCTAACAAAATATCAACAGTATCAGCTGAGGAGGCAGCTCATTGGAAAATAATTGGGGAGTGATTTTGATCCCGAGGACCCACAAAAAATAAACACAAAACCAAAAACAATTATGCTGGTACTCACCTGAAAATCCAGCAAGTCGTGTGTAAAAACAAGCAATTTTGCTGACCACCCAGCCTATCTTACCTAGAGATTCCCAAGCCAGACAGACACAGTGTGTCTAAGGAATGACACTTGAATTTGTGCTCTGAATCTCACTAAACACATGTACATGAATATACATATATTTCATACACACACATGTATACACACACACACAAATGAGAACACATGCTTAAAGTGAAGGGTAATGGAGGATGGCTGTGTGCAAATGTCTACATGTACAAAACCATTGTATTAAATATATCAAATTTATTTCAATGAAGTAATTTTATACAGACATGGGTGCGGTCTGTGAGAAGACTCAGTGAACAAAGGCAAGTGTTTCCAGGACTGTTGCCCTAAGTTTCATTCCCAGGACCAGCATGGATTAAAGAGATAGCCAATAGTCTTAAGTTGTTATACTCCAAACATATAGTAAAGCATTTACATGTAGAGATACACAGACAGACAGTCAGACAGACACACACACACACACACACACACACACACACACACACACACAGTAATTAAATATGTATAAGTTTTTAAAGCAAGTGCATTGATTGGAAGCGTTATTGGTATTTCAACAGTAGAATATAGGCTATAATGATAATTAGACTATAATTATTATGTGTTTTAGCAGTAACAAAATCCCAAACCATGTCACCCAAGTCAATCTTTTAAAGTCACTTTAAGTGAAATGCCTTCAATCCTGTTTGACAAAGTTATTTAACCATTAAACTAAAAGTAGAAATCACATGGAATTGTTCCCTACCTAAAATCCCAGAATTCTTTAGAATCTGGGTTAACGGTCATGTGTTTCTTTGCCCAGGTACTTCCTCTGCTGCTTCCCATCCACACATCGTACCCAGCATCTGCTAGGATGAAGGCCAGGCTGTTGTCAGGCGGATTGGAAACCCATGCACCAGGAGTTGCAAGCAAGCCATGCTGACAAAATACTACCATCTTTGGGGCTGCAAAAACAATCATGCAAATGCTTTACCATATTAGCATCAACTGACAATGTAAGCAACAACTTCATATATAAATACTGGAATCAAAAGATTCTGAAACTAGCAAGCACAAAGGGATGTGCTTAGAGTTCATTTCACTTATGTCAGTCAATATTAATCCAATATGGAACCGTGCAAAAGTAGAGTCATTTCTGGAGGATCTTGGTCCTACCTCACTCTCCTCAAGCATAAATTCCCTTAGTACATCTACATGTATTTTAGATTTTATAGTTTGTAGTTATTTAAAAGGGATGGTCCATACCTTATAAAATCCAAGAGGCAAATATACAGAAATACAAATAACTAAATATCCAAAGATTAATATGCATTTTCTTTTAAAACTCACTGGACTCTTAGAACATGCAATATGCATTTTCTTTTAAAACTCACTGGACTCTCAGAACATGCAGGGCTTCTTGGTGGATATGAGGATTGAACCAGGTCTCATGTATTACCATCTGGATTATAAACTGTGAATGATCACTGCAGGAAACTAAGGAATCTCCCTGAAGAAGTGTGCTTGAAAACAATTTAGGGGCTCTGCGTCCATGGTAGAACCACATCCTTGTCCTCACAGTGACCGATGAAAGCTAGGTTTGTCTATAGAAGCACATCCTTTTCCTCATAGTGACCAATGAATGCTAGGTTCTTTTAAGCCCCAGCTTTAATCATGGGCATCAAGGACTCTGATTGCTCTTTTGAAATCACTCAGTTTGGAAGTAACTATTTAGTAAGTCATTGTCTCTGGGTGCTGAGAGCTTCAGTATGTATCTCACTCAGATCTTACCTGAACTATTAGCATTATTCTTTCCATGAGGAATTCGGTTAATTGGAAGAATGTAACCATCATCAGTCATGACCTCATATTCTTTGCTTGGATATCCCCAGTGTTTAATAATCTCACTCTACAAGAAAAAAAATACAATAATGATTTTCATGAATTTTTTTATACTTACAAATTTCTCAAGATTCTTAAAATAGAGTTATTTCTTCTTGGTATTAAGTCATCATTCTGGTCACTGTTCAGATTGTAAGAGATGCAGCCATTTAGAAAGGTTGAAATAAACTAATAGAGATAAAGGAAATGCATTTAATTTTATTAGTGTTAAGAATAGCTTAGAAAATTGTAAGTAGATATACCTGAAGTCCCAGCTATACCACTCTTGGGCATATATCCAAAAGATGCCCCACTATGCTACAAGGGCATGTGTTACACTCTCTTCATAGCCTTATTTGTGATAGCCAAAAGTTGGAATCAACCCAATTGTCTCACAAATGGAAGAATCAATACAGAACATGTAGTTCATTTACACAATATAATTTACTCCTCAGCTATTAAGAATGAGGACATCATGACGTTTACAGGCAAATGGGTGGAACTAGAAAATATGCTGAGTGAGGTAACTCAGATTCAAAAGAATATGTGTGATATGTACTCACGAATAAGTGGATTTTATCAAAAAATACAGAATACTCAGGACACAACCCACAAGACTCAAGAAGGTTAAAAACCTGAACTACCAAGTGAGAATGCCTCAATCCTACTTGGGAGGTTGAAGAAAGCAGTTACAGTGACAGAGGGAGGACCTCCAGGTCTTGGGTGGTAGAGGGGACAGGAAGCAGAAGAGGGATACATGATCAGGTGTTGAACAAGGAAACAGTACTGAAGCCCTGAGAGTCAGCAGAAAAAAAAATGGAAACTGTTATCCTCGTGAAGTAGGAGGTGGGGGGACCCTCTAAAATGTACCAAAGACCTGGAAGGTAAGAGACTTCAGTACTCAAAGGGAGAGAACTTGGTTGACATGATTTACAGTGGGGAAGGGGAAGTTGTTTAGTCCACCTCCAGTGGAGAGACTGGACATCAATCAAGTAGAGGAATGGGCTTGCCATCTCACAGTCAAAAGCTCTGACTCAGAATTGTTCCTGTCTGAGGGAACAGCAGGGATAAAAATAGCGAAGAGCATGAGAGAAAGGAGGTCCAGTGACTTTTGAAAAACAAACAAACAAACAAACAAACAAACAATAGGATGTCCAGTGAATGGCCCAAGTTGGAATCCACCTCAATGGGAAGCCCAGGGGTCTAACACTGTTACTGATGCTGTGGTGTGCTTGCCCATAGGATCATAGCATGGCTGCCTTCTGAGAGGCCTACAAGAAGCTGAAAGAGCCAGATGCAGATACCAGTACCCAACCAATGGACCTGACAGAATCTGGGGACCCCTGTGATTGAATTGGGGAAAAACTGGAAGAAACTGAAGAGGAAGGTGGGCCCCATGGGAAGACCAGAAGCCTCTACTGATCTGGACCCTGAAGATCGATCCAACACCAGCAGCATACACCAGCTAATATGAGATCTCCAACATATGTACAGCAGAGGTTTGCCTGGTTTGGCCTCAGTGAGAGAAGTTGTACCTAACCCTCAGAGACTTGAGCTTCCAGGGAGTGGGGATATCTGATGGGGTGGGGTGAGTGGTTAGAGTGGGAAGTGGAGACATACTCTTAGAGATGGGTCAGGGGGAGGAGGTATGGAATGGGGAGCTGTCGGGGGGGGGGATGTGTAATTCCGGGATGAGGATCAAGTCTGGACTGTAAAAAATAATTAAAGAATACAAAAATAAATTAAAAACAGAATATCTTACAACATTCATGTGAGCTTCAGGATTCTTGTTTGGTCTGAATAAACAAAATATTTTTCCAAGTATATGGATAAGGCACATCGTTCTCAGCAGCCACAACATTTTAAACCTGCAGGGAAATAGTTATTTTCATGAAGGAGCTAAAGACATGGTAGTATGTATCTCAGTTTATTGCATATACATTATGTCCATATGTAACCTTCCTTCAGTGAAAATTTTCAGATTATATAATAAGAACCTTGGGTGAACTCAAAATCTTTAAAATAAATACCCACAGCAGAAATTTATGGGACAAAGAACAGCTTAGATATAATTAAAGATCAGCCTAGATAGAATTAAAATTGATAATATGTTTTATGAAAGCTATCTGTTTATCCCTTAGGTGTTTCTAAAAACAAGATAATTCTAACTAATTTTCTGATAAATCGTCACTGATAATATTTTGATATTTACCCCAAAGGACTGAGATTAGAATATAATTTATTGGTTAATGATTTAAAAAAATTATTAATTCAAAGGCCTTTATATTATTTGCATCAGAGTGAGGATAGGAGGAAAGATTAAAAAATTATAGCAGAAATGAATGAAAAGCCAGGTGAATGGATTTCCATATGTTGAAGATTTGTGTTCTAAGCCAGCCTGTGTAGCCACCATAACTTTCCTTGCCTACTTTCATAACTCTGTGTGGCACATATATTCCACCACCACTCTTTGAAGTTCTAAAATATGTGCTTTAAACAAAACACAACCATGACCCACAAACATCTCTTTTCTATTCACTATAAGCATTATTTTAAAGTGCTATTTGAGCACACAGTTTTAATAATCATAAATTTGTCATTTTAGTGAACTCTACAGATATAAAAAAAAAAGAAACATAAAGAAATTATAAAATTTGTTCCTTCAGAAATTTCTATCCCTATATTCCCAGAAAATAGTCTGGTATATTAATAGCAGGAAATGCATATGGTACTACTTGAATGTGACTTGTGTCCCAAGGTCTATTCCTGGGAGGTTGGTGTTCAGAGTTACAGTGCAAACACAGTGGGAACTTTTCAAATGGAACTTTGTTGGAATTACTATGTCAGGAGGACCTCATCATTAAATGTATCCATGTTATACCTCAGAAGTAGGTCAGATATGTGTGGAAGTGATGATTCCAAAAGAAATTTTGTTATAAAAATAAGCAAAAAGGACATCTGACTTGTCTCTATCACTTGATTTCTAGATATCTATGAGACCCCTTCTGCACACACTTCTTACTGTGTTATGTTGCCTGGCATTTTACAACCCCCAGAACTGAGCACCCACCAATTTTCTAAAATCTACAGAAGACTGAGCCACATGGACCCATTTTGTAATGCATCCATTGTGTGGTCTTTTCTTTCAGACTTAGAAATTGGGCAAGATCATTGTTCTAATCTATTCTAAATTAATATTCTTTCTTACAGTAAATTTCTTAAGCACTATTACAAATAGCCAGAACAAAACAGAACAGTAGAAAATCAGAGCTCTGAAATTTTTTTTCAGTGTTTTAACTTGGAAATTTTGAGGTGCAGACACACAAGATTAACTATGTTGACATTCCCATTGCTTTCACTATGTGTATAAACAAAAAATACCTTTGATTATGAATTAAAAGCTTTCAAAAATAAAAATGGTAAAATATAAACAACAACAACAACAACAAAAAACCAAAACAAAAACAAAATGCCTCCATAAAAACCAACTATAGGGCATATTCTCTTTTTTTTTTTGTTTGTTTGTTTCTTTTTTAAAGGTAAAGACATGTGGTTGCTATATTTTTTTATTAATATAATTTTTAATTAGATATTTTCTTTATTTACATTTCAAATGCTATCCTGAAAGTTCCCTATACCCTCCCCCTGCCATGTTCCCCAACCCCCCACCCCCACATCTTGGCCCTGGCATTCCCCTGTACTGGGGCATATAAAGTTTGTAAGACCAAAGGGCCTCTCTTCCCAATGATGGCTGACTAGGCCATCTTCTGCTACATATGCCCCTAGAGACACAAGCTCTGGGGGTACTGGTTAGTTCAAATTGTTGTTCCACCTAAAAGGTTGTAGACCCCTTCAGCTCCTTAGGTAATTTCTCTAGCTCGTCTCTTGGGGGCCCTGTGTTCCATCCTATAGATGACGGTGAGCATCCCCTTCTATATTTGCCAGGCACTGGCATAGCCTCACTTGAGATAGTTATATCAGGGTCCTTTCAGCAAAATCTTGCTGGCATATGCAATAGTGTCTGGGTTTGGTGGCTGATTATGGGATGGATCTTCAGGTGGGGTAGTCTCTGGGTGGTCCATCCTTTCGTCTTAGCTCCAATCTTTGTCTCAGTAACTCCTTTCATGGGTGTTTTGTTCTCTATTCTAAGAAGGAATGAAGTATCCATACTTTGGTCTTCATTCTTCTTTATTTTCTTGTGTTTTGCAAATTATATCTTGGGTATTCTAAGTTTCTGGGCTAATATCCATTTATTAGTGAATGCATATCAAGTGACTTCTTTTGTGATTGGGTTACCTCACTAAGGATGATGGAGTTTCCTCAGAAAATTGGACATGGAAGATCCAGCAATACCTCTACTGGGCATATATCCAGAATATGTTCCAACTGATAATAAGAACTCATGCTCCACTATGTTCATAGCAACCTTATTTATAATAGCCAGAAGCTGGAAAGAACCCACATGTCCCACAACAGAGGAATGGATGCAGAAAATATGGTACATTTACACAATGGAGTACTACTCAGCTATTAAAAACAAGGAATTTATGAAATTCTTGGGCAAATGTATGTATCTGGAGGATATAGGGCATATCCTTCATTATTGATTGATGGAGGGAGAGCCCAGCCCATTGTGAGTGGTATGATATCCATGTGAGGACATAGTCATTCACTACTAATGAGTTGGTCTTTAAGACCAGCACAATCTATTGGAATCAATCCATCCTACTGTTATGTCAAGGTGAGGGATAAAAAAGTGTTTTTGTATACTCAGAAACAAAGACATCTTCCCAATCCTCAAAATATAAATGTACACAAGAAAGTTGAATAAATGATTATGCACACATTCTATACTATTTTGGAAATCATTTAAAAAAAGAAAGCAAATTAAATCTGTTGATGTAAAAACAAGCCAAAGATATGAACCAAAAAGATACTGAATAGTTTCTATAATAATCCCCTTTGCTCATATTTTAAGGAATGAATATAAACTGATTAATAGAAATTAGTGACAGACATTTATTTTCATACATAGGAAAACAAAAATTTGTAAATGTGCACACACTCAAAACTGAGATCAGGCTTATTTAGAGGAAGGAAAGGCTGACTGAGAGTTTAACTGTTTTCATAATCTATATGATACTAGCATTTAACCCACAACTTTTATCCTAAGAGACAGAGAAAATCCATTAGCCTCCTGATTTTTTCAAGTAGTACTTAATAAGGGAAGAAAATCCTTGAGGTGCCAAAAAGTTGCGATCTCCTTCCTTCCCTTTCATTCCTTCAGTGAGGGATGTCAGAGGCTTCAAAATTCCATGAGCTAACAGTTCCTCATTAAAACTGAAATAATCATTAAATGTAAATGTATAGTTCAATAGCTCTACAACTGCCTGGCCTTATCTAACCATTTGACATTAAAAAATCAAATCACACTATAAATCCTCATATGAGTGCTCGCTTCGGCAGCACATATACTAAAATTGGAACGACACAGAGAAGATTAGCATGGCCCCTGCGCAAGGGTGACACGCAAATTCATGAAGCGTTCCATATTTTTATACTTTGGTCAAGGAAGGAATAAAGAAAGAAATTAAAGACTTTCTAGAGTTTAATGAAAATGAAGCCACAATTACCCAAATTTATGGGACACAAGGAAAGCATTCCTGAGAGGTAAATTCATAGCTCTGAGTTCCTACAAAAAAAAAAAAATGGAGAGAGCTTACACAAGTAGCTTGGCAGCACATCTGCCAGCTCTAGAACAAATGGAAGCAAAGTCACCTAAGAGGAGTAGATGGCAGAAAATAATCAAACTCAGGGGTGAAATCAACCATGTGGAAACAAAAAGAACTATCCAAAGAATCAATCAAACCAGGAGCTGGTTCTTTGAAAAAGTCAACAAGATAGACAAACCCTTGGCCAGACTCACTAGGGGGCACAGGGATAGCATCCGAATCAACAAAATCAGAAATAAAAAGGGAGTCATAACAACAGATCCTGAGGAAATCCAAAACACCATCACATCCTTCTACAAAAGGTTATATTCAAAAAAAAACTGGAAAATCTGGATGAAATGGATAACTTTCTAGACAGATACCAAGTTCCAAAGTTAAACCAGGATCAGATTAATGACCTAAACAGCCCTATATCTCCTAAGGAAATAGAAGCAGTCATTAATAGTCTCCCAACCAAAAAAAGCCCAGCTGGTCTACCCAAATCACGTCTCAAGATAGTCTGGAAGTTTCAAGACCTAGTTCCAGTTCTTCTCAAAGTATTCAACAAAATAGAAACTGAAGGTACACTACCCAATTCATTCTATGAAGCCACAATTACTCTGATACCTAAACCACATAAAGACACAACAAAGATAGAGAACTTCAGACCAATTTCCCTCATGAATATCGATGCAAAAATACTCAACAAAATTCTCACCAACCAAATCCAAGAACACATCAAAACAATCATCCATCATGACCAAGTAGGCTTCATCCCAGGAATGCAGGGATAGTTTAATATACGGAAATCCATCAACGTAATACACTATATAAACAAACTCAAAGATAAAAACCACATGATCATCTCCTTAGATGCTGAGAAAGCATTTGACAAAATCCAACACCCATTCATGATAAAGGTCTTGGAAAGATCAGGAATTCAAGGCCCTTACCTAAACATGATAAAAGCAATCTACAGCAAACTAATGGCCAACATCAAACTAAATGGAGAGAAACTGGAAGCAATCCCACTAAAGTCAGGGACCAGACAAGGCTGCCCACTTTCTCCCTACCTATTCAATATAGTACTTGAAGTCCTAGCCAGAGTGATCCGACAACAAAAGGAGGTCAAGGGGATAAAAATAGGAAAGGAAGAACTCAGATTATCACTATTTGCAGATGATATGACAGTATATATAAGTGACCCCAAAAACTCCACCAGAGAACTCCTAAACCTGATAAACAGCTTTAGTGCAGTAGCTAGATATAGAATTAACTCAAGCAAATCGATGGCCTTTCTCTATATAAAGGAGGAACTGGCTGAGAAAGAGATTAGGGAAACATCACCCTTCACAATAGTCACTAACAGTATAAAATATCTTGGTGTGACTCTTACGAAGGAAGTGAAAGATTTGTATGACAAGAACTTCAAGTCTCTGAAGAAAGAAATTGAGGAAGATCTCAGAAGATGGAAGGATCTCCCATGCTCATGGATTGGCAGAATCAATATAGNAGTTGGCCATCAGTGGGAAGAGAGGCCCCTTGGTTATGCAGACTTTATTTGCCCCAATACAGGGGAACGCCGGGGCCAGGGGGTGGGAACGGGTGGGTATTGTAGCAGGGCCGGGAGGGGGGAGGATATAGGGAACTTTCTGGATAACACTTGAAATGTAAATGAAGAAAATATCTAATAAAAGTTGAAAAAAAAAATTCAGGGGACAACAGATGCTGGCGTGGATGTGGAGAAAGGGGAACACTCCTCCAATGTTGGTGGGAATGCAAGCTGGTTCAACCACTCTGGAAATCAGTCTGGCGGTTCCTCAGAAAATTGGACATAGTGCTACCGGAAGATCCTGCAATACCTCTACTGGGCATATATCCAGAAGATATTCCATCTGGTAACAAGGACACATGTTCCACTATGTTCATAGCAGCCTTATTCATAATAGCCAGAAACTGCAAAGAACCCAGATGTCCCTCAACAGAGGAATGGATATAAAAATTTTTTTATATTTACACAATGGAGTATTACTCAGCTATTAAAAACAACAAATATATGAAATTCCTAGGCAAATGGATGGATCTGGAGGCCATCATCCTGAGTGAAGTAACCCATTCACAAAAGAACTCACATAACACGTACTCACTGATATGTGAATATTAGCCCGGAAACCTAGACTACCCAAGATACAATTTACTAAACACATGAATCTCAAGAAGAAGGAAGATCAAAATGTGGACACGTCACCCCTTCCTAGAATTAAGAACAGAGCACACATTGAGAGAGTTAAAGAGATCATATGTGAAGCTGAATCCAAAGGATGGACCCAGTGACTGGGGCTGCCAGGGATCCATCCCACAATCAGCCACCAAACATAGACACTATAGCATATGCCAGCAAGATGGTGCTGAAAGTTCCCGGATATAGCTGTCTCGGGGGAAAATATACCAATGCCTGGCAAACATGGAGGTGGAAGCTCACAGTCAGCAATTAGATGGAACACAGGGTTCCCAAGGAAGAAGGAGCTAGAGAAAGTACCCAAGGAGCTGAAGGGGTCTTCAACCCTCTAGGTGGAAGAATAACCATGAACTAAGTAGTACCCCCTGAGCTCATGTCTCTAGCTGAATATATAGAAGAGGATGGCCTAGTTGGCCGTCAGTGGGAAGAGAGGCCCCTTGGTCATGCAGACTTTATATGCCCCAGTACAGGGGAACGCCAGGGCCAAGAAGTGGGAGCGGGTGGGTAGGGGAGCAGGGCCAGGAGGGGGGAGGGTATAGGGAACTTTCTGGATAACACTTGAAATGTAAATGAAGAAAATATCTAATAAAAGTTGAAAAAAAAGAAAAATAATCCTCATATGATTAACTCAGTGGATATGATTTTAAACAAAACTTGAAGAACAGAAATGCTTCAAGAATCTGTAAATCTGCTGATGTTAGCCAAGTCCTACTTTTCTTTATAAACAAAAAAAGTACATAGAAAAGTATTATATGCCTCATTTTAAATGTGCTTAGAAACTGTCCCACCTGGGGATCCATCCCATAAACAACCACCAGACCCAGACACTATTGCAGATGCCAACAAGAGCTTGCTAACACAGAAGTGGATGTTCATAGTCATTCATTAGACAGAGCACAGGGTTCCCAATGAAGGAGCCAGAGAAATTACCCAAGGAGCTGAAGGTGTTTGCTGCCCTCTAGGAAGTAAAACAATGTGAATTAACCAGGAACCCCAGAGCTCCCTGGGACTAAACCACCAATCAAAGAAAACACATGGAGGGACTCCTGGCTCTAGCTGCATATGTATCAGAGGGTTGCCTAGTTGGTCATCAATAGGAGGAGAGGCCCTTGGTCCTGTGAAGGTTCTATTCTGCAGCATAGGGGAATGACTGGGTCAGGAACCAGGATTGGTTGAGATGGGGAGCAGGGGAATGGGGGAGAAGCTAGAGGACTTTTGGAGGGGAAACTAGGAAAGGGGATTACATTTGAAATGTAAATAAAGAAAACATCTAATAAAAAATACCGACTTTCATTTCTTTTTTTCACTTGTTTTAATTAGATCTTTTCTTTATTTACATTTCAAATGCTATCCCGAAAGTTCCCTATACCCTCCCCCCGCCCTGCTCCCCTACCAATCAAGCCCTGGCGTTCCCCTGTATTGGGGCATATAAAGTTTGCAAGACCAAGGGGCCTCTCTTGGCCGAGAAGGCCATCTTCTGCTACATTTGTAGCTAGAGACACGAGCTCTAGGGGTTCAGGTTAGCTCATATTGTTGTTCCACTTATAGAGTTGGAGACCCCTTCAGCTCCTTGGGTACTTTCTCTAGCTTCTCCATTGGGGCCCTGTGTTCCATAATATAGATTACTGTGAGCATCCACTTCTGTATTTTCCAGGCCCTGGCATAGCCTCATAGGAGAGAGCTATATCAGGGTCCCTTCAGCAAATTCTTGCTGGCATATGCAATAGTCTGACTTTCATTTCTATCTGCCATCTTCCAAACCAACAACTAACTATATGTTATAGAGCTCCCTTTTTCTTGTTCTATATACAATGTTATCCACCCTTCATAAGGACAATAAGAACATTTCATTGACATAAGAGGCAAAGTTTAAAATGTTTTAGAATGGATGATTTGTATCATTTTACATCATATATGTATCTACTAAAACTTGTGGTGACTAACTTACTTTTGGTGATCTTTGACATAATGATGAGAACGGGTGATGTATTGATCTCTCCAGTTAGCTGTGCATTGGGGATTATGAGGACTGTTGGCAGTAGTCATTCATAAGCAACTGTCAGTCATAAATGAACTTCTTGAAATTATACAACTCACCCTAGCTTGGTTGCTTTATTTATTGTCTTTGTCCAAAAACATTAAACTCACTAAAATCTTTATATTGCTCATTGTCCTGGGTTTTGGTCCTGTTTTTGGTTTTGTTTTTAATTTGAAGAAACATAAGACTCCTGAAAATCATGAATGAAACTCATCATTGCTTTACAATGTCATTAGTACATATTGAGTAAATCTGAACAAATGAACAAAGTAATGGATGACTAAAACTAAATGGATAGAATGCCACTATGAATATAAAAGGTTATTCAAGCTGGACTTGGTGGTGCACGCCTTTAATCCCAGCACTCGAGAGGCAGAGGCAGGCTGATTTCTGAGTTCAAGGCCAGCCTGGTCTACAGAGTGAGTTCCAGGACAGCCAGGGCTACACAGAGAAACCCTGTCTCAAAAAAACAAACAAACAAACAAAAAAAAACCCAAAGTGGCGGGGGAGGTTATTCAATCAGGATGTACAAGGCATCTTATTCTAGACTTCTGCAAAGTGAATTTGGGGATCTGCATCCTGGAGAAAGCTTCAATGGTATAGAGCAGCCTTGCCCACAGGGCTCCGGTGGGCTGATGCTTGCCAGGCACAAGCCTCCCTGGGCAGTGCCCTGGGTCCAGTCCTCTGGGCAGCAGGAGCGGCCTCTAGGTGGCAGCAGCCTCGAGTTACGTGACAGCTCTCTCAGGGAGAGAGCACAGCAGCAGCCGGCCTGGGAGAAGCCACCACTTGGCTTTTCTCTCAGAGCGACTGGGTGGCCCGCCTACTTCACCGAAGACAGGCCTGTCACCCTCTGGCTGTCCTAACAACTCACCTATATCCCCAGCCTTGTCCCACAGGGCGAGGTACAGGGGCCCGGTTGTTTCCTTCCTCAGCAAGGCGGCACACAGACTTCCGGTTAGCTCGGCGCCCACGACCTGTAACCGAGATACAGTGGCGGGCCTTCAGCTAGGCCGGTGACAGAGGCTCGGAGCCGCGCCGGCCCACTCTAGCACTGTGTCCCCGAGTGGGTCAGGCAGGGCGATGCCCTGCGCGGGACGTCTGCTCCTGAGAGCGCGGAGAACTCGGCAGGGGTGATGAGGCCCCGGCCTCCAAAGGGCAGCTTGCTTACCTGGTGAGCCCCAATCCCATCGGCCCCTGGAGGATAAATCAGGAAGTCACCTCCAGTTGGCCTCCTGAGGATGACTGAAGTGAGGGAGAGGAGACAACAGCAAAGCCACAGCTGGATTTCTTCTGAGGTTTTATAGGCCACTACAGGTGACAGGGGTTTTGAAACTAGACTTTTTTGTCCTTGTCACACCACCTCAGAGACTACAAATTATGTGTCCTTCCTGACATTGGCTCCTCAGTGACTGCAAAATGTGGAAAATAATACACCCTTTCCAAAGTTATGAAGAATGCGGGTACTTGGTTCACCAGAAAATTCTCTATCTGTTACCATGTCCACAAATACTAACTTCTGTGTCAAAATGGGATCACTGTGAACGAAGGAATATTCTGTGAAATGGAATCTGCTGCCACCATTGCTCTGTCATCAACTTTGTCCTAAGAAGTTCTCAATGAAAAAAAAAAAAAGCTATGAAAAATAGGAACCATTAAAAATAATTACCTGAAAAGTGCTGTGGAACCTTGACAGTAGTAGCCAATAACATTTAAAAGTCAAGTTTTGCTTAATGTCTCTGATGACAAAAATTTCCATCATCAGATTTTTGTTTGATCAGTTTTTGTTTATCTACGAAAAGAACCTGAAGAAAATGTGGGTGAACATAGATACCATAAGAATACATGTAAGCGTAGCAGTAAAAGAACAGGAAAAGCATTGAATGCATAATGATTCGAAGCTGTTTTTAGAGAGTTGTTCAATTTTCATGACTATGTGGACTTTCTGTTGCTTTTGTTATTGAAGTCCAGTTATAGCCCTGGGGATCTGATAGAATGCATGGGATTAATCAATGTCCTTTATCTGTTAAGGCTTCTCTTTTTTCCCCAAATATATGGTCAATTTTGGAGAAGTTTCTATGAAGTGATGAGAAGAGGGTTTTTTTTTTTGTTTGTTTGTTTGTTTGTTTGTCTTTGGTTTGGTGATCAAATGTTTAGTAGATATCTGTTAAATCCATTTGATTCATAACTTCTGTTAGTTTCATTGTGTCTGTTTAGTTTCTGTTTTAATGACCTGCCCATTGTTGCAAGTGGGTTATTGAAGTGCCCCACTGTTATTGTGTGAAGTTGAGTGTGTGTTTGAGCTTTAGTAAAGTTTCTTTTACAAATGTGGGGGCTCTTGCATTTTGGGCATACATATTCAGCCTTGAAACTTCATCTTGGTGAATTTTTCCTTTGATGAGTATAAAGTGTCCTTCTCCATCTATTTTGATTAATTTTGCTTGAGAGTCTGTTTTATTGGATATAAGAACGGAGACTCCAGCTTGTTTCTTAGGACCCTTTTGCTTGAAAAACTTTCCAGTCCTTTACTCTGAGGTATTGTCTGTCTTTGATTCTGAGGTGGTTTTTTTGGGGTTTTTTTTTTTGTTTGTTTGTTTTTTTTTGTATGTAGCAAAATAATGGATCCTGTTTACATATTTTGTCTGTGACATTTTATTTTTGAATCGAGTCTGTTGATTTTGAGAGATAGTAAAGACCAATGATTGTTAATTCCTGTTATTTTTGTCGTCAGAGGTGGTATTATATGTTTGTGAGTCTCTTCTTTTGGGTTTCTTGTGAGATGATTAATTTCTTGTATTTTCTTGTGTGTAGTTACCTTCCTTGTGTTGGAGTTTTGCTTCTAGTATCCTCTGTAGGGCTGGATTAATAGAAAGATATTGTTTAAATTTGGTTTCATCATGGAATATCTTTATTTCTCCCTCTATGATGATTGAGAATTTTGCTGGGCATAGTAGCCTGAGCTGGCATCTCTGGTCTCTTAGAGTCTGTATGACATCTGTCCAAGATCTTCTGGCTTTTACTGTCTCTCTTGAGAAGTCTGGTGTAATTCTGATAGGTATGCCTTTATATGTTGCTTGGCCTTTTTCTCCATACAGCTTCTTAATATGCATTCTTTTTCCTGTACATTTAGTGTTTTTATTATAATATGGCAGGAGGGTTTTTTTTCTGGTTCAATCTATTTGGTGTTCTGTAGGTTTCCTGTACATTTATGCCTGTCTCTTTCTTCAGGTTAGGGACATTTTCTTCTATGATTTTTTTGGAGATGCTTTCTGGCCCTTTGAACTGGGAATCTTCACCCTCTTCTATTACTATTATTCTTAGGTTTGTCTTTTCATTTTGTCTCCAAATCTCTGGATGTTTTGGGTTAGGGATGTTTTATCTTATTTTCTTTGACTAATATGCCGAGATCTTCTACATCTAAGATTCTCTTTTCTATTTCTGGTATTCTGTTGGTCATGATTGCATCTGTAGTTCCTGATGTCTTTCTTAGGTTTTTCCATATCTAGGGTTGCCTCTATTTTTGATTTCCTTATTGTTTCTATTTCCATTTTTAGGTCTTGGATTGTGTTGTGCTATTCTTTCACTTATTTGATTGTATTTATTTCTTTAAGGGATTTGTTTCCTCTTTGAGGCCTCTGTTTTCCTGTATTTCTTTAAGGGAGTTATTTATATCCCCCTTAAAGACCTCTATTATCTCTATGGGATGGGATTTTAGATCAGAATCTTGTTCTTCAGGTGTGTTAAGGTATACTGATTTTGCTGTGGTAGGAGAACTGGGTTCTGATGGTGTCAGAGTACATTGGCTTCTGTTGCTTATGACCTTGTGCTTGCTTTTTACTCTGCTGTTAACTGGCCTTAGTGTCTTGTACTGGAGCAGGCCTCCTTAGAGTTAGTTAAAGCTGTGTGACCTGGGTTAGAGCAAGCTTTCTGGAGGCAGACAGTGCTGTTTCTGGGTAGGGCAGGCCTTGTATGACCTTGTTTAGAGTAGGCTTCCTGTGTCCCTGTCTGTTGTGTTCTTGGTTATGAGACCTCCTGGGAGACAAGTAGCGCAGAGGGGTCTCAGGCAGGGGGACAGGCATGCTAATCTATCACACTGCCACTCTCTAACCATGAATAGTTAATCACTCCTGGTAGGTGATTTAGCCATCTACTATTGCTCTCTGGATTATCGAGTGAAAGATACACAGACAGACAGACAGACAGACAGACACACACACACACACACACACACATCAGTTTAACTTTTAATATGCCTAATTAGCTCAATGTCTGGGCAGTTCTGAACCTCCTCATGGCTAGCACACAACCCCCTCCAGTATTGCTGAATTAATATTTCCTAACTCTATATTTTATCTCTGCTGCCTGAGCTCCAAGTCCAACCACCAAATCCATTCTTTCTCTCCTTCTTATGTGCCTAATCTTATTGTAATTTGTGAAGCCTTGAGAGGCATTAACATTTCTGAAGAATAATGGAAGAGAAGTAGAACTGGGGGAGAAGGGAGATGGGAGCAGGGAACTGGAAGGAGTGGAGAGTGAAAACTGCAGTCACTTTGTAATGTCTTAAGGAAGAATAAAAATACTTTTAAGAAACAGAAAACCACTATTAATAAGTTGGCTTTATTTCAGAAATACTACAGGGAAAATTTGACATATTCCAAGCCAATAAATGTAATACATGATCCCATAAATAGACCAAAGACAGAAATTATGTGAACATCAATAGATGGGAAAAGGCCTTTCACAAAAGTCCAATATTTAATCAAGTAAAAGTCCTGCACAAACTTGGAATACAAGAAACTTAACATACATGCGCACATGTGCACATGCACAGACACACACAAATACACACACATCTTTATAATCATGGAAAATATTGCAAGAATATTACATTTGAGATTGGGCGTGGTTACTCTTTATATTGTTTAAACTATGCCCAGAATTCTTACTTTAGGATTAAAAAATCAGAATTAGATTAAAATTTTAATAATAAAATTAAAATTGTGTGTTTGAATTTGTGGTCACTTTGTGTTGCAAGGAGAGTTCAAAATACTCTACTATACAGGGAATGAATGATCAATCCTGTGGGTAATTTTTAATATCTTATATCAGTTTAAATATTTCCTCTTCCACTCATGTGGGAGAATACTGACATAAGTGACTTATTCAACAGTGGCTGGGCCACACCGGTGTTGTGACAGGGGAAGTTTGAATTGAGACTAGTCACTAAGACTTGTGTGACCAAGATTGTGTGACCTAAGCAACAAGATTGACTGTCCTTCTACAGCCTTGGCTCTAATGTATGAAATATGTTATGACAGCATCATATCTGATATCACAGAATGGGCCAGGCCTCTCTCTTTATCAGTATATTAAGATTTCATTACTGTAAATTAAAAGCAAGTCTTTTCTTCAGGAAAAAAAATCATGTCAAAATATATAAACTTAGGTTAATTAAAAACAGTCATAAGATGAAGTATTCTCTTGATGGTCATAGATTTCACTAATGCAAGTGATCCAACAAATGAACCAATAGCTTTTTAAAAAGATAATGAAGGAGAAAAATGCCAAGCAATAAAATATTTGCACTTGTAATAACAAGAGACTTTCAGAAAGGTTTAAAAATATGTGAAAAGCTAAAGCTGTGTGTCACCATCATATTTCCTAAGCATTGTTAAAATTTCCTCAGAAACCTCTTTATTAGCATTTAATCCCGCTATAAAATCAAGATGACTAAAATCAGAAATAATCTTATGGTATTTGAGGTTGGAAATTTTGGGTACCAAATTTGCAACATCTTTTGGGTTAGACAAAAAATCTTTTAAACCACTAAACATGGCAGTTGGAACCTTCATGTCTTCCACATTGTATACAGGAGGAGTAGTCTGATGGGAAATGACAAAGACCAATGTTTTAATAGAAAAACTTAACAAATTCAACAAAACATTAACAAAAATAAAAAAACTTTTTATGGTTCATTCTCATCTGTGACAGGATGAGAATGACACACATATTAAATCCATAGAAATAATTGATCTCAGCCTTTCTCAGGTAACAATCTTATTTTTATATATTTGCTTACTTTAGTTTTCTCACAGTTACTGTCTATGTTTTCTATGCTCCTTTCTTGTCAGAATCCTTCTCTTTCAGTATCCTGAATCCTGAGGTTATTGCTATGTCCCACCCCCTATTATAGTGGTCCAAGCATGAAATCATTCAAGTCCCAAGTTCTCTGATTCTGGATCTCTAGATGTGAAATGACTCTATCAATAAGTGTCTGATAAATCCCACATAATTTTGTGAGTTCACATGATGTATTAGACAGAACATTGTCACAGTACCACCATACACAAAATAATGCTATACATTTTGATTCCTATCAAAGTTCTGTGTAGTCCCTCTTCCTAAGAAAAATGAAATATTCCAAAGCCTTATTTAAAATCAAGGTGTAGATTTCTTAGACTATATACCTTTTGTAAGGGCCATATCATTAAATCTAGGAGAAGAGACTTACCTGATTATAATGTTGCATATTCAGAGATGGACTTCCCCAATCATAAGCCTGAAATACACCACTTCTAATTGCCTAAAATACAGAGAAAACATACCATTAATTACAAAGACTTATATTATGACAGAATCAACATTTATTAACTTCTAGTGCCTCATTTACAGTAATGACACATTGGCCCAGATAAATCCAGTACACTTTCTATCTTATAATAATTTACTGACTAATAAATGGCTACTAAATTTAAGTCCTAGAGATTTACACATTTTATTAGTAAGTATAAAAAGGACCTTGAAAATATTTTAACTTTTATAACACCTCAAACAAAATATACTTTACAACCTCTTTAATAATACTTAAACTGTATCAATTAATATGTATTCTACAGAAAGAAAAGTCAATAAGAAGTTAAGAAAATCTTAAAATCAATGGACTCAATTCCCCAATAAAGAGACATAGACTAACAGATTGGCTACACAAACCAGACCCAACATTTTGCTGCTTACAGGAAACCCACCTCAGAGACAAAGACAGACACTACCTCAGAGTAAAAGGCTGGAAAACAATTTTCCAAGCAAATGATTCGAAGAAACAAGCAGGAGTAGCGATTCTAATATCGAATAAATTGACTTCCAACCCAAAGTTATCAAAAATGACAAGGAGGGGCACTTCATACTCATCAAAGGTAAAATCCACCAAAATGAACTCTCAATTTTAAATATCTACGCTCCAAATGCAAGGGCATCCACATTCATTAAGAAACTTTATTAAAGCTCAAAACACACATTGTACCTCACACAATAATAGTGGGAGACTTTAACACACCACTCTCATTAATGGACAGATCCTGGAAACAGAAACTAAACAGAGACACATGGACACTAACAGAAGTTATGAAACAAATGGATTTTAACAGATATCTACAGAACATTTTATCCTAAAACAAAAAGATATACCTTCTTCTCAGCACCTCATGGTACTTCCTCAAAAATTGACCATATAATTGGTCACAAAACAGGCCTTAACAGTTACAAAAATATTGAAATTATCCCATGCATCCTAACAGATCACCACGGACTAAGGACTAAGGGTTATCTTCAATAACAGCATAAATAATAGAAAGCCAACATTCACATGGAAACTGAACAATACTCAATAATACCTTGGTCAAGGAAGAAAGAAAGAAAGAAATTAAAGACTTTTTAGAGTTTAATGAAAATGAAGCCACAATGTATCCAAACTTATGGGACACAATGAAAGCAGTCCTAAGAGGAAAACTCATAGCCCTGAGTGCCTCCAAAAGGAAACTAGAGAGAATATATACTAGCAGTCTGACAGCACACTTAGAAACTCTAGAACGAAAGGAAGCAAATTCACCCAAGAGGAGTAGACAGCAGGAAATAATCAAACTCAGAGCTGATATCAACCAAGTGGAAACAAAAAGTACTATTCAAAGAATCAACCAAACCAGGAGCTGGTTCTTTGAGAAAATCAACAAGATAGATAAACTCTTAGCCAGACTAAATAGAGGGAAGAGGGACAGTATCTGAATTAACAAAATCAGAAATGAGAAAGGAGACATAACAACAGATCCTGAGGAAATCCAAAACACCATCAGATCCTTCTACAAAAGGCTATATTCAAAAAAATATTGGAAAATCTGGATGAAATGGACAAATTTCTAGACAGATATCATGTACCAAAGTTAAATCAGGATCAGATTAACAATCTTTTTTTTTTTTTTTTTTTTTTTTTATCAGTCCCATTTCCCCTAAAGAAATAGAAGCAGTCATTAATAGTCTCCCAACCAAAAAAAAGCCCAGGACCAGATGGGTTTAGTGCAGAGTTCTATCAGACTTTCAAGGAAGACCTAATTCCAACTCTCCTCAAACTATTCCACAAAATTGAAACAGAAGGTACTGTACCCAATTTGTTCTATGAAGCCACAATTAATCTGATACCTAAACCACACAAAGATCCAACAAAGAAAGAGAACTTTAGACCAAGATCCCTTATGAATATTGATGCAAAAATACTCTATAAAATCCTTGCAAATCGAATCCAAGAACACATCAAAAAGATCATCCACATGACCAAGTAAGTTCATCCCAGGGATACAGGGATGGTTTAATATACGGAAATCCATCAATGTAATTCACTATAAAAAGAAATTCAAAGACAAAAATCACATGATCATCTCGTTAGATGCTGAGAAAGCATTTGACAAAACCCAACACCCATTCATGATAATAGTCATGGAAATTTCAGGAATTCAAGGCCCATACCTAAACATCATAAAAGCAATATATAGCAAACCAGTAGCCAACATCAAAGTAAATGGAGAGAAACTTGAAGCAATCCCACTAAAATCAAGGACTAGTTAAGGCTGCCCACTTTCTCCTTAAGTATTCACTATAGTATGAAGTCCTAGCCAGAGCAATTTGACAACAAAAGGAGATCAAGGGGATACAAATTGGAAAGGAAGAAGTCAAAAAATCACTATTTGCAGATGATATGATAGCATATATAAGTGACCCTAAGGATTCCTCCAGAAATCTCCTAAACCTGATAAACAGCTTCAGTGCAGTAGCTGGATATAAAATTAACTCAAACAAATCAGTGGCCTTTCTCTACACAAAAGATAAACAGGATGAGAAAGAAATTAGGGAAACAACACCCTTCACAATAGTCACAAATAATATAAAATACCTTGATGTGACTTTAACTAAGGAAGTGAAAGATCTGTATGACAAGAACTTCAAGTCTCTGAAGAAAAAAATTGAAGAAGATCTCAGAAGATGGATACATCTCCCATGCTCATGGATTGGCAGGGTTAATATAGTCAAAATGGCTATCCTGCCGAAAGCAATCTATAGATTCAACGCAATCACCATTAAAATTCCAACTCAATTCTTCACTGAGATAGAAGGGCAATTTGCAAATTCATCTGGAATAATAAAAAACCTAGGATAGATAAAACTACTCTCAACAATAAAAGAACCTCTGGTGGAATCACCATGCCTGACCTCAAGCTGTACTACAGAGCAATTGTGATAAAAACTGCGTGGAACTGGTACAACAACAGACAGGTAGACCAATGGAATAGAATTAGACCCAGAAATGAACCCACACTCCTATGGTCACCTTATCTTTGACAAGGGAGCTAAAACTATCCAGTGGAAAAAAGACAGCATTTTCACCAAATGGTGCTGGCACAACTGGTGGTCAACATGTAGAAGAATTCGAATTGATCCATTCCTATCTCCTTGTACAAAGCTCAAGTCTAAGTGGATCAAAGACCTCCACATAAAACCAGAAACACTGAAATTCATAAGGGAGAAAATGGGGAAAACCCTTGAAGATATGGGCACAGGGGTAAAATTCCTAATCAGAGCACCAATGGCCTGTGTTGTAAGATCACAAATCGACAAATGGGACCTTATAAAATTGCAAATCTTCTGTAGAGCAAAAGATACTGTCAATAAGACAAAAAGGCTACCAACCGATTGGGAAAGAATTTTAACCAATCCTAAATCTGATAGGAGGCTAATATCCAATATTTATAAAGAGCTCAAAAAGATGAACTCCAGAAATTCAAATAACCCTATTAAAAAAATAGGGTACAGAGCTAAAAAAAAGTATTCTCAACTGAACAATGCCCAAGGGCTGAGAAGCAGCATAAAAAGTGTTCAAAATCCTTAAAGATCAGAGAAATGCAAATCAAAACAAACCTGAGGTTCTACCTCACACCAGTCAGAATGGCTAAGATAAAAAATTCAGGTTACAGCAGATGCTGGCGAGGATGTGGAGAAAGAGGAACACTCCTTCATTGCTCGTGGCATTGCAAGCTGGTACAACCACTCTGGAAATAAGTCTGGTGGTTTCTCAGAAAACTGGACACATTACTACCAAAAGATCCAGCAATACCTCTACTGGGCATATACCCAGAAGATGTTCCACATAGTAACAAGGACACATGCTCCACTATGTTCACAGCAGCCTTATTTATAATAGCCAGAAGCTGGGAAGAACCCAGATGTCCCTCAACAGAGGAATGGATACAGAAAATGTGGTACATTTACACAATGGCGTACTACTCAGCTATTAAAAACAATGAATTTATTAAATTCTTGAATAAATGGATGTATGTGGAGGATATCATCCTGAGTGAGGTAACCTAATCACAAAAGAAGTCACTTGATATGCACTCACTGACAAGTGGATATTAGCTCAGAAACCTAGAATACCCAAGATACAATTTCCAAAACACAAGAAAATCAGAAAGACCACTGTGTGGATACTTCATTCCTCCCTAGAATAGGGAATAAAATATACATGGAAGGGGGTGCAGAGACAAAATTTTGAGCTAAAACGAAAGGATGGACCATCTAGAGAATGCTCCACCCGGGTGGTCTATCACATAATCAGCCACCAAATGCAGACACTACTGCATATGCCAGCAGGATATTGCTGAAAGGACCCTGATATAGCTGTCTCCTGTGAGGCTTTGACAGTCCCTGACAAATACAGAAGTGGATGCTCACAGTCATCTATAGGGCAGAACACAGGGTCTCCAATGTAGGAACTAGAGAGAGTACCCAAGAGCTGTAGGGGTCTGCAATCCTATAGTTGGAACAACAATATGAACTAATCAGAACCCCCAGAGCTCATATCTTTAGCTGCATATGTATTAGAAGATGACCTAGTTGGCCATTATTGGAGAAGAAAGGCCCTTGGTCTAGCAATGTTTATATGCACCAGTACAGGGGAATGCCAGGGCCAATTAGTGGAAGTGGGCGGGTAGGGGAGCAGGGCAGGGGGAGGGTATAGGGGACTTATGGGATAGAACTTGAAATGTAAATGAAGAAAAATATCGAATAAAAAATGTGGAAATAAAAAATGAAGTTGAGAAAATATCATTCATGAATGATAAAAATTTAGTTATTTTTGCAGTGATGTATCATTTTATGTTAAATTTAGTTTTAGGAGTATGTAGCCAATCTTATCTTATAAATTTTTAAATTATATAATGTATTTAACTATAAGAATCTAAATCAATGCTTATGAGAAAAATAAAATGTACAATCTCAAATTATTACTTATAAAAGTTACTTTACTACTCTTTAATTCAAATGAATTCAAAATATACTTGAGTAATTTAGTTCCTCCTTAGATTAATATTTTATGTAATAAAATTTGTACCCTTCATATATAATTTTATTTACATAATTGTCCTTTAATTTTACATAATACAAGAGTTTTCAGAAAATGTTAAGGTAGTGTTATGTTGAATATTATTTGTATTTAAAATAGAAAAACTCAAGAGATTATAATGATCAGGAGTAAATAACAGAAACTAAAGTTACAGGAGTTGCAGTATCCAGAATAGACTTTTGCCAACAAAGTAATTTAAAGAAAAATATCTCAGGATGTAAAACATTGGAATAATAGAATAAAATTTTCATACCATTAAGACACATAACATGCAGTATATAGAATTACGTCATAGATCTTTGAACAGAATTGAAAAACAAAACAAAGAAACAAACAAAGCAAAATAACCTTTTAAGATGCCTTGCTTCCTGTTTAGGTACCAGTTTACCTCATTCACCTGGTTCTATCCACAATTTTTTTGGCTGACACATAGGAGAATATATAGGCATACAAGTTATTAAAGTTTACTCATAGACCTCAAGGGCACTTAAATTGTCATCTTCAATCAGTTCTGGGAAATTATTTACTAAAGCTGATGCTACTTGGATGTATTATATATGTACATAGATTTGCTGATTGGAATAGACATTCTCTTTTAGGATAAAATGACCATTCTGCTTTTTTGACATTTTTTTTTAATTTATTTATTTTTACAAAGGTTCTATGTACCAATAAGTCCCTGTAATCTATCACTTGGGATGGGAATACCCTGATCACAAAGCCAACTAGAGAAAGATTTTTTTGAAACTTACAAAGGAGGAGATTCTCAAAATCAGAAGGAAGGAAAGAGACATATTTTTACCTGACCATAATGTATAAGAATTTGAGTTGATGATTCTGCTAGACTGTGTGTTATGTACACATCAATACGGCTCTAGGAAAAAATAAGGTACAATGTACATTTGTCAGTATTTAATTTCCTTCCACAGAAACAATTTCTTTCAAAAGAGCAAGGCTGTATTACTTCCATATAAAAAGAACAGTGGTTTTTGCAAAGGACCCACGTTCAATTCTGACCACTCTTATGGAGGCTCACAGCCACAGATAGCCCCAGTTCATGGGCATTCTATGTCCTTTATGTGCATCAGAATGTAAACAAACATGCATACAAGTAAAATACTCCCACACATAAAGTAAAAGATAAAAGCTATTTATGTCAAGTTTATAATGAAAGTCTTGATTTTGACTGCAGTATGGAATCTAAATATTATTGTTACAATAAGAAAGGGTTTCATTTTTAATTTTTTGAGGCAAAAATACAATTACATCATTTTCACTTTCTCTGCCCTCCAACACTACCATTTATAATACTTTACACTCTCTAAAATTTGTGAACTATAAGGTATTTTTTTTAAATTTACACATTCCTTATATATAAATACAACCTTTACAAGCCATATAATATCACTTGCATGTTTATGATTTCAGGGCTCATCACTGAGTTTTGTTAAGTAGAAATAGTAATCACACCAAAAGTTTGGTGTGAGCTTCTCACGAGAGTTGACTCTAATATTTTTTTAACGAAACATACATATTTTGTATGTTTTGATGTTAAGTTATTCAAAGGATGTGATTTGTTATGAAGGTAGATGATTTAGAAAAGCTTAGATGTTAGAAAATCTAATCATTTACTTCTCGTGTATTAAAGAATTTCTTTTGGTTAATAAAATCCATATTCTGTGTGGTAGATTACATGAAGCTATCCTTAATTCTAGAGCACAAGTGTTGAAATGGGTGATCAGTTACTTGATGAATGACAGCAGATGCATCACTGAACTGAGTAGAAGAAAAGATGAAGCTCATTCATCCTGATATTCAGCTCTTCACTCATAACTGGTGGACAGCAGACCTGTGCTCTCATGGTGAGAACTTGGAACTGTATGAAAAGTATCTCTTGATTTTCACATGTAGCAGACTAAATGAATTAAAATTTATTTACCAGATACAGTTGTTATCTTAGCAACACACACACACACACACACACACACACACACACACACACACACACCAATGATAAATTTGAAAGACAACAACACCTACCAGATTTAACTGCTTTGGAGAATATCCAGTCAGTGAGCCCAGTACAGCAGCACATCCAACATCAACCAACTTAATATCACACGCTTGTTTAGACAGCCTACTAAAAACTGTGGTAGGGAAGAATTCTTTTTCTCCAAAAGTAGCCTGAAATTGGTAAACATGAAGAGCACCTTAGTGAGAAATTGTTTTGTCTGATAGAAGTATGAAGTTTATAGAAAGTGAGAGAAAACTACTGTGTGTTACTGAATGGTGGATTGGCTGAGATCATTGATTATGATATTCACTACATGATTGGATGAAGTGTGTTAGATTTATTTTTAATCAGTTGAAATTGAATGAAAGATTCTGAGAATCCTGAACATCATGGGGTGACAGCAATTTTTCTGTTTCTTAATTGTGGAGGGCTTACTCAGGGTTAATGCCTGGTGGACCTAAACTCTGTATAGAAATGGCTATATTTAGAAGTATGCCTAGCATAAAATGAAAACATGTCCACACAAAAACTTGCAAATGAGCAAGCCAGAAAAAATATTGAAAACTCTGTCAACGGTGGTATAAAATTAACTGAATGTCTTACATTTACACAAGAGATTACAATTCTTTCACAGAAGAGGCTCTGTAAAGCTACACCATAGATGAACTAAAGATATTTACACCAACTGAGATAGCCATGACAGGGGGCCCCAAAGCACATGATTCCCTCTAGGTGAAATGACTAAGATCAACAGCTTTAGTTGACACACTGGTGATTCGAGATGCTGGGGGGAAGGAGACAGTGGCAGCTTCATGTAGAAATGATGTCAGATATTGAAACGCACACACAAAATATATACAAAACAGGAGTTCTCAAAGAGTGCATATTAGGCTGTGAGAGAGTGTAACAAGAAAAATATGACTCTAACAAGCTGAGTGTTAATGCTGCACATCTGTTACCCAAAGATAATTCCCAGCTTTGTAATTTTTCAAACAAAGGAGATTCGGAAAAATCCAAGGCAGCTGCAGTTTCCATCCCAGGAGAAGGAAGTAAAATTCAAAGATCTATATAGAGTCTACTCTATGTTGCAGCTCTCTAGGAACTGCACATGTAGTTGAGGATTCAAACTCAAGGCGAGGCAATGGAACTGGGAAGACTCAAGAGCATTGAAGGTTTGAGATAAGACTGTGTCTAAGCAGCACAGTATTCAAATGTTTATCAGTGATTAGACTGTAAGTAGCCTAGAGTAGTCTAGATTTCTGAAACCTTATATTCTTGCATTCTGTATTTACTAGTAGAATGATATGGGAATACTTTGTGGTCATAAAGCCAGTGACACAAATCAAATAGGGCTATGGATTTTTGACAAATTATATCTTTACTAATTTAAAAATGAATAAGTAGTCCTGCCTTGGTTTGAAGACAGTGATAGAAAACTCAAAAACTAGGTAAGAAAAACTACATTAGGAAATATCCCAAAATACTATCTGGTACAAAGTGCTCCTCCCTAAAATTATGTATATACATACAAGCAACACTGAATGAACTTAGTATGTACATGTGTGTGTAATGGTGATCCTGAAAGAGACAGTCATGAATTTGCAAGGGAGGGGGCACAGAGGAATTGGAAGAGAATAGGAAGGACTAGAAATGATGTAGATATTGTGCTAATGTATAAAATTGTCAAAAATAAAAAATAAATTAGTATGAAGCAGATAAAATATTAAAAATATATAGATAAAAGAAAAATACATCCATCCTAAGGAAAGTACATAGGACAAAGTGCGGGCTGCCCAACTTTGAGGTGAGACTTTCTGCAGCCATCAAGGGAGGAGGTGTGGATGGATGAGCACCAGACTGTACTGGTAGATGTCTTCCTTAGCAATCTTGTTTTGAAAAATGTAAGTATACCACCACTTTGACTTCATCACAAACCTTGAAAGCTGTTGGAGTGAAGTAAGCTGGAAAGCGCCCAGAACCTTCAACATGTTTAACAGTATGTACTGGAGCAATTAAAATGCTGAGTTTAATCTTTTCAGCCAATTCTTGATTTGTTGAAAATGCCCCCAGAGCTGAGAGAAACAATACATATGAATATAAACATGTATTATGTAGTTACTGTTCCCCCTTCTTAATATTTTCCACATAGATATGTTTTTTACCACAGAGATTATGTTTGCTTTTTGCAGACATTTAAACTTGTTCCTGAACATTTCTCTTAATTTACTCATCTCTTCAATTTGCATCTCCCCCCACCACTTACTGTGAATGATGCTGTTTATGACTTACCATTAGAAAAAAAAAAAACAGTCTGGAAGAGGAAAAATACTCTGAACTTTAAGAGATCTCACTAATATTTCCTGGAGTTCTGTTACTTTGGCATTTTCTTCTCTGGGCTGTTGTACTTTATTTTGTTTTGTATTCTCGCCAATGTGAAGCTTATTTACATTTATTAAAGACTTACAGATAGCCTTAGAATTTTTTGAATACGGGCTCACATATTTGAGACTGACTATAATTAAGGATCAGCTCAGCACTATTAAAAAATAAAATCTTCTCTGACTCTTGGAAGAGACACCTATGCCAAGTATCACACATTGATTTTAATGATCTCTAGATTTTTAATGATTACCTTCATATGTCCTCCCTGTAGCATCTCCAGGCCATTCATGCAGGTGCACACCTATATTCAAATGTACTTATCTATCTATAATCATTCTGTCTATTACATTATAAATTGAAATATCTTCCTTGACCATCTGTTCTTGATCACATTTGTTCTTTGAAAATACATTCTTTGTACAAACCTAAACAATATCAATCAAATCTGTGAGAGCTGAATAAGACAGTGGAGACAGATTCATAAAGCATTTTCTAAGAAAATGGACACTCCAATTTTCAATATGTATAATTCCATTTGAGAAAGAACACACACGAGTGTATACACACACACACACACACACACACACACACACACACACACACACAGTTATTAGTCTCAGAACTTCTAGGTATAGAGAATCTTAGGAATAGTTCACATATGTACTTAATTTAAATGTTTTATGCATTATAGACTGTGATTTCAACATTTTACATTTTAAATCAGGTTACAGTTGTTATCATCTGTCCAAGCTTCTCTGTGTTTTTCAAAGTGGTGTAAATTATATGTATATATTTTTCTTCAGCATACAACTTCAACATTGTTCTTTCTTGCATACCGATTAAGGTTCCTTGAGAATGGCCAGTATAGTAAATCTGCTTTTGTCCTGTTTTCTCCAGAATGAAATTAATGAAGGCTGGAATGTCATATTTTATCATCTCATCATAACTACAAGAAAACAGAATGGAAAAAAAGTGATTTAGTTACTAACCAATAAGTAAATAATTTCTGTTTTAAATGATGTCTCTATGTGATCTATGTGAAAGGCAACATGGTTCACAAAGTGTTGGCAATTATCAATTGCTATTCATATGTTCACTATGTTACCACCTTATGATCACCATTTCTTTGTGATCACAAATTTCCCGTGATATTTGTCCACAGTTATATACATTGCGCAGAATTGAGATAGCTTTGCTATATGCCTAATGAATGAACTGTTAGAGTTAATTCAGAGCACTTTTGCTTTAGAGCCAATTTTCTAAAAATTCTAGGGTTTTCATGTGAGCATTATATGATTTAGGATTGGGAAGTGGGTTGCAAAATCTCTGCCAAGGTCCCTCAGGGGTGGGAGAGAGAGAGAGAGAGAGAGAGAGAGAGAGAGAGAGAGAGAGAGAGAGAGAGAGAGAGGAGATTGCTAGAGGTATAAAGATGAATACATAAAGGAAATCGATTAAACAAATTCTACTACTCTGTGATATTAAGTAGTCATATGTACAATTAACTTTCTCTCAACTCACATGCCTGTCAGTTTTTCCTCTAGCAAATTATCAACAGTATCAGTGGAAGAGGCAGTGTTTTGGAAAGCAACTGAGGAGTGAGTCTGATTCACAGTACCCACGTTAAAAAAAAAAAAAAAAAGCTAGGTATGATGTTGACCACTCGAAATCCCTGCAACGCAGGAAAAGAAATAAACAATTTGTCTTAGCACTCAGCCTACAAACAGACAAACTGTGTTTAAGGGATGACACTTGAATTTGTGCTCTGATCCTCACATGAATACCTGTTCATGAATATACATGTTTCATACACAAAATCATGTAAACACTCAAAAATCGAAATACATGCTTAGATAAAAAGTAATTGAGAATGATTGTAGGCAAATGTCTGTTTTACAAATCATTTAAAAATATATATCAATTTTATTTCAATAAAACAATTTTATACAGACATCGGTATAGCAAATTTGCTTAAGTTGTTTCCTAGCCCCTCCGAACATATACTGAAGCACACACACACACACACACACACACACACACACACACACACACACTGCATAATTTTAAAATTAACTGGATTGATTAGTAAACTAATATTTCAAGAAGACTATAATGACAATTTTATTATAATTATTAGGTGTAGTAATCATAAAACAAACGTCCAAACTATATTACCCAAATCATTCTTCTAAAATCATTTTAAGTGAAATGCCTTCAATTCAGACCCACAAAATTATTTAACAATTAATCTATTTGACAGTCTTTTAACACACAAGTAGAAATCACATGGAATAGTTCCCTACCTAAAAGCCCAGAATTCTTTAGAATCTGGGTTGAGGGTCTTGTGTTTCTTTGCCCAGGTATTTCCTCTGTTGTTTGCCAACCACACATCATACCCAGCATCTGCTAGGATGAAGGCCAGGCTGTTGTCAGGAGGATTGGAAACCCATACACCAGCCGTTGAAAACAAGCCATGGACACAAAGTACTACCATCTTTGGGGCTGCAAAAACAATCATGAAAATGCTTTACACCATTAGAATCTACTGACAATGTATGCAAGAAAATCAAATACTCATAAAATGGAGTCAAAAGATTTTGAAACTAGCATACAGGGATGTGCTAAGACTTCATTTCACTTATGTCAGTTAGTCAAAAAATATGGAACTACACACACACACACACACACACACACACACACACACACACACACACACACACAGAGTTGTTTCTACAGGATCTCGATCTTTCTCCTACCACACCCTCATTAACCATAAATTTTCTTTATGGTTGTTAATCTTTTAGATTTTATAGTTGTAGTTATTTAAAAGGAATGGTTCATACCTTATAAAATCCAAGAGACAAATGTACAGAACTACTAATTGCTAAACATCCAAAGATTAATATGCAGTTTCTTTTAAAATTCACTGGACTCTAAGAACATCAAGGGCTTCAAGGTGTATATGAGGAATGAACCAAGTCATATGTATTACCATCTGAAATATAAACTATGAATACTCACAACAGCAAACTTAGGGATCTCCCAGATGAAGTGTGCTTGAAAATTATTTAGAGGCTCTGAGCCCTCAGTAGAACCACATCCATGTCCTCACAGTGAGCAATGAAGGCTAGGTTTGTTTATAGAAGTACATCCTTGTTCTCACAGAGACCAATGAAAGCTATGTTCCTTTAAGCTCCTGTTGTCGTTGGGCGCCAGGGATCTCTCATTGTTCTTTTGAAATCATTCAGTTTGGAAGTACCTTTTTACTTACTAAAAAGTGCTGAGAGCTTCAGTATTTATCTCACTCAGATCTTACCTGAACTATTAGCATTGTTCTTCCCATGAGGAATTCGGTTAATTGGAAGAATGTAACCATCATCAGTCTCAACCTCATATTCTTCACTTGGATATCCCCAGTGTTCAATAATCTCACTCTGCAAGAGAAAACACACAGTAATGATTTTCATGAATTCTTTTTTTTTTTTATATTTACTCATTTCTTATGGTCCTTAAAATGGAATTATTTCTTCTTGGAATTAAGTCATCATTCTGGTCATTGTTCATATTGTAAGAGATGCAACAATTTAGAAAGGCTGAAATAAGCTAATAGAGATAAAGACAATGCATTTAATTTTATTAGTGATAAGAATAGCTTATAATATTGTAAATAGATCTACCTGAATACCCAGATATTACAATCTTGGGCATATACCCAAAAAATGCCCCACCATGCCACAAGGGCACATGTTACACTATGTTTATAGCAGCCTCAGTTATGATAGCCAAAAGTTGGAAACGACATAGATGTCTCACAAATGGAAGAATGGATACAGAGAATGTAGTTAATTTACACAGTGGAGTACTACTCAGCTATATGGCTTGTGCTGTAAGAGCGAGAATTGACAAATGGGACCTCATAAAGTTGCAAAGCTTCTGTAAGGCAAAAGATACTGTCAACAAGACAAAAGGGCCACCAACAGATTGGGAAAGGATCTTCACCAATCATAAATCGGATAGGGGACTGATATCCAATATATATAAAGAACTCAAGAAGGTGGACACCAGAAAATCAAATATCCCCATTTAAAAGTGGGGCACAAAGTTAAACAAAGAATTCTCAACTGAGGAATACCGAATGGCTGAGAAGCACCTGAAAAAATGTACAACATCCTTAATCATCAGGGAAATGCAAATCAAAACAACCCTGAGATTCCACCTCACACCAGTAAGAATGGCTAAGATCAAAAAATCAGGTGACAGCAGATGCTGGCGTGGATGTGGAGAAAGGGGAACACTCCTNAGGTGGAAGAATAACATGAACTAACTAGTTCCCCCTGCGCTCATGTCTCTAGCTGCATATATGGAAGAAGATGGCCTAGTTGGCCATCATTGGGAGGAGAGGCCCTTTGGTCATACAGACTCTATATGCCCCAGAACAGGGGAATGCCAGGGCCATTACGTGGGAGGGGGTGGGTAGGGGAGCAGGGCGGGGACGCGGGTGGGTAAGGGAAAATTTCTGGATAACATGTGAAATGTAAATGAAGAAAATATCTAATAAAAAAATGAGGACATCATGAGTTTTTCAAGCAAATGGAACTAGAAAATTTCATTCTGAGTAGGTAACTAAGATCCAAAAAGACATGTGTGGTATATACTCACTAATATGTGGGTATTAGCCAAAAAAGTATAGAATGCCTAGGACACAACACAGAGAACTCAAGAAGTTTAACAAGCTGAAGTACACAAGTGGGGAGGAAAGCATTCATGGGGGCAGAGGGAGGGAGGGGCCTGGGAGCCAGAGGAGAAACAAGGAGGGGAACATGATCAGTTATTGGGGGTGAACAGGACTGAAGCCCTGAGGGCCAGCAGAAAGAATGGAAACAGGCAACCTCGGGAGGTAGGAGGTTGGGCAGACCCTCCAGAATGTAGCAGAGACCTGGGAGTTGAGAGACTCTGGAATCAAAAGCAGGGACCTTGGATGTCCTGCAGTGGGGAGTGCGAACTTGTAGATTCCACCTCTAGTGGCAGGACAAGTGGAGGGATGGGGTTGCCACCCCACAGTCAAAAACTCTGACCCAGAATTGTTCCAGTCTGAAGGAACTGCAGGGACTAAATAGAGAAGAACATGAGAGAAATGAGGTCCAGTGACAGGCCCAGATCGGGATCCAGCTCAAGCAGAGACCAGGGAATCTGACACTGTTGCTGATGCTGAGGTGTGTTTGCAGACATCGTCCTAGCATGGCTGCTTTCTGAGAAGCCCAACAAGCAGCTGAAAGAGTCAGATGCAGGAAGCAGCACCCAATTAATATACTGGAAAGAAGCCGGGACCTCTGTGGTTGAATGGGAAAAAGCTGGAAGAGGATGAGGTGGAGTCTGAGCCCCATGCAAAGACCAGAATCCTCAAGTGATCTTACCGCCCAGATCTCTCCAACACTGAGACACCAACCAGACAGCATATGCCAGCTGACATGAGGTCTCCAACACAGATACAGAGAGGTTTGCCTGGTCTGGCCTCAATAAGTACCTAACCCTCCAGAGACTTGAGGCTCTAGGAGGTTGGGAGTTCTGGTGGGGTAGGGTGGGGCTGGGGGCATCCTCTTGAAGATGGGGCTGGGGAAGAAGGTATGGAATGGGGAGCGGTTTGTGTGAGGGTGCAGACCAGGATGTGGATGAAGCCAGGACTACAAAAGATAATTAAAGAATTTTAAAATAAATTAAAAATTAATAGCTTACAACATTCATATTAGATTCAGGATTTTTGTTTGGTCCAAATAAACAAAATATTTTTCCAAGTACATGGAGAAAGCACATTGTTCTCAGCAGCCACAGCATTTTTAACCTGCAGAGAAATAGTTATTTTCATGAAGGAGCCAAAGACATGGTACTATGTATCTCAGTTTATTGCATATACATTATGTCCATATGTAACCTTCCTTCACTGAAAATTGTCATATTATATAATAAGAACCTTAGATGAAGTAAAAAACTTTAAAATAAATACAGCAGAAATCTACTGGATAAAAAAATAGCTTAGATATAATTAAAGGTCAGCGTAGATATAATTAAAATTGACAATATGCTTTATGGAATCTATTTCTTAGCTGTTTCTAAAAACAAAATAATTGTAATTAATTTGCTGATAAAACCTCACTGATGCCTATTTGAGGTTGACCCTAAAGGACTAAAATTAATATACAATTTAATGGTTAATGATTTAAAGAAATTACTTAATTCAAAGGCCTTTAGATTATTTGCATCAGAGTGAGGATAGGAGGAAAGGTTAGAAAATGATAGCAGAGATGAATGAGAAGCCAGGCAAATGGATTTCCACATGTTGAAGATATGCATTCCAAGGAATCCTGTCTTTCCACCATAACTTTCCTTGCCTTCTTTTATAACAATGTATAGCACATGTATTCCACCACTGTTCTTTGAATTTCTAAAATATGTGCCTAAAAAATCATGAGACATAAACATCTCTTTTCCATCCCTTCTAAGCCTTATTTTAAAGTGCTATTTAAGAACAAAGTTTTAATAATCACAAATTTGTCAGTTTAGGTGAATCCAATTGATAGCGTCCTTTTTCCTGTTGCAAGCACAAGATATGGCTTCTTGTCTTTCTTTCATTTCACTTTATTTTATTATTCAATTTCCTAATATCAAGATACAAAGAAAGGTAAAAAAGAGATACGAATTAGACAAATAGTCTTAGTAATAAAATCGGTATTGTAAATGTCAACCTTCATGGTATGTCCACTCTCTAAATATCATCTAAATAATGTCTAAATAACATGTAGCTGTTTTAATACTGAGCCTAAACATACAATTTATAGAGTATCATACTCACTGTTACCAAATATAATTAATTTGATATCTTGTAGTCCGAATAAAATTCTAATTCTCTTTTTTTTTCCATCCTGCTCACTATAAATATAGCATGAATGTATTTTTTGGATGACCTTTTCTAGAAATGGACAGTGCCTACTTTTACCATGAACTTGGATGCCTATCAAATCAAATGTCAAATGTTGCAAAACTCTCACAACTTACCTGGTTTCTTTGCTCTAGGCTCATCACCTGTCAATACCCTCTTCTACAACTTCAACCCTAGTGTGAATACTGAAGCTTTTTTTAGATTTTAAGCTGGACAACCACTCATCAGGCTGTATTTTCCTCAATATACTAATTATAACCATATTTTCTACTGAATAATTTGAAACATGAGACATATAGTACAGAATGAATCAAGTAATAGATGTCAATTGTAAACAATGCCACTTTAAAGACACTTTTCCCTGTAACTCACTTAAGAGGAACATATGTATAAATTTGGGAGATTATCTCTTCAGAACATCAAAATGACAAAGCATGAGTAGCAAGGATGTTTTAAAACATTCAGAAATTTCTAACCCCATATTCCCAGAAAAAAAATCTGGCATATTGATAATCGGGAATGCATATGGTACTACTTGAATGTGACTTGTGTCCCAGGGTCTATTCCTGGGAGGTTGCTGTTCAGAGTTACAGTGCAAACACTGTGGAATCTTTTGGAAATGGGACCTTGTTGGAATTACTATGTCAGGAGGATCTCATCATTAAATGGATCCATGATGTATCTCACAAGTAGGTCAGGTATGCGTGGAAGTGATGATTCCAAAGGACATTTTGTTATATATATAAAAAAGCAAAAAAGTCATCTGGTTTGTATATCCCTTGTCTTCTAGATATCTGTGTGGTCCCTTCTCCATGCACTTCTTACTGTGTTATGTTGCCTGGCATTTTGCAGCTCCCAGAACTGAGCACCCACCATGTTCTAAAATATACTGAAGACTGAACCACATGGACCCATTTTAAAATTCATCCACTGTGTGGTGTTTTCTTTCAGACTCAGAAATTGGGCAAGATGTCTGTTCAAATCTATCCTAAATAAATAATCTTTCTTACAGTAAATATCTTAAGCACAATTACAGTCACTTGTAATCTACATGTGGCAACCAATGGTTTATAAAATTATTATATAAAAATTTAAGTAAAATGTACTGTCTCACAAGATAGTTCTACTATTATTAACATTTCTGTGTTTCCTTAAAGCTCTTTCTATAGGAGCATCTCTGTAAGCTCATTTCACAGGTTATCTCTTGGTACATTTTCTCTGTGTTTCTATTCTCTGCAATTAGAACCTTTATCTCTTGCTCATAGCCATTAACTTTGAAATTTCTGGTTTGTACAAACTACTTCTTCCTTGGATATCACTCTTCATAAGATTCTCTTCCTCGTTTATTTATGCTCTCTATTTTGAAGCTACCTTTTCATTGACATATTCACGGACTGTTAACCAGAGAGAGTATAGACTTATAGTTGGTCTATTCCAATCTTGTTGTTTAATCTACTTAAAAGTTTTTACAATGTGAAATATTCTCCCTTATTTATGAAGTGTTTATATTTTTGTATTTTATTCTATGATATGTAGCTTTATATGGTTCTAATTTCTCTTTCTTTTTTTTTTTNGCTCCTTGGGTACTTTCTCTAGCTCCTTCTTCCTTGGGAACCCTGTGTTCCATCTAATAGCTGACCGTGAGCTTCCACCTCCATGTTTGCCAGGCATTGGTATATTTTCCCCCGAGACAGCTATATCCGGGCCCTTTCAGCACCATCTTGCTGGCATATGCTATAGTGTCTATGTTTGGTGACTGATTGTGGGATGGAAGCTGAATCCAAAGGATGGACCCAACGACTGCGGCTGCCAGGGATCAAGAGTGTTTTCTAATAAATTATTTTCCAATAGAATTTGACCACCTCTGTCTCTCTGTCTGTCTGTCTCTCTCTCTCTAAACACACACACACACACACACACACACACACACACACACACACACACACTAACTTAATGAGAAACAAAAGATCCGGCTACAATGCTTCTGTGGTACTATACATCGCCAGAAGTGATGCCACAGTTTGGTTTGACTGAGATATGATTAGGAGAGCGAGAGAAATACAGAGTAACAATATCAAGTTCCTAATGTACCTTCAGCCAGGGTCATGCATGGTCAATGCTATGCTCTTGGCTAACAGTTATGTGTGACTAAAGGCAGTGAGTGTCACAGGACAATTGTGCTCCTCTTATCAAAACAGAAATATGGATTGATACATTTAAGACTTAAACTTATTGAACTGCAAAGTTTAGTGTCTTCAGAGCCATATGTAGGGTCCAGAACTCATAAGTCTCCTGCCTTAGCTTTCTGAATACTGGGATAACAAGTTGCTTCATTAGCTCGATTGCTTTAATTTTTTATGCCACTATTAAATGGAATGAAATTATTCAGTGTTTAAGTGTATTTAGTATATCCAGGTATGCCTAAGTGAACAAAATGAGCTTAATGGTTGTATGAAAGAGAGACTTCAATGTTTTCCTATAAAGTTCTAGAGGTCACTGTGTAGCATGGATGACACTGAAGCTGAGAATGTCCAACCTCACTTTGCTAGTTTATTTTAATTATATGAAACTATACTATGGTGTAAGAAGAGAGTTAGTTGACAAGTCTGCCTTGTATGGCCTTAGTGGGAGTGTTTCTTGTAAAACTTGATGTCTCAGAGAAGAGGGATACTGGTGGGAGTAAGTTCAGGAGTACCCTCTCAAGGTGGAACAGAGGAGGGGATTGGGTGAAGAACTCATGGGATGGGGACCAGGATGGAGAGCAATTTCTGGGATATAAATAAATGAAATAATTTATTAAAAAAATAGGGAAACAATACAATGAGGTTCTGTTAAGAATTAATTAGCACAATATCACTCATTCTAATACACAGGATATCTTAGTTCTATTTTTTTAAATAACTAAATAGAATTTCAATGTTAAATAAGTTTGTTGTCAGAAAACTATTTTTCCTGTATCCAGAAAAAAAATCAAGTCAACAAGAATGTGCTTCTCTTTTCCCTGCAAAGAAACCACAAAACTCCTCTTTTGAGAAGACATACTGTCTCCTGCCTCCTTAATAACCCTAGTTTTACTGCAGACAGGTGCGTTTTTCTTCCTGGTTATTCTAAGAGTCAGGCAGAACAGCACTGCTGCAGGGTCAGGTTCTCTGCATCCCTGACAATGCTCTCAACTTCACTACTTCTTACTCTTCTTTTAAACAATGATTATTAAAAAACTTTATTTAAGATGTTAAGATTTTCAAGAGTAATCGCCTGCCTATGATTTTTTCTTTTTATGTGTAGCAGATGGGTGATTTTCAACTAAAGGAACAAATATCATCAATTAAATGTTAATATTTGGGTCTGGAAAGATGGCTATGCAGTTAAGAATTCTTCAAAAGGACCTGAGTTTGGTTCCCATTATTCTCACTGTGGATCCCAAATACGCATGTTTCAGATCCAGAGTGTCAAACACCTTCTTCTGGAATTAGTGAGCCCCATAAATCCATAAAACACACATACAAAGATGTAGGCAAAATATTAAAACACATATAATAAAAACAAGTATTTAAAATATTAATAAAATATGTGGTTCACATATAGTATGCATAGCTATTTATTAATGCTTATGTGGACAAATTTATTAGTATTCCAGTAGACTTTAAAACAATTTTAAGGGAATAAAAATAGTAACATTTAAAGCCATGTGTGGTGGCACATGCCTTTAATCCCAGCACTCGGGAGGCAGAGGCAGGCGGATTTCTGAGTTCAAGGCCAGCTTGGTCTACAAAGTAAGTTCCAGGACAGCCAGGGCTACACAGAGAAACCCTGTCTCGAAAAACCAAAAAGAAAAAAATAGTAACATTTATTTTAAGCCAGTGAAATATAGAAAATAATAATTCATATGCTCAAAAAGTAAAGATATTTTTATATTATTATTTTATATTATTATTTTATATTATTATTTATTATTGACAGATAATAAGAAGTACTGAAAGAAATGAGGAAAAGAGAGCAAATTTCAATATTTAATTAATTGATAACAGAAAATTGATGAAATGTACATAAAATAAACTTAAGCTTCTTGTCTCATATCCACTTCTCTTTATTTATTTACACTAGAAAACATATTTCATGTATTTATTTAATCCACTTTACCCAATATTTCACTTAAAAATTGGTTTATTGTTATATATCCTATATCATTTTCTATAAATGATTTTTAAAAGATATTTTATTTATTTACATTTCAAATGCTATCCTGAATATTCCCTATACCCTCCTCACACCCTGCTCCCTTACCCACCCACTTCCACTTCTTGGCTCTGGTGTTCCCCTGTACTGGGGCATATAAAGTATGCAAGACCAAGGGGCCTCTCTTCCCAATGATGGTTGACTAGGCCATCTTCTGCTACATATGCAGCTAGAGACACAAGCTCTAGGGGTACTGGTTAGTTCATATTGTTGTTCCACCTATAGGGTTGCAGACCCCTTCAGCTCCTTGGGTACTTTCTCTAGTCCCCCCATTGGTGGCCCTGTGTTCCATCCTATAGATGACTGTGAACATGGCCCTGTGTTCCATCCTATAGATGACTGTGAACTTCCACTTCTGTATTTGCCAGGCACTGGCATAGCTTCATTTGAGATAGCTATATCAGGGTCCTTTCAACAAAATCTTGCTTGCATATGTAGTAGTGTCTGGTTTTGGTGGCTGATTATGGGATGGATCCCTGGGTGGGATAGTCTCTGGATGGTCCATCCTTTTGTCTTATCTCTAAACTTTGTCTCTGTAACTCCTTACAATTTGCAAAACATAAGAAAATCAAGAAGAATGAAAACAAAGTGTGGATACTTCATTCCTCCTTAGAATAGGGAACAAAACACCTATAAAATGATTTTTCACACAAGTGTGCTTTTCCTCTAGCACATCTCAACTTGACCTTCTCATGTTTTGATGATTCATTATCCACAAAAGATTAGTTTCTACCAAAACCAACAATTTTTGAACTTTCAAAAGGGAGGGGAGGATGTGGTATTTGAGATTTTCTGATTCTTTTTTTTGTTTGTTTTTCTTTTCTTTTCTTTTCTTTTCTTTTCTTTTCTTTTCTTTTCTTTTCTTTTCCTTTTCTTTCCTTTTCCTTTTCCTTTTCTTTTCTTTTCTTTTCTTTTTTTAGCTCTGAATAACAGGACATGAAGAGAGACACGTGTATTTATGTCACGTGTATCTATGGAGGAAGACACATGAGATTAAATAACCATGGTACATTTCCAAGTCACAGAGTAAATATTGATTTTTGGGTTACATGGTACATAAGTAAGTTCGACGTTGACGCAATTGGTGTTCTTTGATGTCAATTGTATTGTTTTTCCACCAGCTAGAGGTTATATTTCTCCAGTTGAATGACTTGCTCATTTCACAATCCTTCTGCCAACTTGAAAGAGATTAATGTCTTTAATTTTCTTAAATATGTATCCTAAAATTTTAAATCCACATATCAACATTAAAAATTTAGGATTATCAAAATTGCCAACCAATTCAAAACATGTTGGTCAGTTCCTCAGAAAGACTGCCTAGTAGGCTTTCACTGAATGTAAGGTTGAAAGCAAAGCCAATAACCTCCTTATACTGTAATAACCTGGCTTTATCCCATCTTCAACTATGTCTAACCTAATGAGCAGAATGTTCCCAAGGATAAATTCATGGCAATTATGAACAAAATCTTATGTCAACGAAACAGTTGCCAATACCATTTTTGAAAAGCATTGTTACTAATTAATTTTATTAATGAAATAAAATATTTCAAATCATAAAAACAATGTTCTATTTCTGTCCACTACTGATTTACTATGTTCAAAATACTGAATTTTAAAATGTACATATTATTTTATATATGTACAATGTAATATGACTTTGAAATTGGTAAAAGTCTTTAGTGTTTTCCATAGAGTGAAAATATTTATTCCATCAGTACTGAAATGATCACTATAAAATATGTAAGTTCTTATCTATGTGAAGTTTTTTGATGTCATTTCTACATATTTTAAATATACACATTTTAATGATATTAAGAACAAAATAATATTTCAATATAATAAAAGTAACTATATCACCTAAAATTATGTCTTTGTTATACAAATTGTCATTTAAGAGAGATAGTAAGGTTTACATGTTGAAATAGAAGTGTTCAATTCAATAGAGTGTTAAACAGATAACTTAAATATTACTCTACTGTATGCAATTGTCTTTGGTCTCAGCAATCTTTCACATGCCCATAAAGAAGACACGGGGGCAAAGTGTCATCCTCAGACATTGCTTTGCTCACTAATTTTGCTGTTGGTGAATAAGTCAGGTGAGGAGCATTCACAGAAAGCTAATAAAAGTTTATATATTAAGGGATCATTGAACCCATGAAAGGAGTTACAGAGACAAAGTTTGGAGCTAAGACAAAAGGATGGACTATCCAGAGACTACCCCAGCTGGGGATCCATCCCTTAATCAGTCACCAAACTCAGACACTATTGCATAGGACAGCAGGGGTTTGCTGAAGGGACCCTGATATAGTTGTCTCTTGTGAGGCTATGCCAGTGCCTGGCAAATACAAAGTGGATGCTCACAGTCATCTCTAGGATGAAACACAGGTCTCCCAATGGAGAAGCTAGAGAAAGTACCACAGGAGCTGAAGGGGTCTGCAACCCTATAGGTGGAACAACAATATGAACTATCTAGTACCCCCAGAGCTCGTGTCTCTAGCTGTGTATGTAGCAGAAGATGGCCTAGTCAGCCATCATTGGGAAGAGAGGCCCCTTGGTTTGGCGAACTTTATATGCCCCAGTACAGGGGAACACCAGAGCCAAGAAGTGTGAATGAATGGGTAGGGGAGCAGGGTGGGGGGAGAGTAGAGGGCACTTTCGGGATAGCAGTTGAAATGTAAATTAAGAAAATATCTAATAAAAAATAAAAGAAATTTTTTAAAAAGGGCTCACTGAGAAATTACTTCTGATAATGTTTTCCTCTTTGTGTTATACATGATCAGCAAGCCCTGTAAAATACATGGAGATTTCAGTTCCCAAGGAAGGAGCTAGAGAAAGTACCCAAGGAGCTGAAGGGGTCTTCAACCCTATAGGTGGAAGAATAACATGAACTAACTAGTTCCCCCTGTGCTCATGCCTCTAGCTGCATATATGGAAGAAGATGGCCTAGTTGGCCATCATTGGGAGGAGAGGCTCTTTGGTCATGCAGACTTTATATGCCCCAGTACAGGGGAACGCCAGGGCCATTAGGTGGGAGCGGGTGGGTAGGGGAGCAGGGCGGAGATGGGGGAGGGTATGGGGAAATTTCTGGATAACACTTGAAATGTAAATGAAGAAAATATCTAATAAAGAGAAAAAAATTCGAAGTGAAATTTGTCCCTCCCATTGTTTCACAACCACCTCCATCACTACCAGCAAAATAAAATGCCATTCTTTGTTTTAATATGGAATTATTCCATTGCAACTCCTCTTTTTGGAGTCTTTTTTAAACATCTTTCTACTCAAATGTACCATACGTATTAACCTACTGTGATGGTTTTTCCTGATGCTCATTATTATTATTGTTGTTGTTGTTATTTCATCTATTTTAAAGTCTAGTAATTATCTCCCTCTTAGTCTGCCCACCTAATTACCTCATCTCATTCCCTTCCCCTTCCCCCACTGTCTCCAAGAGGATTCCCCCCCAACTCCACCAGACCTCCCAGTCCCCAGGGCCTCAAGTCTCTCCAGGGTTAAGTGTATCTTCTCTTACTGAGGCCAGACCAGGCAGTCCTAGGCTGTCTTTGTGTCCGGATCCTCATATCACTAGTGTGTGGTGCCTGGTTGGTGGCTATGAAATACAGATTCTTAGTCTCCTGATGTTCTTTATGGGCAGTGAAAAATGAACTGGGAAGAGATTCTGTTTTTTTCCCTAATGAGAGCTGGTTGTCTCTAACATCACTGCTTTTTAGCTTTTTACTTTCCTTCAGTCATATAAAAATATAAATACAAAAATTGATAGTTTGCAATGCTCAGAATACATATGCAAATGACTTAATAACTCAGGTCATAAAAATGGATTTCAGTGACTATATCTAAAAAGGTATTAATCACAGTGTCAACTGTGGAAGAGAGGGTTCTCATATTGTATATTTGGTAATTGAGAAATTTTTACCCAAATAAGTTTATTTGATACTGTCATGGAATAGTTAAATGAGCTAAAATTTGAGAATAATGAAAAATTAATATTGTTAAAAATTGAGGAATCACAAAAATAAGAAATATGGTCAACAAATGTGGTGTCCTTCCCCACCAACACAGTTGGTGCAATTGACCAGAGCCATGCCGCACCCAATGGCATCCATTGTGTTGTTAACTAGGCTAAGAGAGCCCGGTACCCCTGCAGCCAGGTTCTGCAAGTCTCCTAGGTCACCAGGCTCCACCCAGCTTACCAGAGGCCCACCTACGACCAGCCCACCTGCGCAACCTGAGAGATGTCAGGAGACTTCGGGGTTCCCGCCAAACTCCAGAATACCTGCGCAGAAGACTGGGGGCGGGGTTTCCCTTCCTTTATCCCCAAATGCTTGTCCACCATTAAAGAGTCGTTCTAAGCAGAAGCAACCATGTAGCCTCGGAGTCCTTCTTTCTTCCCCCTCTCCCTTAGTTTCATTTCAGCTTCGGGCCAATCCTCCAGGAACCCAGTCCACTGCGGGCAGTGGACCCCAACAGACAAAAGTAGAAATGCATAATCACACACATGGTAAATATTGTGGAGTTCTAGGAAGGTAGTCACAAGGAACAGGCAGGAGGAGATGAATTTTCAAAAATAAATCTAGAACAGAAACAAAGAAAAGGTCAGTTAAGGGACCTAATAACTTTCAATTCATGTTATAATTATGTTATACTACATAAAAATTACATATGTATGTTTTAGTACAAGTATATTAGTTTGAAATCTATGCATGGTTAGTTTAAACTAGTGTTTCTTTTTTGTAGTCCTTAAGTAGTATTATTTGTAATATTGTCTGCATGGTTTACAAACTTTTCTAGGTATTTTATGATGTTTTATTAGATTCAAGTTTTCGTGGCTATTTTAAAGATCTACACCAAAATCCATGGTGAATTTTATCTGCATTGTAATATATTAAAATTTAGGATATATACAGGTTAATTAGGTCATGAGAGTCCTGCCACTTTGAATAGAGTTTTCCTATTATGAATTAATGAATGTATTGGTCACATTTGGACAATAAACTCCTGCTGGCTTATGTCTCTGACATGTACCTCTTTTACCAAGAACTTTGTTTTTCCTTAGAACCTGAAAGGAACTATCACCACCTGGGGATCTGTGGTTGTCTAGCAGCATAAAAATGATTCTATTGGCAGAACATCAAAACAGAAGCCAAACAACAACAACAACAACAACAACAACAACAACACTAAAAACATCTCTGCTCATCTCTCTGATTCTTGCTCTATCTTTCTTTTTCTCTGTTTCTCTCCATTTCTCTGTTTCTCTGTCTGTCTGTCTGTCTGTCTGTCTGTCTGTCTGTCTGTCTGTCTGTCTTTCTCTCTCTCTGTAACCACCATTAATAAATTAGAGGTTATGTATTTGAAAAATACAAATCAGTGCCATGTGGGCGGGTTTTGAGGTTGAAAGGGAAAGTAGGGAGTGATTTATTTTATTATAAAAATATAGAAAATAAATAGAAAATAAAACAAAATAATAGACCTGAATTCTCTATATGTTTTAGTGCCTTGTACAGACACAGGAAATCATGGTCCTTTGACCATCTGTAAAGGGAGCACTTGAATGGAAGTCACTGGAGTTTTTCAGCTCAAGAGACAACTGCTTTCCAGATGTTTTCCCTAGGCTTTTCTATGAAGATAGAATTAAAAAAGAGATACTGGTATGTAGAGTAATCCTTCTCAAGCATCTGTGAACCTACAACCTACCAGTATGGAAGCACACATGCCAACAGCACTTTCTGAGTGAGGTCAAGAGCTGAAAGCTTCTATCAGCTTGATGAGCACTCTTTTATTTCTCCCCTATTCTCACCCAAGCCAGACTCAGCTTTCTAGAGTTGAGCAGTGAACTCAAATAATGTGTTTTCAACACTATAGGGCTCTTTCTTGTGGTTTTATTCCTGTATTAGCTTTGAACACAGAAACTTTGGAGATGAAAAATTTTGTAATAATAAACATCAAGATTTTCTGATAAGCTGAGAGGATATTTGCCAGGCCACCCATAAACAAGACATATGGAAGGGCACATTAAGTATTAGTCACCTGCAGGTTTAGTTAGATATGTCCATGAGACCTGTATCCAAATGAGGAGATGATTTTTTTTTTAAGTTTGTTGAATGATTCTATGTTTGACTTAACAAGATTTTCACATTGGTAGTTTATATTTTTTTCTTCTACTTTGTTTGTTTCATGCTTAAAGTGTTAATGGCTCTGGCTATTATTTCTTCAATACTGTCATTAGACAGCTCATCGTTGTTGCCCTAAATGAACCAGTGGTTCTATTCTATGATGATATAAATCCAGGGCAATCAAAGTCAAATGACTAGAGAGTAAGGTCTCAACATCTATAAAATACTTCTATCAATAGAACACTGTAACAAAGTCATTAGTGGAGAATGCTGGAGGTTGCCTAGTATATATATATAATACATTTCATCCCCTCTACATGCTGTTGGGAACTAAATTTCCTAATGAGTACAAATCCATAGCAACTGTCTTAAAAATTTCAGGTATTTAAAAACATTCCAGTTAATAAACTATGGTGATCTTTGTGTAATGAAAAGGAAAAAAAATGTTTAAATGGTATCCACATGAATAGTATTCCATCTCCCTGCTAGTCATGTATCTAGAAAACCATTTTCCATTTGTCTAAATTTAATTTTGTATCATTCCTATGTGTTCTCAAAGAATTCATTTAAAGTTATAAAGTAGAATACATATAACTATTATATATATATATATATATATATATATATATATATATATATATATATATATATATATGAAATAAGACAAGAGACAAGATTATAGGAAATATAGATTTTTTTTGTTTTTTTAAGATAGGGTTTCTCTGTGTACACCTGGCTGTCCTGGAACTCACTTTGTAGATCAGGCTGGCCTCGAACTCAGAAATCTGCCTGCCTCTGCCTCCCAAGTGATGGGATTAAAGGTGTGTGCCACCACTGCCCTGCCAAATATAGATTCTTAGTCTCTACAGACACACACACAAACCCACCCCCAATACACACACACACACACACACACACACACACACACACACAAAGAGAGAGAGAGAGAGAGAGAGAGAGAGAGAGAGAGAGAGAGAGAGAGAGAGAATAGACCAGTGAACTAAAGAAGGGTTAAGATGGACTGAACATGACTTTCACTGGTCAGTAATACTGCGTGTGAGAAATGGTACCCTAGATACCAGAAGGCTGCAAGATCTCAAGAGTCCAGGGAAGGAGTATGCCCTGAATTTAGGAAGCCAGAAAGATATTATCAGAATCTAGTAAAATTCCTTCAGTGCTCCTTTCTAACCATGGTGGTCTGTGAGAAGAGTGGATGACATATAGTTCACAACATCACTCCTTGGCCTTTTATAGCCACTGGAAACAAGGCTGCAGTATTTACAAACTATGGGTCCATGCTCAAACCACAAGAACCGCAAGCTGTCTCCATCACTCCTCTTATCTTCAAAGGCAAATCAATAACAGATAGAGGTTTTTTTTCTGCCAATCCTTAAAAATAACTAACAAGAATAGCATATTTAACTGTATTAGCAAAAGTTGTAGGTTTAGTTGACAACTTTGCAGTTATAGATAACTTTATATATATTGAACTAATACTGTTAAAAGACTAAAATATCTTCAAAGAGAGCCAAACAGGTTTTTTTTTTTTTTTGAAGTTAAGTTAATGCAAGACAGTGAATTCCTATACAGCTATGAGGCCAACCATTCTAAAGGTTTCTTTGTCATGACATCTGAATCTACCCATGTGCAGGAGTCAAGGTCTCTTTTTTCTTTTCTAAAGATTTTTACAAACTTTAACTAAATGCCACTTACAGTTTTCTTGAGAATCATACAGTATAACTCAATGTTTCCATAGTATTTCATATGATATTTTTCTTAGTTAATTCTTAACATTCAAATAATAAGTTCTGGTGAAACATTGCATTTTCTCCTTGGTGACAGCCAATCTAAAGGGGGCATGATGTAATCTTGGGTTGTTTAGATTTACATATTTGTGGGCCAATGATGGTTCATGCTTTTTCATGCAAGTTTTGGATTTTGTGCTTATTTTAAAAGTCTGCTCATTTTGTTTGCCCACCCACTGATTAGAACACTTGTGCTGTGAAGTTTCTTTTTTCATTTTATTTCTTTTTCTTTTATATTATGAAGTGTACCTCTCTAGGTGCAGAACTGGCAGCAACATCCTCCATCCTTAGGATGACTAGTTACTTCCTTCCTTGTTTCTTTGCTCTGCTAGAATTTTGCAGTTATATGCAATCTCCTGTGTCTGTTAGTAATATCCTGAGACACCCTCCTCCTCTTCAGGAAGCTGCTACCTATGGCTGTACTGTAAAGCTTTTCTCTCTTTTCTTCTATTCATTTAGACTTACAGTGCTTACATTAAGGACTTTGAATTACAGGCATGAATGAAGGAGAAGAACTGCAGGCCAATGCATAGACCAGATTTCCCCTAAGGAAAGATACCTATGCAGATAAAAGAAACACATAATAGACAAATACACAAAGCTAAAGAGGAAACTTCCTGTGGCATATCAGAGTTAAAAATTCTAAAATATAAGAAGAGAAAAAAGGACAGGTGCGGTAAATGGAAATCACAAGTCAACTATTAAGGAAAACCTGGTGCCTTACCATTTATACCCTTGAGCTTGATTTTATTTCCCCCACAAAGATTACCCTACAACTCTCACAATATCCATGGCCTAGTGGATCTCATTGTCTGTGATTTTGGTGACCTAAGCGCCTTATTTGATTGTGGGTTTAGGAAAAATCAAATTTCTTTTAAGTATGTGAGCACCATTACTAACAGTCAGTAATGATTTTATTGGATATTAATAAAACTGAATGACCTTTAAAGTCTCTCTGAAAGGGATGCCTCAGGGATGTAATGATATCACTCAATTATGTAATGCATATTCTCCAACATGGCACCTTCTCACAAGCTCCATTTCATTCATTGTGCACAAAATATCATTTTTCTTTCTGATATTTCTTTATTTTTATTTTTAACTAACTATTTTATCTATTTACATTCTGAACATTGTTTATCTACTGGATAAACAATGCCTCTACCAGAGTTCTTCAACAATTCCCCCTCTCCTTTGACTTTGAGGGGGTGCTCACCTACCCACCCACACATCCTTACTTCTCCCTAGCATCCCCCTTTCCTGGGACATTGAGTCTCTAAATGATTAGTTCCATATTCTCCCACTGAGACAAGGCAGTCCTCTGCTACATATGTACTAGGGGCTAAGGACCAGCTCATGCATGCTCTTTGGTTGGTAGCTGAGTGTCTCGGAGCTCCCAGGGATCCAGGTTAGTAGACACTTGGTTTTTCTTTTCTTTTCTTTTCTTTTCTTTTCTTTTCTTTTCTTTTCTTTTCTTTTCTTTTCTTTTCTTTTCTTTTCTTTTTCTTCTCTTCTCTTCTCTTCTCTTCTCTTCTCTTCTCTTCTCTTCTCTTCTCTGCTCTTCTCTTCTCTTCTTTAGAAACTAAACAGAGACACAGTTAAACTAACAGTAGCTATGAAACAAATGGATTTAACAGATATCTACAGAACATTTTATTCTAAAACAAAAGGATATACCTTCTTGTCAGCACCTCATGGCACCTTCTCTAAAACTGACTAAATAATTTTCCACAAAACAGGCCTCAACAGATCCAAAAATATTGAAATTGTCACATGCATCCTATCATCTTAAGGCTGATCTTCAATAACATCATAAATAACAGAATGCCAACATTCACGTGGAAACTGAACAACACTCTACTCAATGATACCTTGGTCAAGGAAGAAATAAAGAAAGAAATTAAAGACTTTCTAGAGTTTAATGAAAATGAAGCCACAACAAACCCAAACTTATGGGACACAATGAAAGCATTCCTAAGAGGTAATCTCATAGCTCTGAGTTCCTCCCAAAAGAAACTGAATAGAGCATACACTAGCAGCTTGACAGCACACGTAAAAGCTCTAGAACAAATGGAAGCAGATCCACCAAAGAGGAGTAGATGGCAGAAAATAATCAAACTCAGGGGTGAAATCAACCATGTGGAAACAAAAAGAACTATTCAAAGAATCAATCAAATCCGAAGCTGGTTCTTTGAGAAAATTAACAAGATAGATAAACCCTTAGCAAGACTTACTAGAGGGCACAGGGACAGCATCCTAATTAACAAAATCAGAAATGAAAAGGGAGACATAACAACAGATCCTGGGGAAATCCAAAACACCATCAGATCCTTCTATAGAAGGCTATATTAAAAAAAATTGGAAAATCTGGATGAAATGGACAAATTTCTAGACAGATATCAAGTACCAAAGTTAAATCAGGATCAGATTAATGACCTAAACAGCCCTATATCCCCTAAAGAAATAGGAGCAGTCATTAATAGTCTCCCAACTAAAAAAAGCACAGGACCAGATGAGTTTAGTGCACAGTTCCATCAGACCTTCAATGAAGACCTAATTCCAGTTCTTCTCACACTATTCAACAAAATAGAAACTGAAAGTACTCTACCCAATTCATTCTATGAAGCCACAATTACTCTGATACCTAAACTAGATAAAGAGACAACAAAGATAGAGAATTTCAGAACAATTTCTCTTATGAATATCTGTGGGGCCCAAACAGCTACCGCTACATTCACAGATTTGGGTTCCCTGGATGGAACAGTCCGGAGCTGTAATGAGATAGGGGAAGGGGAAAAGAATGTGGCCAAGGCTGGGGTTCTGCTCAAGGCAACTGTTTATTGAATCAAAGGCACTTGGGAAAAAGAGGGGAAGCAGGCGTTCTGGAGTTTGGTGGGAAGTCTGAGATATCGTGAGATCTCGCAGATTTGTGCAGGTGGGCTGGGCGGAGCTGGGTGACCTGGAGGATGTGCAGAACCTGGCTGTAGGGGTACCGGGCTCTCTTAGCCTAGTTAACAAGGCAATGGATGCCATTGGGTGCAGCACGGCTCTGGCCATTGCATCAACTATGTTGGTGGAGAAGGGACACCACAAATATCGATGCAAAATTACTCAATAAAATTCTTGCTAAATGAATCCAAGAATACATCAAAATGCTCATCCATCATGACCAAGTAGGCTTCATCCCAGGAATGCAGGGATGGTTTAAGATATGGAAATCCATCAACATAATCCACTATATAAACAAACTAAAACATAACAATGACACTTGGTTTTTCTATGGGGTTGACATCCCCTCAGCTCCTTCAATCCTTCCCCTAACTCTTCCATAGAGTTCCCTGGCCTCAGTCCAGTGCTTGGCTGTAAGTATTTTCATCTGTCTCAGTCAGCTGCTGGTAGAGCCTCTCAGCGGTCAGCCATGCTAGGCTCCTCTCTATAAGCACAGCATGGCATCAGTGATAGTGTCAGGATTTGATGGCTGTCCATGGAATGGATACCAAGTTGGGAGGGACAATGGATGGCCTTTCCTTCAGTCTCTGCTCCATTTTACTCACAGCTTTTCTTTTATTCAAGAAGAATTCTGTGTTAAAGAAATGTGAAGGAAGATGTGGTCCCCATCCCTCCACTGGGGACTCTGTCTACCTACTGCAGATGCAGATGGTCTCATCAGGTTCCATATCTTCAGTGTTGAGTATGTGGACTAGGTCATCTCCAGTGAATCCTGGGAGCCTCTTACATCCAAGGTATCTGCAACTTTCTTAGGTTCCTCCTTCTGCACCTCACCCCACACTGCTGCTGCATAGTCTCTACTCATTCTCCTGGCCCTCTGGGCTTCTCCTCTCTCCCACATACCTGAACCTTCCCCTGCTTCTGCTCATCCATTCTCCCACCAAAGTACCTTCTTCCTTCTGTCTCCCATAATTATTATGTTCTCCCTTCTAAGTAGGATTGAAATATCCTCACTTGGGCATCCCATCTTGTTAACCTTCATGTCGACCATTAGTTTTATTGTGGATATTGTGTAATTTTTCACTACTATCCTCTTATCAATGAGTACATACCATGAATGTCCTTTTAGGTCTGGGTTACCTAATGTAGGAGCATATTTTCTAATTCTATCCTTTTGCCTGCCATATTCATGATGTCAGCATTTTTAGTAGCTGAATATTATTCCATTGTGAAAATGAATCTCATTATCTGTACGCGTTCTTCGGTTGGTTGGTGTCTGGGTTGTTACCAATTTCTGGCTATTATGAGTAAGGCTGCTGTGAACATATTGAAGTACATTTTTTTGTGTGTGGTATAGTGGGGCATATTTTGGGTATATGACCAAGAGTGGTATAGCTCAGTCATCAGGTAGAACTATTTCCAATTTTCTGAGGAACTACCAGATTGATTTCCAGGGTGGGGGTACCAGTTGGTAATTCCAGTAGCAATGTAGGAGTATTCCTCTCTCTCCACATCCTTGTCAGCCTGTGCTGTCACTTAACTTTTCTTTTTTAAATTTTAGACATTCTGCTTTGGTATAAGGTGAAATCTCATGGTTGATTTGATTTAGATTTCCCTGATAACTAAGGACGTTGAGCATTTCTTTAAGTGCTTTGTGGACCATGCATGATTCTTTCATTGAGAATTCTCTATTTTGTTCCACACCCCATTTGTAATTCGGTAATTTTTTTTAATCTAACTTCTTCAGTCCTTTATATATTTTGGATGTTAGCTCTCTATCAGATATAGGGGTAGAGAAGATAATTTCCCCTTCTGTAGGTTTCCATTTTGTCCTATTGACAATGTTCTTTGCATTACAGAAACTTTTCAGTTTCATGAAATACCTTTTATCAATTGTTGATCTAAAAGCCTGAACCATTGGTGTTTTCTTCAGGAAATTTCCCCCCTGAGCCAGTGATTTCAAGGCTGTTTCCTACTTTCTCTTTTTTTAGATTTGGTGCCTACTATTAGACTGCTAGTTAGACCCACACCAATTGTTGAAGATGCTTTTTTCCCCCACTATATGGTTTTGGCTTCTTTGTCAATGAAGAATTATCCATAGGTAGTGTGGATTTTTTTCTGTGTCTTTTATTCTATTCCACTGATTGGCCTGTCTGTCTTTGTACAAAATACCATGCGGTTTTATAACTATATTTCTGTAGTACAACTTGAAGAGAACAGAAATTTATGGCATATACCTGAACATAATAAAAGCAGTGTACAGCAACCCAACAGCCAACATAAAATTAACTGGAGAGAAACTTGAAGCAATCCTAACTGAAATCAGGGACATGACAAGGCTGTTCACTCTTTTCCTATCTTTTTGGTATAGTACTCAAAGATCTATCTAGAGCAATTAGACATCACAAGGAAATCAAAGGGATTATAAAGTGGAAAAGAGAAAGTCGAGGTATCATTATTTGCAGTTGACATGGTAGTGTATATAAGCAACCCTAAAACTTCTATCAGAGAACCACTATAGCTGATAAACAACTTCATCAAAGTGGCTGGTTATTAAATTAATTCAAACAAATTAGTATCCTTTATACAAATGATAAATGGGTTGAGAAAGAAATTAGGGAAATAACACCCTTCATAATAGCCACAAATAATATAAAATATCTTGGTGTAACTCTAGCCAAGCAAATGAAGGGTCTATATGACAAGATCTTCAAGTCCCTGAAGAAAGAAATGGAAGAAGACTTCAGAAGATAGAAAGACTTCACATGTTCATGGAAAAGTAAGATTAACATAGTAAAAATGGTCATGTTACTGAAAGCAATCTAAAGATTCAATGTAATGCCCATCAAAATTCCAACATAATTCTTCACAGATGTGGAAAGAACAATTCTCAACTCCATATAGAAAAGCAAATCCTAGGATAAGGAAAACAGTTCTCAACAATAAAAGAACATCTGTGGGAATCATTATCCCAGTACTCAAGCTCTTCCACAACTGTGTCTGTCTCCCTCCCTTTGAGCACAGCTTCTCAGGGAGGCAGAATGTGGGGTGGGGTTGACTGTGCTTATCCCATGCTGTTGCTGTAGGGAAGCGCCAAGACACTGATCCAGGGGCAAGAGAGCTCAGTCTGAGATGTGGGAAAGCCTGAGCTGGTTTAGGAATTCCTGGATTGAGACTGTGGGTTCTATGACTCTTGGACATCCAGGCACTGCTGGAAATCTTGTAATAGCTGAACAGAATTGAGAGCCAGCAGGTTGGGGACAGCACCTAGCCAGGAGGTCAGTGAAGGGGAGCTCTGGTTTGTCTCAGTGGTTACTGTCCTTAAATTGGTAGAGGCAGGCTGGAAGTGCAGAGAGGCTTTTATAGGAAAATTAAGCTACGGCTCTGAAGTCAAATGCCTTCTACAAGGATCTGCAGGGTGCATCTTGATGAAAGAGACAGTCTATGGTTCTAAACAGTTTATTTTTTGTTCATGGTGGAAAATGGATACATAGTGTATCATACCATTTCTCAGGGTGCATCTGAGATTAAATACCTTTTGCAGGAGGAATGGCTAGGAAGGAAAGCTTATTTGCTAAGCCCTCTGGGCCTCTAGTAACTCATTAACATGGAGAACTCTGTTCTTTGCATACATGACCACAGATCACAGTTCCCTATGTGAGGAGTGTGGCATGTGTTTCAGGCTAGGAATCTGGCAGGGACCAAGGAATTACCTATGTATCAGGTATGTGTCCACTGAGTCTCCAGGTCTCAACATGCTCTATCTACCTTACCAAACTTCCTGGGATGGTTGTACAGTTCCACTCTGTATAACAAAATATCTGTATGCAATTTTACCCGTGGCAATTTTTTTTAAAGCTGAGGGAATATTATTCACAATCACAACCAATTAGGTGGTCAATTATCGCTCAACGTTCTACAGCTGGAAATGTAAGACAGAACACCATGTAATATACATATAAGTGATAGATTGATATTTATATCAGAGATTATGTTATAAACGTCTGTAAAGTCAGTAGATGTGGAAGCATTATAAATGAAGAAAGAGGGCAGAATTAATTTGTTGGCAGAAGTTAATTATGTATAGTTTATTTCCCTCTTTTCTAAGGAAAAATAGGAGGACTCATGACAAATTAAAAAGTTGTTTATTTTGGAATTTAGAAATAGCTACATTCATGAAATTGTGTATATGAAATATGAACTCTTTATTCAAAAATTTTTGTGTTTGTTTATTTATTCAGTCATTATAGTTGAAGAATGGTATGTACATGGTATATAACATGAAAGTGAAAAATTATACATTGATATTACTATTGGAATGGATATTACACAAAATTCACTGAAAGGCAGTTATGAGACCATCTTCATTCTTCACCAACTTCTGTTTAGTTTTAAGGAATTTTTTCCTTAGTGTCTTGTTCCTTTTCCAGTTTGTTATTGATAATATTATGAACAAACATAAAGCATAATCCATGCAATTTTGCTACAAGCTGTGTGTAAAAGAATGTTCAGGATCATTAATAGTAGTCAAGTTCTATGATGAAAACTTCACACTATAACACAGAGAAATGTAATCTATGGGGAAGTTTAAAATACTAGCTTAATTGTTTTTCACTTCAACAGTGAAATGCCATTATCATTTTGGAAGAACTTTATTTTGGAATTCAGTAGATGTCTACTTTTGATGTGGAGCAAGCTGGTTTATAATGAGATATGGTTTCCATGATCAGAAGATAGGGACAATTTCCTGAATGTCATGTTGTATATATATTTTTTATCAGATTAGAGAAGTTACATCTTGCAAGGCTCAGTTTTATCATTTATAATAACATTATCATTATCATGACTTAATTAAATGATGGAATAAACTATAAACTATTACAAAATACAGTGATAGAAAGTTATCATTAATTTTTGTGTAATTCACAACTTTGCACAGATAATCATAGTTTTCATGAACTCATGAGTGCAATGATCATGTAATGTCATTTATAGAGATATACACATATACATATATGACATAGATGCAAAGATGATGATACATATAGATGATGATGTAGATATATACATATACATTCTTGTGTTACTCATTTTTTGTTTGGTCTCTGCCATTTTCCTCACCCTCTTCTATTAATTCTTCTGAGCGTACAAGTATAGTGATGCATATGAGACAATAATATACTAAATAAACAATTTCTTAAAATCATTTACTACTGTTAATATCTATTTGCCCTCATGTTATATGCACTATATCCAGATAAAAATCTTCATACACTGCCTTTTAAAAATTGTTCAAAACTACAAAGTCAAACAATCTTGCTTCTTTTTTTTTTTTTTTTTTGGCCTGGATTCAGCCCATTTGGTCTGCTTTCCTGTTGGCACTTCTTGAAGCAGCAGAGGGATGAGCATCAGCAGAAGGTAAGACTTTGTCTTCATATGGAGTAAGACTTTGTCTTATGAGATATTTAGAGTTAATGTATAATAATAAAAGGTTTATTTTTTATAGAAGTCTAAATTACTTTGCTTCTGTAGTAAACCTGTTTTGTGTGTTCCTCTGAGGCCAGAATCTGCAGTCTCTGGCACTTAGCACCTTATCCTAAAACAGCAGGAGATTAAGTATAGGATTAATTTCTAGCCTCTTGTTTGTTGTGCTAGGTGGAAGTTTGGAACAATATGCTTCTATTGAACCAGAAGAACAGAATCATTCTCACAGAAGAATAAGCTTTTATATAAGCAAATATGCATAAACTCACATAAATTCTAATACAGATTCACACTTGAATATTTATACTTTTCCATTAAAACCAGTTGGGTCCTACTTGCATGCATTCTCACAATTACATACTTATGCACACACATCCATACTTACCTATGCATATGGAGCAAAATATCAAGCACCAGTACAGAAAGAACTCCCTCATACTAGAATCAAAAATGAACTCCAATCTTGATTGTATAGAGGGAAAAAAAAGCTTCTACCCTTTCAATGCTAAATGAATTTTATCCACATTTGTAAGAAGAACGTTTTTTCCTTTAATAAGACTAAGCCTGCCTTGTTATTAAAAAAAAGACCTGATATGTCCAGTAAGTAGAAGCCTGCCTGCCCCTTTTGATCTCTGCATCTTCTTCCTTTTTCCCTCTGAATATTGTTGAATATTGCTCTCTTAGATTTTATGTTACCTATAGGTTCTAATTTATTCCACACTCTGTTCTTCATCTAATCTTGCTCTCTTCACCTACACTGATGTCACAATAATGCTCCTACTCTCAACTCCTATTCTGCCAATACTTTCAAATTCTTGAGTTCTTTCTGTCTAAAAAGTATTCTGTCTAAAAAAATCTCCTCAGTTCAGTTGACTATTTTCTTTGTCCTCAACACTTAAACATTTTTTTAGAATACATGATCATATGGTTAAAGTTCATCACAAGTTTTACACTAATTCAAATCATAAATTGAATAAGAAGTTTATGACAGAGAATGTTTGTATTCCTATCCATGAGTAGAAATCATCTAGCTAAACATCCATCAATTGTCACAGCTCCACAGGTTCATTGAAAATTAAAATATAACAAAATTATTAGTGAAGTTTTGTATAGATTAATCCAGTCAATATTTTACCATCTGTTCTAGCACCCATGATAAATAATTTTCTTTTTATGACCTTTAGTTAATTGTTTTACAACCTCTTGGAATGTGCTCTGAGTAGGAGAAAGTCTGGTTCCATTCTAAGAGGCAATTATCTGGTGTCACATAGGAGACTGACAGAGTTCTAATTGCAGTTTTGACACTATCAGAAAAGGATCTAATGGCAGTCAAACTATAAGAGAGCTTAATAATCACTGATATAATTTTAGGAATTCTTAGAGGATCATCATCAAGAATTAAGAAGTTATCTATTTGTCTTTATAGCATCACTACAAGACAGTACATCTCCGTATTACTGCAATGTTCTGCTCCAAAGGAGTCGGGTAATACCTAGTTATTGTTATATATGTTTAATAATAACAAGAAAAGCATATTATTAGCAGGAATCTTTCCTAAAATGCAGTACTCCTGGGCATTGCCTATTTAGCAAATCTGTCTCAGCAAGATCATCTGCTTGTTACTAATTTGTCTTATGATGGCTCCTGACATTTTTTTCTGTCATATTCTTATCACTACCTCTTTCTCGGTCCTCTTTCCAGCTAACGTCTGTCTGATTTCAGTACACAGCGTATGCTGTATCTAAGTCACTCCACTTTTGTTCCATCAAAAAGCAACTTGCAAATATGTCACAATCAACATACCTTAATCTTCTTTCCAAAGGCCCAGATAGTGTTTGAGATTTTAGGCATGTACCTAGAGAACCAAGTAATTTTGACCCTAAAATAATTAATAGTTATTTTCTTAATTTAAAAATGTAATAAAGCAATCCCTATAATTCAGAAATAAAAACCGGCAGAAGGTCAGTCTTGACAAAAGGCAAGTAATGTGCTAATGATTTTATAGATTATTCATGTTATATGATTTATTATGTGAACATACGCATTAGGTAGTATTTCTATTCTTGGTGACTTGTTGGGTTCAAAATATTCCAACATTTTTAAATGGAGTGATTTTTCTAAAATTAAGTGAATTGGCAAAATGATTCTTAGTTTGGGTGCAGGAATTAGTATTTTTCGTTTATTTTAAATCTCTCTTTTTAAAAAATATTTATTTTATTTCATTATATGTAAGTACACTGTAGCTGTACTCAGACACTCCAGAAGAGGGAGCCAGATCTTGTTACGGATGGTTGTGAGCCACCATGTGGTTGCTGGGATTTGAACTCATCACCTTCGGAAGAGCAGTCGGATGCTCTTACCCGCTGAGCCATCTCACCAGCCCCTATTTTTAATCTCTTAATAGTAACCAAATTTAAAAATGTAAAATACTAAGCAAAATTTGTCTATAAATATTTCAAAAGTATTATTGAATACTTGGCTAAGTTAGTGAAATTCCCTCAACTGATTTTTCCTTATTTATCTATCTATCTATCTATCTATCTATCTATCTATCTATCTATCTATCTATCTATCTATCTGTCTGTTCATTTATTTATTTATTATTAGAGAATTTCTTCATTTACATTTCAAGTGTTATCCGATAAGTCCGATATACACTCCCCCACCCTGCTCCCCTACCCACCCACTCCCATTACTTGGCCCTGGCATTCCCCTGTACTGGGGCACTTAAACATTGCTAGACCAAGGGCCTTTCTTCCCAATGATGGCTGACTAGGCCATCTTCTAATACATATGCAGCTAGAGACATGAGCTCTGGGGGTTCTGATTAGTTCATATTGTTGTTCCATCTATAGGGTTGCAGACCCCTAAAGCTCTTGGGTACTCTCTCTAGCTCCTATATTGGGGACCCTGTGTTCTGCCCTATAGATGATTGTGAGCATCCATTTCTGTATTTGTCAGGGACTGTCAAAGCCTCACAGGAGACAGCTATATCAGGGTCTTTTCAGCAATATCCTGCTGGTGTATGCAGTAGTGTCTGCATTTGGTGGCTGATTATGTGGTGGACCACCTGGGTGGGGCAATCTCTGCATGGTCCATCCTTTCATTTTAGCTCCAAACTTTGTCTCTGCACCTCCTTCCATGTATATTTTAATCTCTATATAGGGAGAAATGAAGTATCCAGGCGTTGGTCTTTCTTGATTTTCTTGTGTTTTGGAAATTGTATCTTGAGTTTTCTATGTTTCTGGGCTAATATCTGCTTATCCGTGAGTGCATATTAAGTGACTTCTTTTGTGATTGGGTTACATTAAAATCTCCCTGACTCTTGGAAGTGACACCTATGCAAAATATCACACATTGATTTTAATGATCTCTAGATTTTTGATGATCTTCCTCCATGTGTCCTTCCTGTAGCATCTCCAGCCTACTCATGCACACCTATATTCAAATCTACTTATCTATCTACAATCATTCTGTCTATAACATTATAAATTGGACAAATGAATATATTAGTTAGAAATATCTTCCCTGGCCAACTGTCCTTGGTCACATTTGTTCTTTGTAAATATATTCTTTGTACAAACCCAAACATTATTAATCAAATCTGTGTGAGAGCTGACCAAGTCAGTGGAGACAGATTCATAAAGCATTTTCTAAGATAAATGGACACTCCAATTTTCAATATGTACAATGCCATTTGATAAAGAATACTCATGCACACACCCACTCACCCACCCCCCACACAGTTATAAGTCTCAGAAGTTCTAAGTATAGAGAATCCTAGGAGTACTTCACATATGTACTTCATTTAAATATTTTATGCATTAGAGACTATAATTTCAACTTTTGACATTTTAAAGCAGGCTACAGTTGTTATCTTTCAGAGCTTCTCTATGTTTTACAAAGAGGTGTAAATTATATGCATATATTTGTGTTTTTCAGGATACAATTTCAGCATTGTACTTTCTTGCATACTGATTAGGGTTCCTTGAGAATGGTCAGTATAGTAAATCTGCTTTGTCATGTTTTCTCCAGAATGAAATTAATGGTGGCTGGAAGGTCATATTTTATCATTTGATCATAATTGCAATAAAACAGAATGAAGAAAATGTGATTTAGTTACTAACCATTAAGTAAATAATTTCTGTTTTAAATGATGTCTCTATGTGATATATGTGAAAGGCAACCATGGTTCACAAAGTGATGGCAATTATCAATTACTATCCATATGTTCACTATGATACCACCTTAGGATCACCATTTCTTTGTGATCACAAATTTCCCATGATATTTGTGCACAGTTATATACATTGCACACAATTGAGATAGCTTTGCTATGTGCCTAGTGAATGAACTGTTAGACTTAATTCAGAGCACTTTTGCTTTAGAGCCAATTTTCTAAAAATTCTAGGTTCTTCATATGAACACTATATGATGTAAGATTGGGAAGTAGGTTGCAAAATCTCTGCCAAGCTCCCATGGTGGGGAGAGAGGGAGAGAGGGAGAGAGAGAGAGGGAGAGGGAGAGGGAGAGAGAGAGAGAGAGAGAGGTATAAAGATAAATACATAAAGGAAGTCAATTAATCCAAAGATTTACAAATTAATGAGATAATATTCTATTACTCTGTGACACAAAGTAGTCATATGTACAATTATCTGTCCAATTAACCTTCTTTCTTCTCTCATGCCTATCAGTCTTTCCTCTAAGAAATTTTCAAAAGTATCAGCTGAGGAGGAAGTTTATTGGAAAGTAATTGAGGAGTGAGTCTGATCCACAGGACCCACCTTTAAAAAAGAACAAAGTCAGGTATGATGTTGACTACCTGAAATCTCAGCAATGCAGGAGAAGAAATAAATAATTTGGCTGAGCATTCAGCCTACTCTACTTAGAGATTCCCAAATCAGACAGACAAATTGTGTGTAAGGAATGACATTTGAATTTGTGCTCTGACCCTCACATGAATACCTGTATATGAAGATAAATTATTCATACAAAAAATCATGCACACACATAAAAATTGAAATACATGCTTAATAAAAAGTAATTGAGAATGGTTGTAGGCAAATGGTTGTTGTCCAGATAATTTAAAAAAATATATAAAATTTACTTCAATAAAAAATTTTCTATGGGCATTGGTGAGCCCTTTGATAAGACTCAGCAAGCAAAGGCACTTGTTACCAAGCTGCTTGGACTGACTTTATCACCAGGACCAACATGGATAAAGGATAAAGCGAACTTGTTTCCTGGCCTCTCCAAACATATACTGAAGCATTAGTACACACACACACAAACACACACACACACACACACACACACACACACACACACACACACAGTGCATAATTTTTAATATAAGTGGATTAATTAGAAGACTAGAATTTCAAGAAGACTATAATGACAATTTTATTATAATTATTAGGTATAGTAATCATAATACAAAGATCCAAACTATATCACCTAAATCAATCTTCTAAAATCATTATAAGTGAAATTGCTTCAATCAAGACCCACAAAATTATTTAACCATTAAATTATTTGACATTCTTTTTTTTCCAACATTTATTAGATAATTTCTTCATTTACATTTCAAGTGTTATCCAGAAAGTTCCCTATACCCTCCCCCCTCCCGGCCCTGCTCCCCTACCCACCCGCTCCCACATCTTGGCCCTGGAGTTCCCCTGTACTGGGGCATATAAAGTCTGCATGACCAAGGGGCCTCTCTTCCCAATGATGGCCAACTAGGCCATCCTCTTCTATACGTACAGCTAGAGACATGAGCTCAGGGGGTACTAGTTAGTTCATGTTATTCTTCCACCTATCGGGTTGAAGACCCCTTCAGCTCCTTGGGTACTTCCTCTAGCTCCTTCCTTGGGAACCCTGTGTTCCATCTAATAGCTGACTGTGAGCTTCCACCTCCATGTTTGCCAGGCATTGGTATAGTCTCCCACGAGACAGCTATATCCGGGCCCTTTCAGCACTATCTTCCTGGCATATGCTATAGTGTCTATGATTGGTGGCTGATTGTGGGATGGATCCCTGGCAGCTGCAGTCATTGGGTCCATCCTTTGGATTCAGCTTCACGCATGATCTCTGTAACTCCTTCAATGTGTGCGTTGTTCTTAGAAAGGGGTGACGTGTCCACATTTTGATCTTCCTTCTTCTTGATTTTATGTGTTTAGTAAATTGTATCTTTGGTAGTCTAGGTTTCTGGGCTAATATCCACATATCAGTGAGTACATGTTATGTGAGTTCTTTTGTGAATGGGTTACTTCACTCAGGATAATGGCCTCCAGATCCATCCATTTGCCTAGGAATTTCATATATTTATTGTTTTTAATAGCTGAGTAGTACTCCATTGTGTAAATATACCAAATTTTTTGTATCCATTCCTCTGTTGAGGGACATCTGGGTTCTTTGCAGTTTCTGGCTATTATGAATAAGGCTGCTATGAACATAGTGGAACATGTGTCCTTAATACCAGATGGAATATCTTCTGGATATATGCCCAGTATGGGTATTGCAGGATCTTCCGGTAGTACTATGTCCAATATTCTGAGGAACCGCCAGACTGATTTCCAGAGTGGTTGAACCAGCTTGCATTCCCACCAACAATGGAGGAGTGTTCCCCTTTCTCCACATCCACGCCAGCATCTGTTGTCACCTGAATTTTTGATCTTAGCCATTCTTACTGGTGTGAGGTGGAATCTCAGGGTTGTCTTAATCTGCATTTTCCTGATGATTAAGTATGTTGAACATTTTTTCAAGTGCTTCACAGCCATTCAGTATTCCTCAGTTGAGAATTCTTTGTTTAACTCTGTGCCCCACTTTTTAATGGGGATATTTGATTTTCTGGTGTCCACCTTCTTGAGTTCTTTATATATATTGGATATAAGCCCCCTATCTGATTTAGGATTGGTAAAGATCCTTTCCTAATCTGTTGGTGGTTCTTTTCTTTTGTTGACAGTATCTTTTGCCTTACAGAAGCTTTGCAACTTTACGAGGTTCAATTTGTCAATTCTTGATCTTACAGCACAAGCCTTTGCTGTTCTGTTCAGGAATTTTTCCCCAGTGCCCATATCTTCAAGGCTTTTCCCCACTTTCTCCTCTATAAGTTTCAGTGTCTCTGGTTTTATGTGGAGGTCCTTCAACCACTTAGCCCTGACCTTAGTACAAGGAGATAAGAATGGATCAATTCCTAGTCTTCTACATGATAGCTGCCAGTTGTGCCAGCACCATTTGTTGAAAGCTCTGTCTTTTTTCCACTGGATAGTTTTAGCTCCCTTGTCAAAGATCAGGTGACCTTAGTTGTGTGGATTCATTTCTGGGTCTTCGATCCTATTCCATTGATCTACTTGTCTGTTGCTGTACCAGTACCATGCAGTTTTTGTTACGATTGCTCTGTAGTACAGCTTGAGGTCAGGCATGGTGATTCCACCAGAGGTTCTTTTATTATTGAGAAGAATTTTTGCTAGTCTAGGTTTTTTGTTATTCCAGATGAAATTGCTAATTGTCTTTTCTAGATCCGTGAAGAATTGTGTTGGAATTTTGATGGGGATTGCAATAAATCTGTAGATAGCTTTAGGCATGATAGCCATTTTGACTATTTTGATTCTTCCCATCCATGAGCATGTGAGATCCTTCTATCTTCTGAGATCATCCTCAATTTCTTTCTTCAGAGACTTGAAGTTCTTGTCATACAAATCTTTCACTTCCTTCGTAAGAGTCACACCAAGATATTTTATATTGTTAGCGAGTGTTGTGAAGGGTGATGTTTCCCCGATCTTTCTCAGCCCATTTATCCTTTGTATAGAGAAAGGCCATCAATTTGTTTGAGTTATATCCAGCTACTGCACTGAAGCTGTTAATCAGGTTTAGGAGTTCTCTGGTGGATATTTTGGGGTCACTTATATATACTATCATATCATTTGCAAATAGTGATAATTTGAGTTCTTCCTTTACAATTTTTATCCCTTCGATCTCCTTTTGTTGTGGAATTGCTCTGGTTAGGACTTTAAGTAGTATATTGAATAGATAGGAAGAAAGTTGGCAGCCTTGTCTGGTCCCTGATTTTAGTGGGATTGCTTCCAGTTTCTCTCCATTTAGTTTGATGTTGGCCACTGGTTTGCTGTAGATTGCTTTTTATCATGTTTAGGTATGGGCCTTGAATTCCTGATCTTTCCACGACCTTTATCATGAATGGGTGTTGGATTTTGTCAAATGCTTTCTCAGCATCTAAGGAGATGATCACGTGGTTTTTATCTTTGAGTTTGTTTATATAGTGTATTACATTGATGGATTTCCGTATATTAAACCATCCCTGCATTCCTGGGATGAAGCCAAATTGGTCATGATGGATGATGGTTTTGATATGTTCTTGGATTTGGTTGGCGAGAATTTTGTTGATTATTTTTGCGTCGATATTCATAAGGGACATTGTTCTGAAGTTCTCTATTTGTTGTGTCTTTATGTGGTTTAGGTATCAGAGTAATTGTGGCTTCATAGAATGAATTGTGTAGTGTACCTTTAGATTCTATTTTGTTGAATAGTTTGAGAAGAACTGGAACTAGGTCTTCTTTGAAGGTCTGATAGAACTCTGCACTAAACCCATCTGGTCCTGGGCTTTTTTTGTTTGGGAGACTATTAATTATGGCTTCTATTTCTTTAGGAGATATAGGGCTGTTTAGGTTATTAATCTAATCCTGGTTTAACTTTGTAACTTGGTATTTGTCTAGAAAATTATCCATTTCATCCAGATTTTCCAGTTTTTTTTTAAATATAACCTTTTTTAGAAGGATCTGATGGTGTTTTGAATTTCCTCAGGATCTGTTGTTAAGTCTCCCTTTTCATTTCTGATTTTGTTAATTTGGATGCTATCCCTGTGCCCTGTAGTGAGTCTGGCCAAGGGTTTGTCTATCTTGTTGAGTTTTTCAAAGAACCATCTCCTGGTTTGATTGATTCTTTGGATAGTTCTTTGTGTTTCCCCATGGTTGATTTCACCCCTGAGTTTGATTATTTCCTGCAGTCTACTTCTCTTAAGTGACTTTCTTTCCATTTGCTCCAGAGCATGCAGATGACAGGGTCAGGATTGTAAGTGCTGAAGTGAGCAAAACTCTATTATCTGAGACTGGTACTTTTTGTTACGAAAGACAATCTCTGAACTTTAACATTTTAGGTGCCAGCAAGAAAGATAAAGGAAGAAGGGAAAATCATGTGCACACACACATAAACACATTGATTTAAATAAAGTAGGCTTCAACAAGGACCCTCAAAGAATGTCACACATAAATACATATGTACATACATACAGAGAGACAGACATGCATTTACAAATTTGGTGGATGGAACAAAGCAGGATTCAACCATTTTATACCCACACATATATACATAGATGCACACTTCGTGGATAAAGCACAGCTCTGATGAACAATCTTTAACAATTTCACATACGTACACACATATATAAATATACCCACAGTTGGTGGACAAAGAGAAAGTCCAACTAGCTGACTGCACCAATTTTACATGTGTACATATATTTGTTGGAAAAAGAGAAACTCTGACAATTTATTTTTTCCTTTAATCTTTATACATCTCCTGTGACTAAGTTCTATATTTAAGAAGAAATATAATCTCACTCAACAATAGATAAAATATTACATATAAGAGTAAGTTAGAGGAGCAGCGGACCTCAGCTTCTGGGAGAGGCAGAAGCACAAGGCTTCTGGGACAGACTCCCTTTTCTGGCAGCTGAAATCCAGGCACCTTTCCCCCCAGAAGTGAGGTGGCTGACCGGGTGGGCTGTGACCCCCAGAGCAGATAAGGGATCCATTTTGTCTCTTGGGTCCCTCTGGACCAGTCTGCACAAAACAGCTCAGGGACTGCAGAGGTTGAGCAGCAGAGGACTGTCCAGCACTCACCCCGACCAGCAGGAATAAGACACTGTACAATCCAAGTTTCTTCTCAAGGCAGTTTACTTAAGAATACTTTTTGCATGCAATAATAGCTTAAGCTTAATGGTGAATCTTTCTCTTCTGCTCTATCCCCACTGGAAGCAGCCAATTAAACCCTATCCTGGCCACTCACAGAATGCCATGTGGCTCCTGCTTATACGCCAGGAAATCTCTGGCTTCATATCACTGTTAACACAGCCTAATAGGAGATATTTATGCCAGTAAAGCTGATAAGGCTGAGGCAGGCAGCACCATCTTTAGTGAGTGGCAGCTAGGCTCCCTACAGCTCCCCCCTTTTAATTTTATAAGAGCGAGTGGCAACCAGCTCTCCAATGAGAAACGTGCTCTAGGTGAAACGTAATTTTCTAGGTCAGGCCATCAAGCCCATCACTGAGTACTCACTCAGCACAAGCCTACTAAGGCCCAGGGTAAGCTGGTATCCCCTGTTCCCCTGTCGGCGTGGCCCCTGTTTTAGGCGATAGCCTGCTAGAACCTTACCTGTTGAGACCCCAGCACTCAAAGCTGATAGGAGAAAGGCATACTCAAGATGACATTTATCACTGCTTATATGCAGCAAGTCAAACAAGGGGGGACTGGCCAATCTCCATGGCAATAGTGGCTTCAGTCAACATGACAAGATCTCTTTCTCTATGAACCCATGTCTTTTTGCAGAGATTCCACAGGAAACCAATGGAAACCAGGATCAGGCCTAAGGCTAAAGCTCCCATGCCCACCCAGTTCCCAGATATGACATTGCTTGTAGATTCTGCACCAACAATTTCTTAATCATAGATGCTTTGAACAGGGATCACCATAGTGATGACAAACCTGGTGTTCTGCTGCAACCTTTGTCAAAGCTGGAAATAAGCGACTTTCCTATAATGGACTAAAGCAAGAGGTTAAGCGAGTTTTATTGGCAATTTATCAATCCTTCAAGGATGCCAGCCAAATTGCCGGGGGTGGCACCATCCTCAATGGCTGCCAAAGCCTGATACACCATGGCTTTCTGACTTGCTTGTTCTTGTTTCATACCGCACAAAAGCCACAGACAAAATATAATGCCCACAAAAACTAGTGCTCCCCAGGCCAACATTCCAGCCCATTCCTTAATAAAGGAGAAGGCATTAGTAAACCAATTTGCAAAACCTTTTAGAGTAATTGGGTTAAGTTTGGTGCCATTCAAAGTAATAATTTGAGAAGCCAAATTCTTCTATAGTTCTTCTGCTTTCATTGACCAATTGCCTTTAAGAAACTCTGAAAGAAGACGACTCTGTTCAAGAGACCAATTAAAATAAGCTTTCAGAGGGGTTACACACAATCATTTAAGGGAAGAAACACAAGATATTTGCATAAGTTTAAACAGTTCTTCCACACTATCCTGTACTAGATCAACTCTTTGATTAACTAACAATAATATGGAAGACACATGAGCATTAAAGTCTTCCTGGACAGTCAAGGCTGAGGCTGTTTCTTCTACAACACTACTAATGGTATCTGACATTTGAACTTGGTTGGTGATGGTAATGGCTGCTGTAGTAGCAGCAGCTGCTGAAATAACTGTTGCAGATACGATGGCCGCAGTAATTCCAAAATCTCTCTTTTCTCGTAATAGGTTAAAAATAGGGAAATACTCAGGGTTGGCTTCTACTGGAACAGGTACAAAGGTAGGTAATTTGGCCAATAATGCTGTATCATTACTTCCATCCCATTCAACATTCCGCCAAATAACATGTGACAGTAGATGAATTACAAGCTAAAAAGGAATTCTTAGGGTTGTGAGTAACACAAAAGAAAAATGGTGGTTTGACACATACAGGGACAGCATCATAGGAATAATCAGATAACCGATTATTCTAATGTATGTTTGTTAAATTTACTTTGCTGCCTGTATTCCGAAGGGCTGATATGTTGAATAACTTAAAGGATTCTCCTAAACGCCGAGCAAAGTGTGTAAGAGAAGTAAAAGCTCCTCGGCTATTAGATAACAGCCATTGGTACCAAGGCCAAACATTTCGTTTTCCTGTATGATTACCTGAATAATTAAATTGTGTCCCCTTTAATGGGGGAGAAAACTCAAATCCTGGAATAATTTCTTTACTGTTATGTCTTTTACTTTGTCATGTGGTATTCTCTGGAGGTAACTCTTGCTCAGGTGGACGAGACTGAAGCACCTTGCGAGAAGTGGAATTGGAAAGATTAAGAGAATTTTCTGCAAAGGGGACCGTGCCATTATGAATCATAATCAAAGTAGTAACATTAAGAGGTACAGAGGTATTAGTCGGAGTGTTCTCACTCCCATCTGTAGCTCCAAAAGCAATCCGGGCAAGAAAAGAAGCTATAAGTCCACTTCCACCAGGGTGGCTCCCTATGGGATCCACCCAATTAGCCAATAGTGTCCGTTTTAGCCAAATACAAGGAACCTTCCCGGACTTCAAGGAAAAACAAAGAGTACCACTAAGGGTAAAATTGGTAGCTGAATATACTTGAGGAGGATCATTAAGGAATGATACATGGCAATCCTCGAGCACAAAAAGTATAAAAGAAAGTTGGAAGCACCAACGAATTACTATGTACTGGCATTGGTATGGGCCAGGTTCTAGCCACTGCCCACAACTGAATGGCTTCACTCATTGTTACCATCAGCCATAGGGACAAAATCCCCCATCTTGGTACCACAATGGTTAGTTGTAGGCTCATCAGACTCAACATTCCGATCAAGGTCACCAGGGCCATTTTTATTCTTCACCTTCCTTACCAGTCATTCAGGCACCCACACTGGGTCTTGTTGATCCTGTGGAAAAACACAAACAGAACCTCGTGCCCATGTCAGCATGGGATCTGGTCCTCGCCACAGACCCTTCAAGACATCTTTCCTTTTAACTTGTTCTGGTGGGGGTGCATGCCCCGCACTATGTCTGTCAGCCACTGAGTGACCATGCACATCCAGAGTCCAAAAATTTAAAGTAAATAAAGCCAAAGATATTCTCTCTTTGGGGGAATGGCCTTGGCCTATTCCCCCCTTTTGTTTTTGTAAGCACTCTTTCAAAGTTCGATGGGCCCGCTCCACAATGCCTTGGCCCTGTGGGTTATATGGCAGTCCATGACTGCAGTTGACATCCATTTGTTTACAAAAGGATTCAAACGAGTGCACTGCATAGGCTGGACCATTATCAGTCTTCAACTGTTGAGGCTTCCCCCAGGCAGCCCAGGCATCCAAGCAGTGTCCAATGACATTGCGAGCCTTCTCACCAGGCAAAGGGGTAGCATGAATAATTCCTAAACAAGTATCAATTGAAACATGTACATACTTCAGAGTTCCAAACTCCGAAATGTGAGTCACATCCATTTGCCAAATCTTAAGTGGCAGCAAACCTTTTGGATTCACACCCACATGGGGTGGGTGCAAGTGCATCACACATTGAGGACAATCCAGAATAATTTGTCTAGCATCAGCCCGTGATAGCTGAAATTTATGTTGTAGCGTTTTAGCATTGACATGATAAGAGTGATGGAACTTCTTAGTCTGCTCTATACTGGCACCAAAAATGATGCATTCCATCTTGGTCCACTGGTCCACTATATCATTACTGTCACTCAGTGGGCCAGGTAACCCAGTATGAGCTCTAATATGCTGAACATAAAATTTTTGAGACCGTTTCCAGATCAAATTCTGCAATTCCAATAAAATAGTACATACTGGACTGCTAAATTTTATTGGACCCGCTATTTCTAAAATCTTAACTGCATTTACCACATAACTAGAATCAGATATTAAATTAAAAGCAAAGCAACAGCTTTTAAATACTTCTACTACAATCTGTAATTCTACAGTTTGAGGAGAACCAGGCTGAAATTGGCATAATACTGGTTCTTTTGTGCCTATCATATAAGCACCACATTCTAGTTTGGAACCATCAGTGAATATATTAGGAGCTCCATGAACAGGCAAAGTGGAGGTAATTTTTGGAAATATTACAGGGTGTTCTTTAAACAGAGAGATTAATGGATGTTTAGGATAATGATTATCAATATCTCCATCAAAGCTACAATGTAAAATAGCCCAATCATCTACGGTACCAGCCAACACCCTCACCTGCTGTTTAGAATAAGGAACCACTACTGTGGCAGGTGGGCAACCAAAATGCTGTAGGCACTGTTGAACTCCTAGGAGTGCTAGTGCAGTGACAGCAGAGGGATAATGCTCAATTGATTTTCCAGCAGATATTTTAGGATAAATCCACAACAAAGGTCCTTCTTGCCACAAAATTCCAGTTGGTTGTCCATAGGTGGCAAGGATTCACAAAAGTATAAGTTTTCCTTCTTGCCATCATTGCAAAAATGCAGATTGCACCCTGTCCTCTACCTTCTGCAATGCTGTCCTCCCCTCTGGTGTTAGCCGTCCAGGGGAATCAAGAGCTGAATCACCTACTAAAATATTATATAAGGGTTTCAATTAGGCATCTTCAGATAACAACAAACCCAGTTAATGTCACCTAATAATCTTTGAAAATCATTCAAAGTTTTCAAATTGTCTTTTCTAAATTCTACCTTTTGTGGCACTATTTGCTTCACACCTATTTTGGCACCTAAATAATCTACAACTTGTNCATCTTCAGATAACAACAAACCCAGTTAATGTCACCTAATAATCTTTGAAAATCATTCAAAGTTTTCAAATTGTCTTTTCTAAATTCTACCTTTTGTGGCACTATTTGCTTCACACCTATTTTGGCACCTAAATAATCTACAACTTGTCCCTTTTGCACCTTTTCAGGAGCTATAAACAGCCTTTTCTTTTCCAATAATTGACAAAGCTCTGCATAAGAATCTTCAAGACACTCTGGTGTCTTGGAACTAAGAAGGATGTCATCCATGTAATGAATACACCTCAGCTGTGGAAATTTCTTTCTGATTGGATTAACAGCAGCCCCAACATAGAGTTGACACATAGTAGGGATATTGGCCATACATTGTGGTAAAACCACACACTCAAAATGCTGATCTGGTTCTTCATGATTGTAAGAGGGTAAAGTGAATGCAAACCTTTCACTATCTTTGGAACATAAGGGAATAGAGAAAAAAGAGTCTTTAATGTCTATCACTATAATAGGCCAAGAAGCTGGTAAAGATGACAGAAGAGGTAATCCTCTCTGTACTGGCCCCATGATCTACATTTGCTGGTTTATAGCGTGCAAATCATGTAAAAGTCTCCATTTACCTGGTTTTTTCTTAATTACAAATATAGGTGTATTCCAAGGAGACACAGAAGGCTTAATATGCCCTAACTCTAATTGCTCTTGTACTAAATGCTTTGCTGCTTCTAATTTCTCGGGGGATAGTGGCCACTTTGAAACCCACACTGGAACCTCCGTCTTCCAAGTAATGGGTATGCTCTCCCCAGTGGCCACTAGGAAAAACCCAATCCATGCCTAGAATTTAGAGGTTGTGGCTGTATAGGACTCCTTCTGCCTTGCAAAGTCTTTCCTAACCCATGGGAGGGATGCCATCCCATGTTTCTCATCATACTAGTTGCACCTTCAGAATAATGTACTTCATTAGTCAATTTCATCTTCATAGCCTTCAAAAGTTCTCTCCCCCATAAGCTGACTGGCAACTCTAGGACATACTGTTGAAAAGACCCAGAGTGCCCTTCTTGATCTTTCCATGAAAGCATTCTTGCACTCATATCAGGAGACTTGGCATATCCAAGACCCTGCAAAGTTTGGGAAGAAACTTGCACCGGCCAGTCTTTTGGCCAATCTTTTAAGGCAATAATACTTCTATCTGCCCCTGTATCTAGAAGTCCTAACAATTGTTTACCATCTACTTCGAGCTTTATAGTGGGGTGTTGATCCAAATCTAAAGATAGAAACATCGAATCAGTGCCAGAAGTACCAAATCCACAGTTTCTCCATTCCTGATCCTTAGAGGCAAACATATTATGTAAGCTAGGTAGTAATACAATCTGTGCGATCCTGTCTCCTGGGGAGACTGCCACAATCCCTCGAGGGGATGAGGCAAGAATTTTTACTTCTCCTGTATAATCCGAATCAATAATTCCTGGGTGTATAATAAGCCCTTTAAGAGCAGAGGAGGAATGCCCTATCAAGAGTCCCACAGTATCCTGTGAGAGGGGTCCCTTGAAGTCAGTCCCCAAAGGCTGCATCCCCATTTGAGGTGTTAATACGATTCTGGTGGTGCAGCAGAGGTCCAATCCTGCTGAACCCGGAGTGGCTCTCCTGGGAACTGAGGGCATTGATTCAACTGTGGTAGATTCTGATTCTCTATTGCCCCATATATTCGAGGGCCCTGGGGTCGCGGGCCCCACCGCACGTTTTTTGGACATACACTTCCTACTGTTTGAGTAATAAGTTGCCCATCAACATCTCTACTTGAATGATATTCTTTGACCCACTGATTTCCTTTTCTATATCTAGGGTACTGCACTTCCTGCCTAGAAAAGAAAGGACGGTAGTCACTTCCTGTCTTACTATCTCCGCCCCTTTCAGGACATTGCCTTTTAAAATATCCTTGGCCTCCACAAGCAAAGCATGAACCAGCGGGAGCGTTTCCTCTCTTTTTTGTAAGTTGCATCACTGCCGCTGCTAGTCCTGCTTTAGTAAGAGGCCCACCTATTTCTTGACATGCTTTCATCCATGCTTCTATACTCTTTCCTTTCCATGGTGAAATGGCATTCCTGCATTCCTTAGTGCATTTCTCATAAACCAATTGCTGTACAAAAGGCATAGCTGTCTCTGGATCTCCAAAAACCCTGCCTGCCACGTCCATCATTCTGGCTACAAAATTGGAGAAAGGCTCAGTTGGTCCTTGGGTGATCTTGGTAAGATTTCCTGTCACTTGACCTTTATTGGGCAAAGCCTTCCAAGCTTTTGTAGCTAGGTTGCTGATTTGTTGGTATACCTCTAGTGGAAATACCAGCTGATTATTTACCCATTGACCTTTCCCTGTTAGCATGTCAAATGATCATTCAGGCTGATTGTACGAGCCTGCTGCTAAGCATAATCAAAGAAGAGAGACTTCCAATCTAGATATTGTCCCATAGTCATGCATGCCTTCAAAGTATCCGTCCAATCCTGAGTAAAAGAGGCATTGACTCCATAGGTCTGTACTGACTCAACCAAGGCCTTCAATTGTTTAAATTCCAAAGGTACATGCCATCTCTGATCCTTCTGTTCCACTACAGGAAATGTTAAAGAAGCCTCTCTCCAGGTCTCCAGAGAAAAGGAGCTCAAAGATGGTGTTGCCTCCATGTTACCAAGCCTTGTAGATTTTAAAGATGGTGTTGCTTCCATATAAGGAGGTGGACAGGGTGTAGCCCCATCCGACCATGGAGGGCAATTTCGCTTACTTCCTTGTTCCTGTTCCTGTTTCTTCAACCTCCCTTTCTTCTTCTCCTTCTCTAGACTAAGTGACTCCATCTTTGTAATAATAGCCTCCATTTCTTTCTCAAGCTTCTCTATCACATCTATCACATCTTCCTCATCGGAACTTGTCCAATCACTGGACTCACTCAAACTTGGGTATATACCTCCTCTCTTCCCTTTTTGATTCTTGCTCTTTTCCTCTCGATAATGTTCTAACCAACATTCCTTCAGCTCATCCATTTGAGAGTATGTTGACTGACACTCCTTCAGCTCTGTCTTTTGATAATGTTCCATTACTTCACCCTCCTGAGAATGCTCTGACCTGCTTTCTTTCAATTCTTCTACTACTGCTTCTGCTTTTCTCACCGCCCTTTTGCAGCTTTCACTCTCTAAGCACCCACGGATAAGCTTCCAAATGGGCCTAACTCCTTCTTTCAGCTTTTCTTGATCCCAGGCAGAATCTAAATCCTTTCCCAGTTTATCACAACATGCAAGGGTTAAATTCCCTGGCATAGCAAACCAGGGAGCAGCAGCATCTGTTTCCTGCAAGAAAGTGTTTAAAACAGGATCTGATAACTTAATTCCCTTTACTCTTAGTAATTCCTTTAGAGCTCCAGGAACTGGGCAAACCTGTAAGTTACCCATGGTTTCACTTTTATACTTACCTCTTATCAAAACACAGCCCCAAAAAAACCGCAGGCTTATCAAAACACAGCTGCAAAACCACAGGCCCCGTACCTTATTATCTAGGCACTGCCCAGCCCTGTTATCTGGGAGATAACACCGCTGGCCCCAAGCTGCAAAAACTGCACGCTTCCTGCCCTGACTCCCTGGCACACACCGCAGCCAAAACTGCGGGCCCAAGCCGCAAAAATTGCAGGCTTGCAAAACAAAGCAGCACAAACCGCAGGCTTCCTGCCCAACTTACCAAGCGCGTGATGACTGTCCTTGAGTTTAGAAACTTTGTACAATTTAAAATTTCTTCTTCTTTGTCCCCATACAGGCCAACTCTTGTCCGGAGCTCACTCTGACCAGCAGGAATAAGACACAGGACAATCCAAGTTTCTTCTCAAGGCAGTTTACTTAAGAATACTTGTTGCATGCAATAATAGCTTAAGCTTAATGATAAATCTTTCTCTTCTGTTCTATCCCCACTAGAAGCAGCCAATTAAACCCTATCCTGGCCACTCACAGAATGCCACGTGGTTTCCGCTCATTTGCCAGGAAATCTTGGACTTTAGGATCATAGTCTCGGGCTTAGAATCATATCACTGTTAACACAGCCTAATACCATATTAGGAGATATTTATGCCAGTAAAGCTGATAAGGCTGAGGCAGGCAGAGCCATCTTTAGGGAGTGGCAGCTAGGCTCCCTACAGAGGACCACAACTTCTGGGACAGGCAGAAGCACACAGCTTCTTGGACGGACCCCTGTTTCTGGCAGCTGAAATCCGGGCACCTTTCCTGCCAGATTCGAGGTGGCTGTCTGGGTGGGCTGTGACCCCCAGAGCAGGTAAGGGAGCCATCTTGTCTCCCAGGTCCCTCTGGGACCAGTCTGCACAAAACAGTTCGCAGACTGCAGAGGCTGAGCAGGGGACCACAGCTTCTGGGACAGGCAGAAGCACCCATCTTCTGGGACAGACCCCCTTTTCTGGCAGCTGGAATCTGGGCACCTTCCCCCCAGAGGAGAAGTGGCTGCCTGGGTGGGCTGTGACCCCAGAGCAGGTAAGGAAGCCATCTGGTCTCCAGGGTCCCTCTGAGACCAGTCTGCACAGATCAGCTTGTGGACTGTGGAGGGTGAGCAAGCAGTGTACAGAAGCAACACAGCCTCTGGGACAGACACCCTTTTCAGGCTGCAGTCATCCAAGCACCTTCCCCACCAGAGAAGAGGTCGCTGACTGGGAGGGCTGTGACCCCCAGAGCAGGCTGTGCAGGGCAGCACACAGACTGCAGAGGCAACCCATCTTCTGCTACAGGCTCCAATTTGGACCTTCATCTTCAACCAGGAATCAGGTCTGAACACCAGACCTCTGTGCACTTTCCCTGCAAGAGGAGAGCTTGCCTGAAGTGAATACTCTGACCACTGAGACTCAGAAGAGAGCAGGAATCCCAGGACAGCTGACAGAGGCTAACAGAATCACAGGAGAAACAGGATCCAGCCAGAGACAACTAAAACAACTAACTCCAGGGATTACCAAATGGCGGAAGGTAAACATAAGAATCTTTTTTTTTTTNAGGAATTTCATATATTTATTGTTTTTAATAGCTGAGTAGTACTCCATTGTGTAAATATACCAAATTTTTTGTATCCATTCCTCTGTTGAGGGACATCTGGGTTCTTTCCAGTTTCTGGCTATTATGAATAAGGCTGCTATGAACATAGTCGAACATGTGTCCTTGTTAAACATAAGAATCTTAACAACAGAAACCAAGTTTGTGCACCATCATCAGAACCCAGCACTCCCACCTCAGCCAGTCTTAGACACCCCAACACACCCGAAAAGCAAGATTTGGATTCAAAATCCTATTTCATGATGCTGATAGAGGACCTTAAGATGGACTTTAATAACTCACTTAAAGAAATGCAGGAGAATAGCGCTAAAGTGGTAGAGGTCCTTAAAGAATCACAGAAAAACACTGCTAAACAGGTAGAAGTCCTTAAAGAGGAAACACAAAAATCTCTTAAATAAATACAGGAAAACACAACCAAACAAGTGATGGAATTGAAGAAAATAATCCAAGACGTAAAAAGGGATGTAGAAACCAACAAACAAATAAAAAAAAAAAAACCAAAGTGAGACAATTCTGGAGCTAGAAACACTAGGAAAGGAATCAGGAACCATAGATGCGAGCAACAGAATTCAAGAGATGGAAGAGAGAATCTCAGGTGCAGAAGATTCCATAGAGAACATGGGCACAATAATCAAAGAGAATGCAAAATGTAAAAGATTATAACTCAAAACATCCAGTAAATCCAGGACACAATGAGAAGACCTAACCTATGGATAATAGGGGTAGATGAGAATGAAGATTATCAACTTAAAGGGCCATCAAATATCATCAACAAAATTATAGAAGTAAAATTCCCAAACCTAAAGAGAGAGATTCCTATGAACATACAAGAAGCCTACAGAACTCCAAATAGACTGGACCAGAAAAGAAACTCCTCCCGACACATAATAATCAGAACAAAAAATGCACTAAATAAAGACAGAATACTAAAAACAGTAAGGGAAAAAGGTCAAGTAACATATAAAGGCAGGCCTATTAGAATTACACCACTTCTCACCAGAGACTATGAAAGCCAGAAGATTATGCACAGATGTTATATAGACACTAAGAGAAAACAAATGCCAGCCAAGGCTGCTATATCCAGCAAAACTCTCAATTACCATAATGGAGAAAAGAAAGTATTCCATGACAAAACCAAGTTCACACAATACCTTTCCACGAATCCAGCCCTTCAAAGGATAATAACAGGAAAACACCAACACAAGGACAGTAATTACACACTTGAAAAGCTAGAAAGTAATTCTACAACAAATCTAAAAGAATACTTCTGCAAGAACAGAATCCCAACTTTAACATAAAAAATAACAGGAAGAAACAATTACTTTTCTTTAATGTCTCTTAACATCAATGGACTCAATTCCCCAATACAAATACATAGACTAATAGACTGGCTACACAAATAGGACCCAACATTTTGCTGCTTAAAGGAAACCCACCTCAGGAAAAAAGACAGACACTACCTCAGAGTGAAAGGCTGGAAAACAATTTTCCAAGCAAATGGTCCTAAGAAACAAGCTGGATTAGCCATTCTAATATCGAATAAAATTGACTTTCAACCCAAAGTTATCAAAAAAAGCAAGGAGGGGCAATTTATACTCATCAAAGGCAAAATCAACCACCATGAACTCTCCATTCTGAATATCTATGCTCCAAATGCAAGTGTAGCCTCATTCATTAAAGAAACATTAATAAAGCTCAAAGGGCACATTGCACTTCACGCAATTATAGTGGGAGACTTCAACACTACTCTCTCATGTTTGGAAAGATCCTGGAAACAGAATTAAATAGAGACACATGGACACTAACAGAAATTATGGAACAAATGGATTTAATAGATATCTACAGAACATTTTATCCTAAAAATAAAGGATATACATTCTTCTCAGCACCACATGCTACCTCCTCCAAAATTGACCATATAATCAGTCAAAAATAAGCAGCAGATACAAAAATATTGAAATTATCCCATGCATTTTATCAGATCACCATGCACTAAGGCTGATCTTCAATAACAGCATCAATAATAGAAAGTCAGCATTCATGTGGAAACTAAACAATACTCTACTCAAGGATACCTTGGTCAAGGAAGAAATAAAGAAAGAAATTAAAGACATTTTAGCATTTAATGAAAATGAAGACACAACATTCCCAAACTTATGGGACACAATTAAGGTATTCCTAAGAGGAAAACTGATAGCTCTGAGTGCCTCCAAAAAGAAACTAGAGAGAACATACACTAACAACCTGACAGCACACCTAGAAGCTCTAGAACTAAAGGAATCAAATTCACCCAAGAGGAGTAGACTACAGGAAATAATCAAACCCAGGGTTGATATCAACCAAGTGGAAACAAAAAGAACTATTTAAAGAATCAACCAAACCAGGAAGTGGTACTTTGAGAAAATCAACAATATAGATAAACCCTTAGCCAAACTCACTAGAGGGCACAGGGACAGTATTCTAATTAACAAAATCAGAAACAAAAAAGGAGACATAACAAAAGATCCTGAGGAAATCCAAAACATCATCAGATCCTACTATAAAAGGCTATACTCAGCAAAACTGGAAAACCTGGATGAAATGGACAAGTTCTTAGACAGATACCAGGTACCAAAGTTAAATCAGGATCAAATTAACGATCTAAACAGTCCCATTTTCTCTAAAGAAATAGAAGCAGTCATCAATAGTCTCCAACCAGAAAAAAGACCAGGACCATATGGGTTAGTGTGAGTTCTATCAGACCTTGAAAGATGACCTAATTCCAACTCTCCTCAAACTATTCCACAAAATAGAAACAGAAGGTACTCTACCCAATTCATTCTGTGAAGCCACAATTACTCTGATAGCTAAACCACACAAAGATCCAACAAAGAAACAGATTTTCAGACCAATATCTTTCATGAATATCGATGTAAAAATATTCAAGAAAATCCTCACAATCCGAATCCAAGAAAACATCAAAAAGATCATCCATCATGACCAGGTAGGCTTCATCCCAGGGATGCAGAGATGATTTAATATAAAGAAATACATCAACATAATCCACTATATAAACAAACTCAAAACCAAAAACAACATGATCATCTTGTTAGATGCTGAGAAAGCATTTGACAAAATCCAACACCCTTTAATGATAAGAATCTTGGAAAGATTAGGAATACAAAGCCCATACATAAAACTAATAAAAGCAATCTACAGCAAACCAGTAGCCAATATCAAAATAAATAGAGAGAAAATCAAAGCTATCCCACGAAAATCAGGGACTAGTCAAGGCTGCCCACTTTCTCCCTACCTATTCAATATAATAGTTGAAGTCCTAGCCAGAGCAATTCAACAACAAAAGGAGATTAACGGGATACATATTGGAAAGGAAGAAGTCAAAATATCACTCTTTGCAGAAGATATGGTAGTATATATAAGCGACCCTAAAAATTCCCAAGAGAACTTCTAAACCTGATAAACAGCTTCAGTGCAGTAGCTGGATATAAAATCAACTCTAACAAATCAATGGCCTTTCTCTACACAAAGGATAAATGGGCTGAGAATGAAATTTGGAAACAACACCCTTCACAATAGTCACAAACAATATAAAATACCTTGATGTGACTCTAACTAAAAAATTGAACAATCTGTATGATAAGAACTTCAAGTCTCTGAAGAAAGAAATTGAAGATGATCTCAGAAGATGGAAAGATCTCCCATGCTCATGGATTGGCAGGATTAATATAGTAAAAATGGCTATCCTACCAAAAGCAATCTACAGATTCAATGCAATCTCCATCAAAATACCAACTCAGTTCTTCACTAAGTTTGAAAGGGCAATTTGCAAATTCATCTGGAACAATAAAAAAACCTAGGATATCAAAAACTATTCTCAACAATAAAAGAACCTCTGGGGAATCACCATGCTTGATCACAAGTTGTACTACAGAGCAATTGTGATAAAAACTACATGGTACTGGTACACTAACACATAGGTAGATCAATGGAATAGAATTGAAGATCCAGAAATAAACCCACACACCTATGGTTATTTGATCTTTGACAAAGGAGCTAAAAGTATCCAATGGAAAAAAGAGCATTTTCAATAAATTGTGTTGGCACAACTGGCAGTTATCATGCAGAAGCATGTGAATTGATCCATTCTTATCTCCTTGTACAAACCTCATGTCTAAGTGGTTCAAAGACCTACACATAAAACCAGAGACACTGAAATTTATAGAGGAGAATGTGCGGAAATCCCTTAAAGATATGGGCACAGGGGGAAAATTCTTAAACAGAACAGTAACCTCTTGTGCTGTAAGATCAAGGATTGTCAAATGGAACCTCATGAAATTGCAAAGCTTCTGTAAAGCAAAACACACTGTCAATAAGTCAAAAAAGCCACCAACAGATTGGGGAAGGATTTTTACCAATCCTAAATCTGATAGGAGAATATCCAATATATGCAAAGAGCTCAAGAAGCTGGACTCCAAAAAATCAAATATCCCCATTAAAAATGGGGTACAGAACTAAACAAAGAATTATCAACTGAGGAATACCGAAAGGCAGAGAAGCACCTGAAAAACATTCAACATCCTTTATCATCAGGTAAATGCAAATCAAAACAATCGTGAGATTCCATCTCACTCCAGTCAGAATGGCCTAGATCAAAAACTCAGATGACAGCAGATGCTGGCAAGGATATGGAGAAAGGGGAAGATTCCTCCATTTCTGGTGGAACTGCAAGCTGGTACAACCACTCTAGAAATCAGTCTGGAGGTTCCTCAGACAATTGGACATAGTACTACCGAAATATCCAGGAATACCTCTCCTGGGCATATGCGCAGAAGATGTTCCAACTAATAAAAAGAACACATGCTGCACTATGTTCACAGCAGCCTTATTTATAATAGCTAGAAGCTGGAAAGAACCCAGATGTCCCTCAACAGAGGAATGGATACAGAAAATGTGGTGCATTTACAGAATCGAGTACTATTCTGCTATTAAAAATTAATTTATGAAATTCTTGGGCAAATGGATGTATCTGGAGGATATCATTCTTAGTGAGGTAACTCAATCACAAAAGAAGTCATTGGATATGCACTCACTGATAAGTGGATATTAGCCCAGAAACTTAGAATACCCAAGATACAATTTGTAAAAGAGAAGAAAATCAAGAAGAAAGACCAGCGTGTGGATATTTCATTCCTCCTTTGAATAGGAAACAAAATACCCATGAAAGGAGTTACAGAGACAAAGATTTGAGCTAAGATGAAAGGATGGACCATCTAGAGACTACCCCACCAGGGAATCCATCCCATAATCAGTCACCATTTCAGACACTATTGCATAGGAGAGCAAGAGTTTGCAGAAGGGACCCTGATATAGCTATCTTGTATGAGGCTATGCCAGTGCCTGGCAAATACAGAAGTGGATTCTCACAGTCATCTATATGATGGCACACAGGGCCCACAATGGAGAAGCTAGAGATAGAACCTCAGGAGCTTAAGGAGTCTGTAACCCCATAAGAGGATCAACAATATGAACTAACCAGAAGCCCCAGAGCTTGTGTCTCTAGGTGCATAAGTAGCAGAAGATGGCCTAGTTGGCTATCATTAGGAAGAGAGGCCCTTTGGTATTGGAAAGTTTATAAGCCCTAATACAGGGGAATGCCTGCACCAAGAAGTAGGAGTGGGTGGGCAGGGGAGCAGGGTGGGTGGAGGGGAGAGGGAAATTTAGGGATTGCATTTAAAATGTAAATTAAGAAAATATCTAATAAAAAAATAAAAAAGAGAGAATAAGTTAGAACAGAATTGTTGATTGTAAGTCCAAAGGTGTAGACTGATATATATGTTATTTTATATGTTCATACCATAATGTCAAATTCATAGTTTATTTTTTAAGTATAGCCCACTTTCAGCATGGCCTTACCTTACCATGATTCATGCCTGTGGCTTTTTCTTTGAACATGACCTAAAATGAATATTTGTACTGATGATTAATCTGCCAATCCCATTTTAATTCCTACTGATTTTTTATATGTTTGTACCACATTAAAGCTTACTGAATTCCTTTTCATGCAGGTTTATGTACTATTTTTGATGATGGATCACAATGTGCTCTTAATTTCAACATTATTTTATCTTTCTGATAAAACAACACAAACTTAAATTTTATATCAACTCTTCTAACTTCCTAAAATTATTTGAATCAATTCAGTAACTCTATAAAATCATGACTACAACTAAACAGCACTAGTTCATAAAAGTTCATATTCATTTTGATCTATAGGACATTTCACCCATTAAGGAGGGCTAATCAATTATAAGAGACTATAGATAACCTATCACACTATGTCAGAATATTGAGGAATTCAGCAATTACAAGCACAATACCATCAAGTAGCAATCTTGGGACACAGCTTTTTTGAGGAATGGGCCATTCCTTTCACCCATTGCAGCCATACAAACTGGTGGGCCATATACAGAGAACTTAGTTGCCAAGTGCAGCTCCTCCTGCATGGTATCTGTAAAGACAGAGAACCACTCTGAAAATCAGTTTGGTGGTTCCTCAGAAAGTTAGACATAGTACTACCAGAGGACCCAGCAATACCATTCCTGGGCATATATCAAGAAGATGCTTCACCAAGTAATAAGGACACATGCTCCATAGCAACCTTATCTATAATAGCCAGAAACTAGAAAGAACAGAGGAACGAGTACAGAAAAATGTGGTACATTTATGCAATGGAATACTATTCAGCTATTAAAAACAATGAATTCAAGAAATTCTTAGACAAATGGAGGGGACTAAAAATACCATCCTCAGTGAGGTAACATTATAATAAAAGAACACACATGGTATACACTCACTGATAAGTCGATATTATCCCAGAAGCTCAGAATACTCAAGATACAATTCACAGACCAAATGAAGCTCAAAAAGAAGGAAGAACAAAGTATTGATACTTCGGTCTTCTTAGAAGGGGCAACAGAATACACATGGGAGGAGAAACAGAGACAAAATGTGGAGCAGAGAATGAAGGAAAGACCACCCAGAGGCTGCCCCACCTGGGGATCCATCCCATAGACCGTCACCAAACCCAGACACTATTGTGGATGCCAACAAGTGCTTGTTGACAGGTATAGCTGTCTCCTGAGAGGATCTGCCAGTGCTTGACAAATACAGAGCTGGATGGTCTAGGTCAACCATTGTACTGAGCACCAGTTATGCAATGGAGGAACTAGAGAATGGCCCAAAGGAGGTGAAGGAACTTGATGTCTCATAGAAACAACTATATGAACCGACCAATACCCTCATATCTCCCACGTACTAAACCACTAACCGAAAATATACATGGAGGGACACATGGCTCCAGCAACATATGTAGCCTTGTTGGACATCAATGGGCTGAGAGGCCCTTGGTCCTGAAAAGGCTTGAGACACCAGTGTAGAGGAATACCAGGACAGGGAAGCAGGAGTGGGTTTGTTGATCAGCATGGGAAAGAGAAGTGGGATAGGGGGTTTTCTGAGTGGAATCCAGAAATGGGAATAACATTTGAAATGTAAATTAAAAAAATCTAATTAAAAAAAAGAGAGAAGAAGGATTGAAGGAGCTCAAGGGGATGGCAACCCCACAGGAATAAAAACAGGTATCAACTAACCTGGACCCCTGAGAACTGCCAGAGACTAAGCCACCAACCAAAGACCATACATGGGCTGGTAAATGGCCTCTGGCATATATGTATCAGAGGACAACCTTGTCTGGCCTCAGTGGGAGAGGATGTTCTAAAACCTTGTAGAGACTTGATTCTCCCAGGAAGGGGGATGCAAGGTAGAATGAGGTGTGGGTGCGTGGTTGGTGGGGACCACTGTTAAAGAGGAAAAGCAGAGGAGAGATGAGGTTAAAAAAAAAAAACTATGCAAAGAGAGACTGGGAAGGGAGCATTTTTAGAATGTAAATAATTAAAAAATGTAAAAATGCATGTTATTCATTTTTAACAAATTTAATTAAGAAAACTTACATATAATAAAATAAACTGTAAATCTTTTTTTAAAAAAGTTGAAGGTTTGTTATTGGCTTCCAATTAAAATGCCATCAGTGGAAAAGCCTTGACTGGTTACAAATGGTGGAAGGGTCTGGCTCCCTATCCCCAGTTTTAGGGAGTCTTTCCTAGGGACATCCTTATTGATTCCAGTAGATTCCTACTACACTAAGTTTATAACTCTTCTCCTCAGTTGCTCTCATTTCAATTGTATCTCCCAGTGCTCAATTCCATTATTCTCCTCCTCATCTCCTCCTTCTTATTCTCCTTTCCACCTACCCCAAGTCCAGCCACCAAATTCATTCTAATTCCCCTTCTCAAGAAGATCTATGAATCATCTTTGACCCCTTTTTGTTACTTTGTTTCTCTGGCTCTGTGAATAATAGCATGGCTTTTCTTTACTGAAGATATAGTTATAAATGAGTACACTATTATTGTCTTTCTGGGTCTGGGTTTCCTCAGGATGATATTTTTTGTCTAATCTCACTGTCAGTTGTGAAGCATTGGGAGGCCTGGACATTTCTGAAAGACAATGGAAGAGAAATGGAACTGAGAGAGAAGGGATATGGGAGGAGGGAACGTTAAGGAGTGGAGAGTGAATACTGCAGTCACTTTGTAATGTCTTAAGGAACAATAAAAATACTTTTAAGAAACAGAAAACTGATTATCATTAATAAATTGCCTTTATTCCAGAAATATTAGAGGGAAGATTTGACATATTCTAAGCCAATAAAGGTAATACACGATCACATAAATGGACCAAAGACAGTAACCATGGGGACATCAATAGATGGGTAAAGGCCATTCACAGAAGTCATTGGAATTTAATTATAAAGTCATTTAATTCACAAAAGTCATTGGACTTTGATTCAATCAAGTAAATGCCCTACACAAACTTCGAATTAAAGGAACTTATCACACATGAACCTGTTCACACACACAATTGCACATATCCATTTCTTTATTATCATGTAAAAGATTGTAAATATGTATTTAAGACTGGCCATGGTTATTCTTTATATTGTCCAAACTGTGCACATAATTATTACTTTAATATTTAAACACCTAAATAGGTTAAAATTTAATAATAAAATTAAATTTTCGTGTTTGTATTTGTGTTCAATTTGGGTTACAAGTAAAATTCAAAATACCATGTTATTCAGGGGCTTCAATGAATGATCAATACTGTGGGTTATTTTTAACAACTTAGATCATTTTACATAATTCTCTTCTCTCAAGGCAGTGATCATTGACATAAGTGACTTATTCAAATAATGCCTGGTCTGCACAGGTTTGCAATGAGACTCAAGTCTCAGACTTGTGGAATCTGAGCAACTAGATTGACTGTCCTTCTCGAGCCTGGGTTCTAATTTATGAAACGTATTATGATCTTTTCTTCAGATAGCATCATGTCTGATAACACAGTATGGGCCAGGCCTCTTCCTTTATTATTATTTTAGGATTTCATTACTGTAAATTAAATGGAGGTCCTTTAATCAGGAGCAATCTTTTAAAAAATACACTTAGATTAATTAAAAAGCAATCAGAAGATGACACATTCCCTTGTTGGTCATAGTTTTTACTAAAATAAATGATTCAACAAATGAAACAGCTGCTTAAAAAAAATCAAAGATAATTAAAGAGATAAAAGGGCAAGCAAGAAAATATTTGCCCTTAGAAGAACAAGAGACTTTCAGAAAGGTTTAAAATCATTTAAAAAGCTAAAGCTGAATGCCACTATCATATTTCCGAAGAATTGTTAAGATTTCCTCAGAAACCTCTTCCCTAGCATTTAATCCCAGTATAAAATCAAAATGGCTAAAATCAGGAATAATCCTAAGATATGTGTGGTTGGGGATATTGTGTTTCAAAATTTCAACATCTTCTGGGTCAGACAAAAATCTTTTAACCCAGTAGACATGGCAGTTGGAACCTTCATGTCTTCCACATTGTATACAGATGAGTAGCCTGATGGGAAATGGCAAAGAGCAATACATTAACAAAACATTAACAAAAATTCAACAAAACATTAACAAAATTCTTATTGTCATTTGTGAAAGGATAACTGTTGTAACAAATTATGTCCATAGAAATCATTGAGCTTGGTCCTTGTCAGGTAACAATCTTATTTTTATATATATGCTTACTTTAGTTTTCTCACAGTCACTGTCTATGTTTTCTATGCTGCTTTCTGGTCAGAATCCTCCCCTCTCAGTATCCTGAATCCTGAGGTTACTGCTATGCCCCATTACAGTGGTCTGACATTCAAAACTTGAAATAATACAAGTCCTATGTTTCCTAAACCTGGATCTGTACATATGAAAAGACTATATCAATAAGTGTCTGACAAATCCTACATAATTCTGTGAGAGTCAAATGATGTGTTCGACAGAATATTGTCACAGTATCATCATACAAAAGATGCTGTTCATTTGATTTCTCTCAATGTTTTGTTTGGTCCCTCTTCCTAAGAAAAAGGAAATGTCCCAAAGTCTTACTTTAAAAATGAGAACTTGCATTAGATTTCTTAGACTATGTACCTTTTATAATGACCAGATCATGAAATCTGAAAAAAAAAGAGACTTACCAGATTGTAGTGTTGCATATTCAGAGATGAATTCCCCAGTCTTAAGCCACCATTACACAAATTCTTCCTAACTTAAATACAAACAAAACATATCACTACTTACACAGCCTTAGAGTACAATAGAAACAACATTTATTGAGATCTATTGCCTCTTTCTAAAGTACTGACACATTGGCCCACATAAACTCAGTTCATTCTCTATCTTAATGATATGTATTGTCTGATCAATGGCTACTAAATTAAAGTCCTAGAAAATTCCACAATATATGAATAAATATATAAAGGACCTAGAAAACATAAGTTCATTTTTGTAAAGCTCAATCAAATTATACTTTACAACTATTTTAATAATGGTTAAAATATATCAATTTATATGTACTCCACAACAAGAAAAGTCAATAAGTCGTTGAGAAAATATCATCCATGAATGGTAAAAGCTTACTTATTTATAACATAATGTATCATTTTATGCTATATTTAGTTTTAGTAGTGTTATCATATCTTATTTTATATATTTATTATCAAAAGTATTTAATTATAAGAATCTAAACTAATGCTTATGAGAATAAAAAAATGAAAAATCTCAAATTAGTACATAATTTAAGTAGTTTATATTGAATAGAATGAAAAATAATACAAAACAAAACAAAAGAAACTTGTGAGAAGGTTTGAACCCAGTGCAAGTACCAGTTTACAGCTTGTAAAATGACATTAGTCCAAGCAGATCATGCTATCTAAATATGTTCAAGAGCTATCACAGTTTCCTCATAGACCCCAAGGAAACTTACAATTCTATGCTTGCATCAATGTGTGAAATTAATTACTAAAATTATATATATAATTATAAATATATATATATATTCAGGATATAATGTTGTGACCATTCTTTTCTAACATTTTTCTACAAAGGTTCTATATACTGATAAGTTCCTTCTAACCTATCAATTTGGATCCAATACACTAACTACAAAAACAACTGGGCAAGGTTTTGTAAAACTTAAAGAAATAGTGGATTTCAAAAAGAGAAGTAAAGAAAAAGATATATTGTAAAAGATGTACATGATTATAAGAACATTTACTGATGTTCCTGGTAGATTGAGCTTTACATACACATCAATGAGGCTCTAGGAGAGAGTCAGACACAACATATTTTGTCAGAATTTAATTTCCTTGGACAAAAACAAATCTTTCAGAAGAGTGAGGCTATACTATATCCATATAGAAAAAGCAGTGGTTCTTGCAAAGGATGAACATTCAATCCCAGAACCCATATGGTGCTTACACCAGCGTATAGCTCCAGTTCATGGTTATTGACTGCTTTCTATGTGCATCATACCATGAACAAACATACATATAAATAAAACACTCACACACACAAAATCAAAAGATAAAATCTATATATCTCCAACCAATTTATAATGCAAGTCTGGGTTTTGACCACAGTAAGGAATCTAAATATTACTGTTACAATAAAAAGATTTTCATTTTAAGTTTGAAACAAAAATACATCATTTTTCACTTTCTCTGCTGTCCAATTCCTACCATCTACACTACTTTGCTTTCTGTAAAATTTGTGAAATATGAAGACTTTTTCTTTATATTATTATTATTAGTATTAGTAGTAGTAGTATTAGTAGTAGTAGTATTTTCAAGACAGAGTTTTTCTGTGTAGCCCTGGCTGTCGTGGAACTCACTCTGTAGAGTAGGCTGGACTCAAACTCAAAAAAGAGCCTGCTGGGATTAAAAATATGAGTGCTGTGATTAAAGGTGTGTACCACTACGCCCAGCTTTAAAAATTTTTTTTACATATTACTAAATATATAAACACAACCTTCTCAAGTCATAAAATGTTACTTGCATGTCTATGGTTTCAGGGCTCTACAGTGGGTTTCATTAAGTAGAAATAGTACTCACACAAATAGTTTTGTGTGATCATGTCTTGAGAGTTGACTCTGATTATTTTTTTTTACTATTACATACATATTTTGTATATTTTGATGTTTAGTTATCCAAAGGATGTGGTTTGCTATGAGGGTAGAAGATTTAGCAAAGTTTAGATATTAACAAAATCTAAGCCAGCTCATTTAGCTCTCATGTTTTAAAGAATTAGTTTTGTTAATGATTCAATTTCTGTGTGGTAGTTTACGTGGAGTTACCCTTAATTCTGGAACACAAGTGCTGTACGGGGTGATCAGTTACTTGATGAATGATGACAGCAGATGCATTCACTTAATCAAGTAGAAGAAAAGATGAAGCTCATTCATCCTAATCCCCGAATCTTCACAAATGAGAGACCTGTACTCTCATGGTGAGAACTTGGAATTGCATGCAGGGCACACCTTTATTTTAATATATATAGACTAAATGAATTAAAATTAAATTACCAGATACAGTTGTTATCTTAGCAACACCACACAGAGACACACACAGACACACACACAGACACAGACACACACACACACACACACACACACACACACACGCACGCACACACACACATACCATAAGGACAAATTGGAGAGAAAATTGACGTCCATTCACAATAATAAAAGGCATCTCAGTGTTATCTTCAGTACGGCGGACTTCATTTTCACCAAAACCAACCTGAAAATGACAAATGTGAAGAGCACCTCTTAGTATGAGAAAATGTTTTGTCTGATAGAAGCACGATATTTATAGAAAGTGAGACTTAAGAGAACTCTACTGTGTGTTACTGAATGGTGGATTGGCTTAGGTCATTGATTATGATATTCAATACATGATTGGATGAAGTGTGCTAAATTTATTTTTAATCAGTTGAAATTAAATGAAAAATTCTGAGAATTCTGAACATCATGGGGTGACAGCAATGTTTCTGTTTCTTTATTGTGGAGGGCTTACTCACTGTTAATGCCTGGTGGACCTATTGAACTAAAGTCTGAATAGAAATGGCTATATTTAGAAGTATTCTTAGCATAAAATGAAAACCTATCCACACAAAAACTTGCAAATGAGCAAGTCAGAAAAAAATACTGAAAACTCTGTCAGTGGTGGTATAAAATTAACTGAATGTCTTACATTTACACAAGAGATTACAATTCTTTCACAGAAGAGGTTCCTGTAAAGCTATACCATAGATGAACTAAAGATATTTACACCAACTGAGATAGCCATGACAGTGGGCCCCAAAGCACATGATTCCATCTAGGTGAAATGACTAAGATCAACAACTTTAGTTGACATGATGGTGATTCGAGATGATGTGGGGAAGGATACAGTGGCAGCTTCATGTAGAAATAATGTCAGATATTGAAGTGTACACACAAAATATATACAAAACAGGAGTTCTCAAAGAGTGTGTATTAGGCTGTGAGAGAGTGTAACATAAAAAATATGACTCTACCTAGTTGAGTGTTAATGCTGCACATCTGTTACTCAAAGATAATTCCCAGCTTTTTAATTTTTCAAACAAAGGAGATTTGGAAAAGTCCAAGGCAGCTAAAGTTTCCATCCAAGGGGAAGGAAGCAAAATTCAAAGATCTTTATAGAGTCTACTCTGTTTCAGCTCTCTAGGAACTGCACATGTAGTTGAGGATACAAACTCAAGGCGAGGCAATGGAACTGGAAAGATTCAGGAGTACAGAAGTTTTGAGATAAGACTGTGTGCAAGCTGGGCAGTGGTGACACATGCCTTTAATCCCAACACTTGGGAGGCAGAGACAGGTGGATTTCTGAGTTCAAGGCCAGCCTGGTCTACAGAGTGAGTTCCAGGACAGCCAGGGCTATACAGAGAAACATACACCAGCAGGACATTGCTGAAAGGACCCTGATATAACTGTCTCCTGGGAAGCTTTGAGAGTTCCTGACAAACAAAGAAGTGGATGCTCACAATCATCTATAGGGCAGTACACAGGGTCCCCAATGTAGGAGCTAGAGAGAGTACCCAAGAGTTGTAGGGGTCTGCAACCCTATAGATAGAACAACAATATGAACTAATCAGAACCCCAAGACTCATGTCTCTAGCTGTATATGTATTAGAAGATGGCCTAGTTGGCCATTATTCGGGAAGAAAGGCCCTTGGTCTAGCAATGTTTATAGGCCCCAGTACAGGGGAATGCCAGGGTCAAGTAGCAGGAGAGGGAGGTAGGGGAGCAGGGTGGGGGGAGTATATAGGGGACTTTTGGATAACACTTGAAATGTAAATGAAGAAACTCTCTAATAATAAATTTTAAAAAAGTGAAAAAAAAAGAAGAGCTAGGTTGTGTATGTTACAGGGATAGAGCAACTGTGTAGCATATGTAAGACCCTGGGTTAAATTTCTAACACCAAAAAAATTAACTAAATAAGGGCAAATAAAGGCTCTCGAGTGAAAACAAAACAAAACAAAACAAACAAAAAAAGACTGTGTGCATGCAGCACAGTATTCAAATGTTTATCAGTGATTAGACTGTAAGTAGCCTTGAGTGCAAAATTACATTTCTGAAAACTTATATTCTGGCATTCTGTATTTACTAATAGAATGATATGGGAATACTTTGTGGTAATAAAGCCAGTGACACAAATCAAATAGGGCTATGGATTTTTGTCAAATTATATCTGTACTAATTTAAAAATGAATACGTAGTACTGCCTCTGTTTGAAGACAGTGATAGAAAACTTGAAAACTAGGTAAGAAAAACTGCGTTAGGAAATATTCCAAAATATTGTATGCTACAAAGTGATCCTCCCTAGAATTATTTACATACATACAAGCAACACTGAATGAACTTAGTATGTACATGTGTGTGTAGTGGTGATCCTGAAAGAGACAGTCATGAATTTGCAAGGGAGGGTGCACAGAGGAATTGGAAGAGAATAGGAAGGACTGGAAATGATGTAGATATAGTGCTAGTGTATAAAATTGTCAAAAATAAAAAATAAATTAATATGAAGCAGATAAAATATTAACAATATATAGATAAAAGAAAAAATACATCCATCCTAAGAAAAGTACATTGGACAAAGTGCAAGCTGCCCAAGTTTGAGGTAAGACTTTCTGCAACCATCAATGGAGGAGGTGTGGGTAAATGATTACTGGTAGATGTCTTCCTTAGCAATCTTGTTTTGAAAAGAGTAAGTATACCACCACTTTGACTTCATCACAAGTTTTGAAAGCTTTGGAGTGAAGTAAGCTGGAAGACGCCCAGAACTTTTGACATATTTAACAGTACATACTTGACTGTATTTAATCACTTCAGCCAGTTGTTGAAATTCTAAAAATGCCTCCAGAGCTGAAAGAAATAATACATATAAATATATACATGTGTTATGTAGTTACTGTTCCCCCTTCTTAATATTTTCTGCATAGATATGCTTTTTACCCACAGAGATTATGTTTGCTTTTTGCAGACATTTAAACTTGTTCCTGAACATTTCTCTCAATTTACTCATCTCTTCAATTTGCATCTTCCCCACCACTTACGGTGAATGATGCTGTTATGCTTACCATTAGAAAAAAAAAATCAGTCTGGAAGAGGAAAAAATACTCTGCTCTTTAAGAGATCTCACTAATATTTTCTGGAATTCTGTTAGTTTGTCATTTTCTTCTCTGGGCTGTTGTACTTTATTTTGTCTTGTATTCTCGCCAATGTGAAGCTTATTTACATTTATTAAAGACTTACAGATATCCTTAGAATTTTATGACTGCTGGCTCACATATTTGAGACTGACTGTAATTAAGGATCAGCTCAGCACTTAAAAAAAAAAACTGTTCTCTGACTCTTGGTAGAGACACCTATGCCAAGTATCACACATTGATTTTAATGATCTCTAGATTTTTAATGATCTACCTCACATGTCCTCCCTGTAGCATCTCCAGCCCATTCATGCAGCTGCAAAGGTATATTCAAATGTACTTATCTATATATAATCATTCTGTCTATCACATTATAAATTGGACAAATGGATACATTAGTTAAAAATATCTTCCTTGACCATCTGTCATTGGTCACATTTGTTCTTTGCAAATATATTCTTTGTACAAACCCAAACAATATCAATCAAATCTGTGAGAGCTAAGTAATACAGTGGAGACAGATTCATAAGTCATTTTCTAAGAAAATGGACACTCCATTTTCAATATGTATACTACCATTTGAGAAAGAACACACACACACAAGTGTACACACACACACACACACACACATGCACACACACACACACACACACACACACACACACCACACACAGTTATTAGCCTCAGAACTTCTAGGTATAGAGAATTGTAGGAGTAGTTCACATATGTACTTAATTTAAATATTTTATGCATTAGATACTGTGATTTCAACATTTTACATGTTAAAGTAGGCTACAGTTATCATCTGTCCAAATTTCTCTGTGTTTTACAAAGTGGTGTAAATTATATGTATATATTTGTTCTTCAGCATAACTTCAACATTATTCTTTCGTGCATACCAATTGGGGTTTCTTGAGAATGGCTAGTATAGTAAATCTCCTGTTGTCCTATTTTCTCCAGAATGAAATTAAGGATGGCTGGAAGGTCATGTTTTATCAGCTCATCATAACTGCAAGAAAACAGAATGAAAAAAAAAGTGATTTAGTTACTAGCCAATAAGTAAAGAATTTCTGTTTTAAATGATGTCTCTATGTGATCTATGTGAAAGTCAAAATGGTTAATAATGTGTTGGCAATTATCAATTACTATCCATATGTTCACTATGTCACCACCTTATGATCACCATTTCTTTGTGATCACAAATTTCCCATGATATTTGTCCACAGTTATAATCATTGCACAGAATTGAGATTGCTTTGCTATGTGCTTAGTGAATGAACTGTTAGAATTAATTCAGAGCACCTTTGCTTTAGAGCCAATTTTCTAAAATTCTAGGGTCTTTATGTGAGCATTATATGATTTAGGATTGGGAAATAGGTTGCAAAATCTCTGCCAAAGTCACTCAGTGATGGTGGTGGTGGTGGGGAGAGAGAGGGAGAGAGAGAGAGAGAGAGAGAGAGAGAGAGAGAGAGAGAGAGAGAGAGAGAGAGAGAGAGAGAGAGAGAGAGAGAGAGAGAGAGAGAAAGAGAGAGAGAGGAGAGATTGCTAGAGGTATAATGATGAATACATAAAGGAAGTTGATTAAACAAATGCTACTACTCTGTGATATAAAGTAGTCATTTGTGCAACTAACTTTCTCTCAACTCATATGCCTGTCAGTCTTTCCTCTAGCAAATTATCAACAGTATCAGCCGAGGAGGCAGTTCTTTGGAAAGCAATTGAGGAATGAGTCTGATCCACAGGATCCACTTTAAAAAAAAGGCAGGTATGATGTTGACTACCTGAAATCTCAGCAAAGCAGGAGAAGAAATAAACAATTTGGATGAGCACTCAGCCTACCCTACTTAGAGATTCCCAAATCAGACAGACAAATTGTGTCTAAGGGATGACACTTGAATTTGTGCTCTGATGCTCACATGGATACATGTTCATGAATATACATGTTTCTAACAAAAATTCATGCACACACACAAAAATCAGAATACACACTTAAATAAAAAATAATTGAGAATGGTTGTAGGCAAATGGCTGTTTTCCAAATCATTTAAAAATATATATCAAATTTACTTCAATAAAACAATATTATACAGACATAAGTGAGCTCTTTGATAAGACTCAGTGAGCAAAGACACTTGTTACCAAGCTGCTTGCACTGACTTCATCCCCAACACCAATGTGGATAAAGGATATAGCAAATTTGCTTAAGTTGTTTCCTAGCCTCTCCAAACATAAACTGAAGCATTCACACACACACACACACACACACTCATACACACACACACACACACACACACACATACACACTGCATAATTTTAAAATTAACTGGATTGATTAGTAGACTAATATTTCAAGAAGACTATAATGACAATTTTATTATAATGATTAGGTGTAGTAACCATAACACAAAAGTCCAAACTATATTACCCAAATCAATCTTCTAAAATCATTTTAAGTGAAATGCCTTTAATACAGACCCACATAATTATTTAATTATTAAACTATTTGACATTCTTTTAACACAAAAGTAGAAATCACTTGGAATTTTTCCCTACCTGAAAGCCCAGAATTCTTTAGAGTCTGGATTGTGGGTCATGTGCTTCTTTGCCCTGGTAATTCCTCTCTTGTTTACCAACCACACATCATACCCAGCATCTGCTAGGATGAAGGCCAGGTTCTTCTCAGGAGGATTGGAAACCCATACACTAGCATTTGAAAACATGCTATGGAGAAAAAGTACTACCGTCTGTGGGTCTGCAAAAACAATCATGAAAATTCTTTACACCATTAGAGTCTACTGACAATGTATGCAAGAATATCAACTACTCAAAATGGAACCACAAGATTGTGAAACTAGCATACAGGGATGTGCTAAGTCTTCATTTCACTTATGTCAGTTAGTCAATCAATATGGAACTGCACAGACAAAAAAGAGTTGCTTCTACAGGATCTTGAACTCCCTTCTAAAACACTCATCAACCATAAATATTCTTATATTTGTTAATCTTAGATTTTATAGTTTTTAGTTATTTAAAAGGAATGATTCATACCTTATAAAATCCAAGAGGCAAATGTACAAAAATAATATTTGCTAAGCATCCAAAGATTAAAATGCATTTTCTTTTAAAAATCATTGGACTCTAAGAACATCAAGGGCTTCTATGTGTACATGAGGAGTGAACCAATTCTTATGTATTACCATCTGGAATATAAATTATGAATACTCACAACAGGAAACTAAGGGATCTTCCAGATCAAGTATGCTTGAAAATTATTTAGGGCCTCTGAGCCCTCAGTAGAACCACATTCTTGTCCTCACAATTACCAATGAAAGCTAGGTTTGTCTATAGAAGTACCTCCTTGTCCTCTCAGAGACCAATGAAAGCTATGTTCCTTTAAGCCCCTGTTGTAATCATGGGCGTCAAGGATCTCTCATGTTCTTTTGAAATCATTCAGTTTGGAAGTACCTTTTTAGTAAGTCATTGCCTCAAGGTGCTGAGAGTTTCAGTGTTTATCTCACTCAGATCTCACCTGAAGTATTAGTATTGTTCTTCCCATGAGGAATTCGGTTAATTAGAAGAATGTGACCATCATCAGTCACAACCTCATATTCTTCACTTGGATATCCCCAGTGATTAATAATCTCACTCTGCAAGAGAAAACACACAGTAATGATTTTCATGAATTCTTTTTTAAACCTACTCATTTCTTATGGTGCTTAAAATGGAATTATTTCTTCTTGGTATTAAGTCATCATTCTGGTCACTGTTCAGTTTGTAAGTGATGTAACAATCTAGAAAGTTTGAAATAAATTAATAGAGATAAAGCAAATGCATTTAATTTTATTAGTGATAAGATTAGCTTAGAAAATCGTAAATAGAACTACCTGAATACCCAGCAATACCACTCTTAGGCATATACCCAAAAGATGGCCGAGCATGCCACAAGGGTACACGTTACACTATGTTCAAAGCAGCCTCAATTATGATAGTCAAACGTTGGAAACAACCCAGATGTCTCACAAATGGAAGAATGGTTACAGAGAATGTAGTTAATTTACACAGTGGAGTACTACTCAGCTATAAATGAGGATATCATGAGTTTTTCAAGCAAATGGATGGAACTAGAAAATTTCATCCTGAGTAGGTAACTCAGATCCAAAAAGACATGTGTGGTATGTACTCATTAATATGTGAATATTAGCCAAAAAATTATAGAATACCCAGGACATAACACAGAGGACTCCAGAAGGTTAACAATCTGATGGACACAAGTGGGGAGGAAAGCATTTATGGGGGCAGAGTGAGAGAGGGGCCTAAGAGCGAGAGGAGAAGGAGAAGGGAGGAGGGGAACATGATCAAGTATTGGGGGGTGAACAGGACTAAAGCCCTGAGGGCTAGCAGAAAAAACTGGAAACAGGCAACCTGGGGAGGTAGGACGTTGGGCAGACCCTCCAGAACGTAGCATAGTCCTGGGAGGTAAGAGACTCTGGTATCAAAAGCTGGAACATTGGATGTCCTGCAGTGGAGAGTGGGAACTTGTAGAATTCACCTATAGTGGCAGGACAAGTGGAGGGATGGGGTTCCTACCCCACAGTCAAAAGCTCTGACCCAGAACTGTTCCTGTCTGAAGGAACTTCAGGGACAAAATAGAGAAGAACATGAGAGAAATGAGGTCCAGTGACAGGCCCAGATCGGGATCCAGCTCAAGCAGAGACCAGGGAATCTGACACGGTTGCTGATGCTGAGGTGTGCTTGCAGACAATGTCCTAGCATGGCTGCTCTCTGAGAAGCCCAACAAGCAGCTGAAAGGGTCAGATACAGGCACCAGCACCCAACTAATATACTGGACAGAAGCCAGGTCCTCTGTGGTTGAATGGGAAAAAAGCTGGAAGAGGTTTATGAGGAGACAGATCCCCATGCAAACACCAGAAGCCTCAATTGATCTTACTGCTGAGATCTCTCCAACACTGAGACACCAACCAGGCAGCATATGCCAACCTATATGAGGCCTCCAACACAGATACAGCAGAGGTTTGCCTGGTCTGGCTTCAATGAGAGAAGTTCTACCTAACCTTCCAGAGACTGGAGGCTCTAGGAGGTTGGGAGTTCTCATGGGGTGGGGTGGGGCTGGGGGCATCCTCTTGGAGTTGGGGCTTGGGGAGGAAGCATGGAATGGGTAGCTTTTGGGGGCTAGACCAGGATGGGAATGAAGCAAGTACTATAAAAATTATTAAAGAATTTAAAAATAAATTAAAAAGGAATAGCTTACAACATTCATGTTAGATTCAGGATTCTTGTTTGGTCCAAGTAAACAAAATGTTTTTCCAAGTACATGGATAAAGAACATGGTTCTGAGCAGCCACAGCATTTTAAACCTGCAGAGAAATAGTTAATTTCATGAAGGAGCCAAAGACATGGTACTATGTATCTCAGTTTAT
>LR751049.1:51696-74941 GCA_902729485.2 Mus minutoides | reverse complement strand
ATATATATATATATATATATATATATATATATATATATATATATATATATATTTGACAATATATTTTATAAAATCTGTTTCTTAGTTGTTCCTAAAATAGTCTTCACTAATTTGCTGATTAAACCTCACTGAGCCTATTTGAAGTTACCCTAAAGGACTAAGATTTGTATACAATTTAATGGTTAATGATTTAAAGATATTACTGAATTCAACGGCCTTTAGATTATTTGCATCAGAGTGAGGATAGGAGGAAAGGTTAGAAAATGATAGCAGAGATGAATGAGAAGCCAGGCGAATGGATTTCCACATGTTGAAGATATGCATTCCAAGGAATCCTGTCTTTCCACCATAACTTTCATTGCCTTCTTTCATAACTATGTAGAGCACATATATTCCACCACTGTTCTTTGAATTTCTAAAATATGTGCCTAAATAATCATGAGACATAAACATCTCTTTTCCATTCCCTCTAAGCCTTATTTTAATGTGCTATTTGAGAACAAAGTTTTATTAATCACAAATTTGTCAGTTTAGGTGACCCCAATAGATAACGTCCCTTTTCCTGTTCTAAGCACAGAATATGGCTTCTTATCTTTCTTTCATTTCACTTTAATTTATTATTCAATTCCCTAATATCAAGATACCAAGTAAGGTAAAAAAGAGATACATATTAGACAAATAATCTTAGTAATAAAATCAGCATTGTAAATGTCAACATTCTTGGTATGCCCACTCTCTAAAGACCATATAAATAACATCTAAATAACATGTAGCTGTTTTAATACTGAGCCTAAACTAATACAATTCATAGAGTATCATACTCACTGTTACCAAATATAATCAATTTGATATCTTGTAGTCTGAATGAAATTCTTATTCTCTTTTGTCCATCCTGCTCACTATATATATTGCATGAATGTATTTTTTGGATGAACTTTTCTAGAAATGGACAGTGCCTACTTTTACCATGAACTTGGATGCTTATCAAATCAAATGTCAAATGTTGCCAAGCTCTCACAGCTGACATGGTTTCTTAATTCTGGGCCCATCACCTCCTCTACAACTTAAACCTTAGTATGAATACTGAAGTTTTCTTTAGATTTTAAGCTGGACAACCCCACATCAGGTTGTATATTCCTCAAAATAGTAATTATAACCATATCTTCTTACTGAATAATTTGATATATGAGATATATAATACAGAATGAATCAAGTAATAGATGGCAATTTCAAACAATGCCACTTTAAAGACATTTTTTTCCCTGTAACTCACTTAAGAGCAACATGTGTATAAATTTTAGAGATTATATCTTCAGTACATCAAAATGACAAAGCATGAGTATCAAGGATGTTTTAAAACATTTAGAAAGCCGGCCATGGTGGTGCACGCCTTTAACCCCAGCACTTGGGAGGCAGAGGTAGAGGGATTACTGAGTTCGAAGCCAGCCTGGTCTACAGTGTGAGTTCCAGGACAGCCAGGGCTATACAGAGAAACCCTGTGTCAACAAAAAAGCAAAGAAACAAAAAAACATTTAGAAATGTCTAACCCATATTCCCAGTAAAAAATCTGGCATATTGATAATCAGAAATGCATATGGAACTACTTGAATGTGACTTGTGTCCCAGTGTCTACTGCTGGGACATTGCTGTTCAGAGTTACAGTGCAAGCACTGTGGAATCTTTTGGAAATGGGTCCTTGTTGGAATTACTATGTCAGGAGGACCTCATCATTAAATGGATCGATGCTGTAACGCAGAAGTAGGTCAGGTATGGGTGGAAGTGATGATTCCAAAGGACATTTGACATCTGGCTTGTCTCTATCACTTGATTTCTAGATGCCCCTGTCACCCCTTCTCCACATACTTCTTACTGTGTTATGTTGCCTGGCATTTTGCAGTCTCCAGAACTGAGCACCCATCATGTTCTAATATCTATAGAAGACTGAGCACAATGCATCCACTGTGTGGTGTTTTCTTGCAGACTCAGAAATTGGGCACGATCATTGTTCAAATCTATCGTAAATAAGCTTTCTTACATTAAAAATCTTAAGCACAATTACAGCCACTTGTAAACTACATGTGGCACCCAATCGTTTTTAAAAGTATTATATAAAAATTTAAGTAAAATGTACTGTCTCAGAAGGTAGTTCTACTATTATGAACATTTCTGAGTTCCCTTAAAACTCTTTCAATAGGAGCATCTGTGTAAATTTGTTTCACTGGTTATCTTGTGGTGTATTTTCTCTGCGTTTCTAATCTCTGTAATTAGAACCTTTATCTCTTGCTCATAGACATTGACTTTGGAATTTCTGGGTTGTACAAACTACTTTTTCCTAGAATATCATTCTTCATAAGATTCTCTTCCTTGTTTATTTGTGCTCTCTATTTTGAAACTACCTTTTCATTGACATATTTGCAGATTGTTAACCAGAGTATAGATTTACAATTGGTCTACTCCAATGTTATTTTTTAATCTAATTAAAAGTTTTTACAGTGTGAAACATTCTGCCTTATTTGTGAAATTTTTTATTGTATTTTATTCTATGATATGTAGCTTTATATGGCTCTATTTTCTCTTTTTTTTTTCTTTAGTAATTCCCTATTATATAGGAAAAGCGCTGGACCAAAAGGGACCCCAATGCTTGCAGAACAGAGACCCAAAAGTAGGGTAGTGAATACAAGTATGAATGGACATTTGATCACAGTGGATATATACTATTTCTTTTATTAATTCATTCAGGGACTATGGTTAAGACACTGGCCCAACCTCTTAATTCCCTGTAGGGATTAATTCTGAGAGCTGCATGGAGGGTCTAATCTTCAGAGTTCTGATTTTTTTCTTTAAAGACAAATGTATTTCTCTGGTAAAGATGATATCAATAAATTCTCACATTATAAAGGGAATTATTATCACAATTGATCCAACTTCTGCTTACATAACTGTCATCTCTGCCTTTGGTCTATCCTCTTTATACATATATTTGTAGTAATCTGGCCAGGTAATGACTTGATCATGGGCAAAATTTATCTCCCTTGTAAGATTGCTTTTCTGCCTTTTTCAGAAGTAAATATTGAATGAATTCGATCCCATGTCACAGAGAAACTGATAGTAACTGATTATTCTACACTCAATATTTCATGATTAAATTAAAGTGTTTCAGCGAACAGTAAATTCCAATGAAACTTAAAATTCAGTTGGCTGAACTAAATATATCTTAAGTGTAGTATGGAGAAATATTCGAGGACAAAAAGTAGTGCTGGTCATGGTAGCTCATGCACACACAGGAGGTAAAGAAAGGAGGATCACCATAGTTCATTTGGGGCTTCACTACTCAGTGAGTTCCTGGGTATCTATGGTCATGTCCACTCATTATTGCATATAGGTTGTAGACTATCTAAGACCCATAATTTACGGGAACACAAGGCTCATAGGATTTATTGTTAAAATCATCCTTTATCAAGGGTGTTTTCTAATAGATTTTTTTCTAATAGAATTTGACCTCATCTCTCTCTCTCTCTCTCTCTACACACACACACACACACACACACACACACACACACACTATATATATATATATATATATATATATATATATATATATATATATATACACAAAATAACCTAATGAGAAACAAAAGATCCTGTTACAATGCTTCTGTGGGACTATACATTGTCAGAAGTGATGCTACAGTTTGGTATGACTGAGATATGATTGGGAGAAAGAGGGAAATACAGAGTATCGATATCAAGTTCCTAATGTACCTTCATCCAGGGTCATGCATGGTCAATGCTATTTAAGTTATTTAAGTGTGACTAATGGCAGTAAATGTCACAGGACAATTGTGCCACTCTTATCACAACTGAAAAATATGGATTGATACATTTAAGACTTAAACTTATCCAACTGCAAAGTTTAGTGTGCTCAGAGCCATATTTAGTGTCCAGAACTCATAATTCTCCTGTCTTAACTTTCTGAATACTGGGATAACAACTTGCACCACTACCTCAATTGCTTTAATTTATAAAACCACTATTAAATGGAATTAATTTATTTAATGTTGAAGTGTATTTAATATATCCAGGTTTCCCTAGGTGAACAAAATGAGTTTAATGGTTGCATGAAAGAGAGAATTCTATGTTTTCCTCTAAAGTTGTAAAGGTCACTGTGTAGCATGTATGACACTGAAGCCAAGGATCTGTAATATGCATGTTTCAGATCCAGAGTACTAAACACTTTCTTCTGGAATTAGTAAGCCCCATGAATCCATAAAACTCACATACAAAGATGTAGGCAAAATATTAAGGCACATATAATAAAAACAAGTACTTAAAATATTAATAAAATATGTGGTTCTCATATAGTATGTGTCACCATTCATTAATGCTTATGTGGACAAGTTCATTAGTATTCCAGCAGATTTTAAAACAATTTTAAGGGAATAAAAATAGTAATATTTATTTTAAGCCAGTGAAATATAGAAAATAATAATTCATATGCTCAAAACCTAAAGATATTTTTATTATCGACAGACAATCAGAAGTACGGAAAGAAATGAGGAAAAGAATAGAGGGAGCAAATTTCAATATTTAATTAATTGATAACAGCTAATTGATGAAATGTACATAAAAGAAATTTAAGCTTCTTGTCACATCTCCTTCTCTATATATTTACACAAGAAAACATATTTAGTGTATTTATTTAATCCACTTTACCTAATATTTCACTAAAACATTGGTTGTTATATATCCTATATCATTTTCTATAAAACGATTTTTAACACAAGCGTGCTTTTCCTGTAGCACATCTCAACGTGACCTTCTCACGTTTTGATGACTCAATATCCCAAAAAGATTAGTTTCTACAAAACCAACAATCTTTGAATTTTCAAAAGGGAGGGGAGGATGTGGTATTTGAGATTTTTCTGATTCTTTATTTTTCTTTTTTCTTTTTGCTAGCTCTGAATAACAGGACATGCAGTGAGACACATGCATTTATGTCACGTGTATCTATGGAGGAAGACACATAAGATTAAATAACCAAGCTACACTTCCAAGTCCCAGAATAAATATTGATTTTTGGTGACATGATACATGAGTAAGTTCGAAGTTGACGCAATTGGTGTTCTTTAATATCAATGTTAAAAGTTATATTTCTTCAGTTGAATGACTTGCTCATTTCACACTCCTTCTGCCAACTTGAAAGAGACTAATGTCTATAATTTTCTTAAATATCAATCCTAAAAATTTAAATCCATATATTAACATTAAAAATTTAGTATTATCAAAATTGCTAACCAATTCAACACATGCTGGTCAGTTCCTCAGAAAGACTGCCTAGTAGGCTTTCACTGAATGTCATGTTGAAAGCAAAGCCAATAACCTCCTTATACTGTAATAACCTTGCTTTATCTCATCTTCAACTATGTCCAACCTAATGAGCAGAATGTTCCCAAGGATACATTCATGACAATTATGACCAAAATATTATGTCAATGAAACAGTTGGCAATACCATTTTTGAAAAGCATTATTACTTATTCATTTTATTAATGAAATAAATATTTCAAATCATAAAAACATAGTTCTATTTCTGCCCACTACTGATTTACTATGTTCAAAATACTGAATTTTGAAATGTGCATATTTGTTTATGTATATACACTGTAAGATGACTTTGAAATTGGTAAAAGACTTAAGTATTTTCCATAGAGCGAAAATATTTTCTCTATCACTACTGAAATGATCACTATAAAATGTGAAAGTTCCTATCTTCACAAAGTTTTTTGAGGTCATTTATACACATATTAATGATATTAAGAACATAATATTATTCCAATATAATGCAAGTAACTATATCACCTAAAATCATGTCTTTGTTATAAAAATTGTCATTTAAGGGAGTTAGTAAGGTTTACATGTTGAAATAGAAGTGTTCAATTCAGTAGAGTGTAAAACAGATAATTTAAATATTACTCAACTGTATACAATTGTCTTTAATCTCAGCAATCTCTCACATGTCCATAAAGAAGACATGGGGGTAAAGTGTCATCCTCAGACATTGCTCTTCTCACTAATTTCCATAATGGTGAATAAGTCAGGTGAGAAGCATTCACAGCAAGCTAATAAAAGTTTATATTTAAAGGATCATTGAGAAATTACTTCGGATAATGTTTTCCTGTTTGGGTTATACATGCTCAGCAAGCTCTGTAAAATACATGGAGATTTCTGTTCTAGTAAATTTGGAGTGAAATTCTTCCCTTCCATTGTTCCACAACCACCTTCACCACTACCAAGAAAATCAAGTGCTATTATTTCTTTTAATATGGAATTATTCTGTTGCAACTCCTCATTTTGAGAGTCTTTTTAACATCTCTCTACTCAAATATACCATATGTATTAACCAACCATGATGTTTGTTTTTCCTGATGCTCATTATTATTATTATTGTTGTTGTTTTTATTTAATCTATTTTAAAGTCTAGTAATTACCCCCTCTTAGTCTGCCCACCTAATTACTTCATATCATTCCCTATCCCTACCTCTTCCCCTTCCCCTTCTTCTACCCATTCCTCCACTGTCTCCAAGAAGATTTTCCCCCAAACTCCATCAGACCTCCCAATCCCCGGGGCCTCAAGTCTCTCCAGGGTTAGGTGCCTTTTCTCTAACTGAGGCCAGACCAGGCAGTCCTCTGCTGTCTTTGTGTCCGGAGCCTCATATCAGTAGTGTGTGTTGACTGGTTGGTGGCTATGTAATACAGATTCTTAGTCTCCTGATGTTCTTTATGGGCAGTGAAAAATGAACTGGGAAGAGATTCTGTTGTTTTTTTTTTTTTTCTTTTTTTCCATGATGAGAGCTGGTTGTCTCTAACATTCTAACATCATTGATTTTGAGCTTTTTACTTTACTTCAGTCACATAATAATATAATACAAAAGTTAATAGTTTGCAATGCTAAGAATACATATATAAATGAATTAACTCAGATCATAAAAATGGATTTCAGTGACTAGATCTAAAAAGGTATTAATCAAAGTATTTTCAACTGTGGAAGAAAGGGTTCTCATATTGTATATTTGGTAATTGAGAAATGTTTGCCCAAATAAGTTTATTTGATAATTTCATGGAATAGTTAACTGAGCTAACATTTGAGAACAATGAAAAGTTAATATTGTTAAAAATTGAATAAGCACAAAATAAGAAATATGATCTCTAAATTTTTCTTCTATAACTGCTTCTAGTTGTTTAACTGTGTTTTCCTGCATTTCCTTCTTATAGTCCTCCATCATCATCATGACGAGTGATTTTATATCCATCAAAATTCCAACTCAATTCTTCAAGGATCTAGAAAAGACAATTAGCAAGTTCATCTGGAATAACAAAAAACCTAGACTAGCGAAAATTCTTCTCAATAATAAAAGAACCTCTGGTGGAATCACCATGCCTGACCTCAAGCTGTACTACAGAGCAATCGTAACAAAAACTGCATGGTACTGGTACAGCAACAGACAAGTAGATCAATGGAATAGGATCGAAGACCCAGAAATGAATCCATACACCTATGGTCACCTGATCTTTGACAAGGGAGCTAAAACTATCCAATGGAAAAAAGACAGCCTTTTCAACAAATGGTGCTGGCACAACTGGCAGCGATCATGTAGAAGACTGGGAATTGATCCATTCTTATCTCCTTGTACTAGGGTCAAGTCTAAGTGGTTGAAGGACCTCCACATAAAACAAGAGACACTGAAACTTATAGAGGAGAAAGTGGGGAAAAGCCTTGAAGATATGGGCACTGGGGAAAAATTCCTGAACAAAACAGCAAAGGCTTGTGCTGTAAGATCAAGAATTGACAAATGGGACCTCATTAAGTTGCAAAGCTTCTGTAAGACAAAGGATACTGTCAACAAGACAAAAGGGCCACCAACAGATTGGGAAAGGATCTTTACCAATCCTAAATCAGATAGGGGACTGATATCTAATATATATAAAGAACTCAAGAAGGTAGACACCAGAAAATCAAATATACCCATTAAAATGTGGGGCTCATTTGGAGCATAGATATTCAGAATTGAAAGTTCCTTTGAAGGGCTAGATTTGTGGAGAGATATTGTGTGAATTTGAATTTGTCGTGGAATACTTTGGTTTCTCCGTCTATAGTAAATGAGAGTTTTGCTGGGTATAGTAGCCTGGGCTGGCATTTGTGTTCTCTTAGCATCTGTATAATCTCTGTCCATGATCTTCTGGCTTTCATAGTCTCTGGTGAGAAGTCTGGAGTAATTCTGATAGGCCTGCCCTTATATGTTACTTGACCTTTTTCCCTTGCTGCCTTTAATATTCTGTCTTTATTTAGTGCATNCTACTGGTGTAAGCTCTCTCCATTTTTTTTTATAGGAACTCAGAGCTATGAATTTACCTCTCAGGAATGCTTTCATTGTGTCCCATAAATTTGGGTATGTTGTGGCTTCATTTTCATTAAACTCTAGAAAGTCTTTAATTTCTTTCTTTATTCCTTCCTTGACCAAAGTATCATTGAGTAGATTGTTGTTCAGTTTCCAATGAATGATGGTGTTCTGCTACTTATGTTGTTATTGAAGAGCAGCCTTAGTCCATCGTGATCTGATAGGATGCATGGGACAATTTCAATATTTTTGAATCTGTTGAGGGCTGTTTTGTGGCCAATTATGTGATCAATTTTGGAGAAGGTGCCATGAGGTGCTGTGAAAAAGGTATATCCTTTTGTTTTAGGATGAAATATTCTGTAGATATCTGTTAAGTTCATTTGTTTCATAGCTTCCGTTAGTTCCACTGAGTCTCTGTTTAATTTCTGTTTCCAGGATCTGTCCATTGATGAGAGTGGGGTGTTGAAGTCTCCCACTATTATTGTGTGAGGTGCAATGTGTGTTTTAAGCTTTACTAACGTTTCTTTAATGAAAGTGGCTGCCCTTGCATTTGGAGCATAGATATTCAGAATTGAAAGTTCTTCTTGGAAGATTTTGCCTTTAAGGAGTATGAAGTGCCCCTCTTTGTCTCTTTTGATAATTTGGGGTTGAAAGTCTATTTTATTCGATATTAGAATGGCTACCCCAGCTTTTTTCTTTGGGCCGTTTGCTTGGAATATTGTTTTCCAGCCTTTCACTCTGAAGTGGTGTGTGTCGTTTTTCCTGAGGTGTGTTTCTTGTAGACAGCAAAATGTCGGGTCCTGTTTGTGTAGCCAGTCTGATAGTCTATGCCTTTTTATTGGAGAATTGAGTCCATTGATATTAAGCGATATTAAGGAACAGTAATTGTTGCTTCCTGTCTTTTTTGTTTTTAGAGTTGGGATTCTGGTCTTGTGGCTTTCTTCTTTTAGGTTTTTTGAAGGATTACTCTCTTGCTTTCTCTAGGGCAGAGTTTCCGTCCTTGTATTGGTATTTTTCTGTTATTATCCTTTGAAGGGCTGGATTTGTGGAAAGATATTGTGTGAATTTGAATTTGTTGTGGAATACTTTGGTTTCTCCGTCTATGGTAAATGAGAGTTTTGCTGGGTATAGTACTTGTGATCTCTTAGTGTCTGTATAATCTCTGTCCATGATCTTCTGGCTTCCATAGTCTCTGGTGAGAAGTCTGGAGTAATTCTGATAGGCCTGCCCTTATATGTTACTTGACCTTTTTCCCTTGCTGCCTTTAATATTCTGTCTTTATTTAGTGCGTTTGTTGTTCTGATTATTATGTGTGGGGAGGAATTTGTTTTCTGGTCCAGTCTGTTTGGAGTTCTGTAGGCTTCTTGTATGTTCATGGGCATCTCTTTCATAATAGCCAGAAACTGTAAAGAACCCAGATGTCCCTCAACAGAAGAATGGATACAAAAATTTTGGTATATTTACACATTGGAGTACTACTTAGCTATTAAAAACAATAAATATATGAAATTCCTAGGCAAATGGAGAGATCTGGAGGCCATCATCCTGAGTGAAGTAACCCAATCACAAAAGAACTCACATAACATGTACTCACTGATATATGGATATTAGACCAGAAACCAGACTACCCAAGATACAATTTACTAAACACATGAAACTCAAGAAGAAGGAAGATCAAAATGTGGACACGTCACCCCTTCCTACAAAGCACACATTGAAGGAGTTACAGAGATCAAGTGTGAAGCTGAATCCAAAGGTTGGACCCAAAGACTGCGGCTGCCAGGGTTCCATCCCACAATCAGCCACCAATCATAGAGACTATAGCATATGCCAGCTAGATGGTGCTGAAAGGGCCCGGATATAGCTGTCTCGTGGGAGACTATACCAATGCCTGGCAACATGGAGGTGGAAGCTTACAGTCAGGTATTACATGGAACACAGGTTTCCCAAGGAAGGAGCTAGAGAAAGTACCCAAGGAGCGGAAGGGGTCTTCAACCCTATAGGTGGAAGAAGAACATGAACTAACTAGTACCCCTGAGCTCATGTCTCTAGCTGCATATATAGAAGAGGATGGCCTAGTTGGCCATCATTGGGAAGAGAGGCCCCTTGGTCATGCAGACTTTATATGCCCCAGTACAGGGGAATGCCAGGGCCAAGATGTGGGAGCGGGTGGGTAGGGAAGCAGGGTTGGGAGGGGGGAGGGTATAGGGAACTTTCTGGATAACACTTGAAATATAAATGAAGAAATTATCTAATAAATGTTGAAAAAAAAAAAGAAAATATAACCAAAAAAAAAAAAAAAAAGAAATATGGTCAACAAAACTAGAAACGCGCAATCACACACATGGTAAATACTGTGGAGTTCTAGGAAGGTAGTCAAAAGGAACAGGCAGGAGGAGATGAATTTTCAAAAATAAATTTAGAACGGAAACAAAGAAAAGGTCATTTACGGGACCTAGTAACTTTCAGATCATTTCAAAATTATTTTATATTACATATAAATTACATATATATGTTTTAGTAGAAGTATATTAGTTTGAAATATATGCATGGTTAGTTTAAACTAATGTTTCTTTTTTGTAGTCCTTAAGTAGTATTGTTTGTATTATTATCTGCATAGTTTACAAACTTTTCTAGTTATTTTATGATGTTTTATTAGATTCAAGTTTTCATGGATATTTTTAAAAGTATACACCAAAATCCATGGTGAATTTTATCTGCATTGTAATATATTAAAATTTAGGATATATACAGGTTAATTAGGTCATGAGAGTTCTGCCACCTTGAATACAGTTTTCCTATTATGAATTAATGAATGGATTGGTCACATTTGGACAATAAACTCGTGCTGGCTTGTGTCTCCAACATATACCTTTTTTACCAAGTAATCTGTCTTTCCTTAAAACCTGAAAAGAATTATCACCACCTGTGGATCTGGGGTTGTCAAGCAAAATCAAAATGATTCTATTGATGGAACATTAAAATAGAAGCCAAGCAACAACAACAACAACAGCAACAACAACAGCAACAACAACAGCAGCAGCAACAACAACAACAACACTAAAAGCATTTCTGCTCATCTGACTGGATTTCTCCCTGATTTCTTGCTGTATCTTTCTTTTTCTCTCTGTTTCCCTCTGTATCTCTCTGTTTCTCTCTGTTCTCTCTCTCTGTTCTGTCTCTCTCTGTTCTGTCTCTCTCTCTCTCTCTCTCTCTCTCTCCCCTCTGTAACAATCATTAATAAATTAGAGTTTATGTATTTAAAAAATACAAATCAGTGTCATGTGGGTGTGTTTGAAAGTTGAAAGAGAAAATAGGGAGTAATTTATTTCATTATAAAAATATAGAAAATAAATAGAAAATAAAACAAAATAACAGACCTGAAATTCCCTATATGTTTTATTGCCTTGTACAGACAGAGGTAATTATGGTACTTTCACCATCTGTAAAGAGAGCATTTGTGTGGAACACCCTGGAGTTTTTCAGCTCAAGAGACCACTGCTTTCCACATGATTTCCTTAGGCATTTCTTTGAAGTAAGAATTAAAAAAGAGATACTGGTATGTAGAGTACTCCTTCTCAAACATCAGTGAACCTACAACCTACCAGTATGGAAGCACACATGCCAACAGCACTTTCTGAGTGAGGTGAAGAACTGAAATCTTCTATCAGCTTGATGAGCAGTCCTTTATTTCTCCCCTATTCTCACCCCAAGCCACAATCACCTTTCTAGAGCTGAGCAATGAACTCAGATAATGTGTTTTCAACACGACAGGGCTCTTTCTTATGGTTTTATTCCTGTATTAGGCTTGAACACAGAAACTTTGGAGATGAAAGATTTTGTAATAATAAATATCAAGATTTTCTGATAAGCTCAGAGGGTATTTGCCAGGCCACCCATAAACAAGACATATGGAAGGACAAATTTAGTATTTGTCACCAGCAAATTTAAGTAGATATGTCCATGAGATCTATCTCCAAGTGAGGGGATGATTTTTTAAGGTGGTTGAATGATTCTATGTTTTACTTAATAAGATTTTCACATTGGTAGGTTTGATTATATTCCTGTACTTTGCTTCATGCTTAAACTGGTAATGGCTCTTGTTATTAGTTCTTCAATACCATCATTATATAGCTCATCTTTGTTGCCCTAATCCAGGGCAATCAAAATCAAATGACTAGAGAGTAAGGTTTTGGTGTCTATTAAATACTTCTATCAATAGAACACTGTAACAAAGTCATTAGTGGAGAATTCTGAAAGTTGCCCAGTGTCTTCCTATATAATACATTTCCATTGCCCCTACATGCTGTTGGGAACTAAATTTCCTAATGAGTACAAATCCATATCAACTGTATTAAAAACATAAGGAATTTAAAAACATTTCAGTTAATAAATTATGGTGATCTTTGTGTAAAAAAAAGGAAAAAAAAAGTTTGAATGGTATCAACATGAAGAGGAATCCATCTCCCTGCAAGTCAAGTATCTAGATATCCATTTTTCTGTTTGTTTAAATTTAATTTTGAATCATTCCTAAGTGTTCTCAAAGAATTAATTTAAATCCATAAAGTAGAAACCCTCAAAGGTGTGAGCACAGGGGAAAGATTCCTAAAGAGAACAAAATGGCCTGTGTGGTCAGTTAAAGAATTGACAAATGGGACCTTATGAAATTGCAAAGCTTCTGTAAGGCCAAAGACACAGTCAGCAAGACAAAAAGGCCACCAACAGATTGGGAAAGGATTTTTACCAATCCTAAATATGATAGGGGACTAATATCCAACATCTACAAAGAGCTAAAGAAGCTGGACTCCAGAAAAATGAATAACCCCATTAAAAAATGGGGTACAGAGCTAAACAAAGAATTCTCAATTGAGGAATTCCGAATGGCTGAGAAACACCTGAAAAAATGTTCAACATCCTTAATCATCAGGGAAATATAAATCAAAACAACACTGAGATTCCACTTCACACCAGTCAGAATGGCTAAGATCAAAAATTTAGGTGACAGCAGATGGTGAGGAGGATGTGGAGAAAGAGGAACACTCTTCCATTGCTGGTGGGACTGCAAGCTTGTACAACCACTCTGGAATTCAGTCTGGCATTATCTCAGAAAATTGGATATAGTACTACCAGAGGATCCAGCAATACCTCTCTTGGGCATATACCCAGAAGATATTCCAACTGGTAAAAAGGACACATGCTCCACTATGTTCATAGCACCCTTATTTATAATAGCCAGAAGCTGGAAAGAACTCAGCTGTCCTTCAACAGAGGAATGGATACAGAAAATGTGGTACATTTACACAATGGAGTACTATTCTGCTATTTAAAAAATGAATTATGAAATTCTTGAGCAAATGGATGAATCTGGAGGATATAATCCTTAGTGAGGTAACCCAATCACAAAAGAAGTCATTGGATATGTGCTCACTGATAAATGGATATTAGCCCAGAAACTTAGAATATCCAAGATACAATTTGCAAAACACTAGAAAATCAAGAAGGAAGACCAGTGTGTGGATACTTCATTCCTCCTTTGAATAGGAAAGAAAATACCCATGAAAGGAGTTACAGAGACAAAGTTTAGAGCTAAGATGAAAGGATGGACCATACTGAGAATACCTCACCAGGGGGAATCCATCCCATAATCACTTACTAAACTCAGACACTATTGCACAGGACAGCAAGTGTTTACTGAAGGGACGGACCCCGATATAGCTGTCTCCTACAGAAGTGGATGCTCACAGTCATCCATAAGAGGGAGCAGGGGGCCCACATTGGAGAAGCTAGAGATAGAACCCCAGGAGCTGAAGGGGTCTGCAACCCTAGAAGAGGAACAACAATATGAACTAACCAGAACCCCCAGAACTCGTGTCTCTAGCTCCATATGTAGCAGAAGATGGCCTAGTCGGCCATCATTGGGAGGAGAGGCCCCTTGGTACTGCAATCTTTAAATGCACCAATAGAGGGGAACGCCAGGTCCAAGAAGTGGGAGTGGGTGGGCAGGGGAGCAGGGAAGGGGGAAGGGAGGGCTTTTGGGATAGCATTTGAATTGTAAATTAAGAAAATATCTAATAAAAAATTGAAAAAAAAGAATACGTATAATTATTCTTTTTTTTCTTTCTTTTTTTCCCAACTTTTATTAGATATTTTCTTCATTTACATTTCAAGTGTTATCCAGAAAGTTCCCTATACCCTCCCCCCTCCCGGCCCTGCTCCCTACCCACCCACTCCCACATCTTGGCCCTGGCGTTCCCCTGTATTGGGGCATATAAAGTCTGCATGACCAAGGGGCCTCTCTTCCCAATGATGGCCAACTAGGCCATCCTCTTCTATATATCCAGCTAGAGACATGAGCTCAGGGGGTACTAGTTGGTTCATGGTTAAAATATATATCAAAAGGAAATAAGTCAAGCAGTAAAATGATATTAAATACAGATTTTTTTTTTCGAGACATGGTTTCTCTGTGTAGACCTGGCTGGCTTGGACCTCACTTTGTAGACCAGGCTGGCCTCAAACTCAGAAATCTGCCTGCTTCTGCCTCTCAAGTCCTGGAATTAAAGTCGTGTGCCAGCACTGCCCTGGGAAATACAGATTCTTAGTCTCTACAGACAAACACCCCCCACAACACACACACACATACACACACACACACAAACACACACACACACACACACACAGATATATATATATATATATATATATATATATATATATATATATATATATATAGAGAGAGAGAGAGAGAGAGAGAGAGACTAGAGCATTGAACTATAGAAGGGTTAAGATGGACTGAACATAACTTTCAGGGGTCAGTGATACTGCATGTGAGAAAAGGTACCCTATATACCAGAAGGCAGCAAGATCTCAAGAGTCCACGGTAGGTGTATGCCCTGAATTTAGAAGCCAGAAAGATATTATCAGAAACTAGAAAAATTCCTTTAGTGCTCCTTTCTAACCTTGGTGGTCTGTAAAAAGAGTGGATGACATATAGGTGACAACATCACTCCTTGGCCATGTGTAGCCACTGGAAACAAGTCTGCAGTCTTTACAAACTATGGGCCCATGCTCAGACTCCAAGAACTGCAAGCTCTCTCCATCACTCTTCTTATCTTCAAAGACAAATCAATAACAGATGAAGGTTTTTTTTTGCTGCCAATACTTAAAAATAACTTTTAAGAATAGCTTATTTAGGGAACGTGTGAGGGAGCGATCTTGGGTCTCAGGTCGTTCAGACACAAATCTTCACAGGTCACCTCGCGGACTACAAAGACTGACTGAGCAGACCAGAGAGTAATCCTTCAACAATCCTAAAAGAAGACAGCCCCAAGAACAGAATCCCAACTTTAACAACAAAATTAACAGGAAGCAACAATTACCTTTCTTTAATTTCTCTTAAGATCAATGGATCCCCAATAAAAAGACATAGCTAATAGATTGGTTATACAAACATGACCCAACATTTTGCTGCTTACAAGAAATCCACCTCAGGGAAAAAGGCAGACACTACCTTAGGGCGAATAGCTGGAAAACAATTTTCCAAGAAAATGGTCTGAAGAAACAAGCAGGAATAACCATTCTAATATGGGATAAAATTGACTTTCCACACAAAGTTAACAAAAAATACAAGGAGTGGCACTTCATACTCATCAAAGGTAAAACCAGCCAAGATGAACACTCATGTATGAATATTTTTGTTCCGAATACAAGGGCAGCCACATTCATTAAATTATCTGTAATAAAGCTCAAAGCACACATTGCACCTCACACAATAAAAGGGGGAGATTTCAACACCCCACTCTCATCATTTGACAGATCCTGGAAACAGAAACCAAACAGAGACTCATGGACACTAACAGAAGTCATGAAACAAATGGATTTAATAAATATCTACAGAACATTTTATCCCCAAACGAAAGGATATACTTTCATCTAAGCACCACATGGTACCTCTTCCAAAATTGACCATATAATTGGTCACAAAACAGGCCTCCACATATACAAAATGATTGAAATTATCCTATGCATCTTATCTGGCCACTGCGAACTAAGGCTGATCTTCAATAACAGCATAAATAATAGAAATCCAATATTCACTTGGAAGCTGAACAACACTCTACTCAATGATTCCTTGGTCAAGGATGAAATAAAGAAAGAAATTAAAGACTTTCTAGAGTTTAATGAAAATGAAGCCACAACATACCCAAACTTATAGGACAAAATGAAAGCAGTCCTAAGAGAAAAACTCATAGCTCTGAGTGCCTCCAGAAAGAAACTAGAGAGAACATACACCAGCAGCCTGCCAGCACACCTAGAAGCTCCAGAATTAAAGGAAGCAATTTCATCCCAGAGGAGTAGATGTCAGGAAATAATCAAACTCAGGGCAGAAATCAACCAAGTGAAAAAAAAAAGAACTATTCAAAGAATCAACCAAACTAGGAGCTCGTTCTTTGAGAAAATCAACAGGATAGATAAATTGTTAGCCAGACTAACTAGAGGGCACAGGGACAGTATCCTATTTAACAAAATCAGAAAAGAAAAAGGAGACACAACAACAGAACCTGAGGAAATCCAAAACATCATCAGATCCTACTACAAAAGGCTATAATCAACAAAACTAGAAAACCTGGATAAAATGGACAACTTCCTAGACAGATACCAGATACCAAAGTTAAACCAGGATCAGATTAAGTATCTACACAGGCCCCTTTCCCCTAAAGAAATAGAAGCAGTCATCAATAGTCTCCCAACCAAAAAAATCCCAGGACCAGATGGGTTTAGTGCAGAGTTCTATCAGGCCTTCAAAGAAGACCTAATCACAGCTCTCCTCAAACTATTCCCCAAAAATAGAAACAGAAGGTACTCTACCCAATTCATTCTATGAAGCCACAGTTACTCTCATGTCTAAACCACACAAAGATCCAGCAAAGAAAGAGAACTTCATTCAGACCAATTTCCCTTATGAATATCGATTCAAAAATATTCAACAAAATCCTCGCCAACTGAATCCAAGAACACATCAAAATGATAATCCATCATGATCAAGTAGGTTTCATCCCAGGGGAAATCCATCAACTTAATCCACTATATAAACAAAATCAAAGACAAAAAAACACATGATTATTTCATTAGAAGCTGAGAAAGCATTTGACAATGTCCAACACCATTCATGATAAAAGTCTTAGAAAGGTAAGGAATTCAAGGCCCATGTGAACTCATAATAAAAGCAATATACAGCAAACCAGTAGCCAACATCAAACTAAATGGAGAGAAACTCGAAGCGATCCCATTAAAATCAGGGACTAGAAAAGGCTGCCCACTTTCTCCCTACCTATTGAATATAGTACTTGAAGTCCTAGCCAGAGCAATTTGACAACAAAAGGAGATCAAGGGAATACAATTTGCAAAGGAAGAAGTCAAAATATCGCTATTTGCAGATGATATGATAGTATATATATTAGTGACCCCAAACTGTCCACAGAGAACTCCTAAAGCTGATGAACAGCTTCAGTTTAGTATCTGGATATAAAATTAACTCAAACAAATCTATGGCCTTTCTCTACACAAAGGATAAACGGGCTGAGAAAAAAATTAGGGAAACATCACCCTTCACAATAGTCACAAATAATATAAAATACTTTGGTTTGACTTTAACTAAGGAAGTGAAAGCTCTCTATGACAAGAACTTCAAGTCTCTCAAGAAAAACATAGAAGATCTCAGAAGATGGAAAGATCTCACATGCCCAGGATTGACAGGATTAATATAGTCAAAATGGCTATCCTGCCAAAAGCAATCTACAGATTCAATGCAATCCCCATCAAAATTTCAACTCAATTCTTCACTGACTTAGAAAGGGCTATTTGCAAATTCATCGAGAATAATAAAAAACCTAGGATGGCTAAAACTATTTTCAACAATAAAACAACCTCTAGTGGAATCACCATTCCTGACATTAAGCTGTACTACAGAGCAATTGTGATAAAAACTGCATGGTACTGGTACAGTGACAGACAGGTAGATCAATGGAATAGAACTGAGGACCCAGATATGAATCCACACACCTATGGTCACTTGATCTTTGACAAGTGAGCTAAAACCATCAAGTCGAAAAAAGACAGCATTTTCAACAAATGGTGTTGCCACAACTGTCAGTTATCATGTAGAAGAATGAGAATTGATCCATTTTTACCTCCTTGTATAAAGCTCAAGTCTAAGTGGATCAAAGACTTCCACATAAAAACTGAGACACTGAAATTTATAGAGGAGAATGTGGGGAAACGCCACTGGGGAAAAATTCCTTAATGAAACAGCAATGGCTTGTGCTGTAAGATCAAGAATTGACAAATGGGACCTTATAAAATTGCTAAGCTTCTGAAGGCAAAAGACACTGTCAATGAGACAAAAAGACCACCAACATATTCGAAAGGTTTTTTATCTATCCTAAATGTGATAGGGAGACTAATATCCATTATATACAAAGAGCTCAAGAAGCTGGACTCCAGAAAAACAAATAACACCATTAAAAATGGGGGTATACACTAAAATCAGGGACCAGACAAGGCTGCCCACTTTCTCCCTATCTATTCAATATGGTACTTGAAGTCCTAGCCAGAGCGATTCAACATCAAAAGAAGGTCAAGGGGATACAAATTGGAAAGGAAGAACTCAAATTATCGCTATTTGCAGATGATATGATAGTATATATAAGTGACCCCAAAAACTCCGCCAGAGAACTCCTAAACCTGATAAACAGCTTCAGTGCAGTAGCTGGATATAGAATTAACTCAAACAAATCAATGGCCTTTCTCTATACAAAGGATGAAATGGCTGAGAAAGAGATCAGGGAAACATCACCCTTCACAATAGTCACTAACAATATAAAATATCTTGGTGTGACCCTTACGAAGGAAGTGAAAGATTTGTATGACAAGAACTTCAAGTCTCTGAAGAAAGAAATTGAGGAAGATCTCAGAAGATGGAAGGATCTCCCATGCTCATGGATTGGCAGAATCAATATAGTAAAAATGGCTATCATGCCAAAAGCTATCTACAGATTCAATGCAATCACCATCAAAATTCCAACTCAATTCTTCAAGGATCTAGAAAAGTCAATCAGCAAGTTCATCTGGGATAAGAAAAAACCTAGATTAGCAAAAACTCTTCTCAACAATAAGAGAACCTCTGGTGGAATCACCATGCCTGACCTCAAACTGTACTACAGAGCAATCGTTATAAAACCTGCATGGTACTGGTACAGCAACAGACAGGTAGATCAATGGAATAGGATCGAAGACCCAGAAATGAATCCACACACCTATGGTCACCTGATCTTTGACAAGGGAGCTAAAACTATCCAGTGGAGAAAGGACAGCATTTTCAACAAATGGTGCTGGCACAACTGACGGTTATCATGTAGAAGAATGGGAATTGACCCATTCTTATCTCCTCGTACGAAGGTCAAGTCTAACTGGTTGAAAGATCTCCACATAAAACCAGAGACACTGAAACTTATAGAGGAGAAAGTGGGGAAAAGCCTCGAAGATATGGGCACTGGGGAAAATTCCTGAATAGAACAGCAATGGCTTGTGCTGTAAGAGCTAGAATTGACAAATGGGACCTCATAAAGTTGCAAAGCTTCTGTAAGGCAAAAGATACTGTCAACAAGACAAAAGGGCCACCAACAGATTGGGAAAGGATCTTTACCAATCCTAAATCAGATAGGGGACTGATATCCAATATATATAAAGAACTCAAGAAGGTGGACACCAGAAAATCAAATATCCCCATTAAAAAGTGGNGAAGAAGATGGCCTAGTTGGCCATCATTGGGAGGAGAGGCCCTTTGGTCATACAGACTCTATATGCCCCAGAACAGGGGAATGCCAGGGCCATTACGTGGGAGGGGGTGGGTAGGGGAGCAGGGCGGGGACGCGGGAGGGTAAGGGAAAATTTCTGGATAACATATGAAATGTAAATGAAGAAAATATCTAATAAAGAGGAAAAAAATGGGGGTATAGAGCTAAACAAAGAATTCTTAACTGAGGAATATTGAATGGCTTAGAACCACCAGAAAAAATGTTCAATATCCTTAATTGTCAGGGAAATGCAAATCAAACAACATTGAGATTCCACCTCACACCAGTCAGAATGGCTAAGATCAAAAATTCAGGGGACAGCAGATGCTGGCAAGGATGTGGAGAATGTGGAATGCTCCTCCATTGCTGGTGGGATTGCAAGCTTGTACAAACACACTGGAAATCATTCTGGAAATTTCTCAAGAATTTGGACATAGTACTACTGGAAGATCCAGCATTACTTTTTCTGACATATACCCAGAAGATGTTCCAACTGGCAATAAGGACACATGCTCCATTATGTTCATAGCAGCCTTATTTATAATAGCCAGAAGCTGAAAAGAACTCAGATGTGCCTCAACAGAGGAATGGATTCAGAAATTGTGGTACATTTACAGAATGGTGTACTACTCTGCTATTAAAAACAATGAATTTATGAAATTTTTGGCCTAATGGATGTATAGGGATGATATCATCCTTAGTGAGGTAACCCAATCACAAAAGAAATCACTAGATTTGCACTCACTGATAAATGGATATTAGCACAGAATCTCAGAATACTCAAGATAAAATTTGCAAAATACAAGAAAATCAAGAAGGAAGACTAGCATGCGGATACTTCATTCCTCCTTAAAAAAGGGAACAAAATACCCATAAAAGGAGTTACAGATACAAAGTTTGAAGCTAAGATGTAAGGATAGACTATCCAGAGACTACCCCACCTGGGGATCCATCCCATAATCAGTCACCAAACTCAGACACTGTTGCATAGGACAGCAAGAGTTTGCTGAAGGACCCTGATATAACTGTCTCTTACGAGGCTTTGCCAGTGCCTGGCAAATACAGATGTGGATGCTCACAGTCATCTATAGTATGGAACACAGGGCCCCGAATGGAGAAGCTAGAGAAAGTACCCCAGGAGCCGAAGGAGTCTGTAACTCTATAAGAGGAACAACAATAAGTACTAACCAGAACCCCCAGAGCTCGTGTCTCTAGCTGCATATGTAGCAGAAGATGGCCTAGTCAACCATCATTGTGAAGAGAGTCCCCTTAGTATTGCAAACTTTATATGCCCCAATTCAGGGGAATTCCAGGGCCAAGAAGTTGGAGTGGTTGGGTTGGGGAGCATGTTCAGGGGGAAGGTATAGGGAACTTTAGAGATTGCATTTGAAATGTAAATTAAGAAAATATCTAAAACATAATAGCATATTTAATTGTATTAGCAAAAGTTGTGGGTTTGATGGATAATTTTGTGGTTATAGATAACTTTATATATATTGAACTAATACTGTTAAAATAGTAAAATATCTTCAAAGAGAGCCAAACAGTGTTTTTGGTTTTTTTTTTTTTTTTTTTTTTTTGAAGTTAAGTTAATGAAATACAGTGAATACCTATGCAGCTATGAGGCAAGCCATTCTAAAGGTTTCTTTTTCATGACATCTAAATCTACCCTTGTGCAGGAGTCAAGGCCTTTCATTCCTGGCATCTATGACCTTGCCGGCCCTGCTCCCCTACCCATCCGCTCCCACCCCTTTGCCCCGGTGTTCCCCTGTATTGGGGCATATAAAGTCTGCATAACCAAGGGGCATCTCTTCCCACTGATGGCCAACTAGGCCATCCTCTTCTATATACGCAGCTAGAGACACAAGCCCAGGGGGTACTAGTTAGTTCATGGTTATTCTTCCACCTATAGGGTTGAAGACCCCTTCAGCTCCTTGGGTACTTTCTCTAGCTCCTTCTTCCTTGGTAACCCTGTGTTCCATCTAATAGCTGTGGTACTCGAAGGTGGAGGTACAAACGGTCCGTAACCATATAAAAGGGGGCTCTGTCGATATAGGCCCGGGAAAGTCGTGGTAGAACGACCGTATACGATATCACAGATACAAACCACTGACTAACACCCTACCTAGGGACCGTCGACGTCAGCAACCCAGGTAGGAAACCTAACAGCTTCACAAATGCTCTCTTTAACTCTTTCAATTTGTGCTCTGTTCTTAATTCTAGGAAGGGGTGACGTGTCCTCATTTTGATCTTCCTTTTTCTTGAGTTTCATGTGTTTAGTAAATTGTATCTTGGGTAGTCTAGGTTTCTGGGCTAATATCTACATATCAGTGAGTACATGTTATGTGAGTTCTTTTGTGAATGGGTTACTTCACTCAGGATGATGGCCTCCAGATCCATCCATTTGCCTAGGAATTTCATATATTTATTGTTTTTAATAGCTGAGTAGTATTCCAATGTGTAAATATACCAAATTTTTTGTATCCATTCCTCTGTTGAGGGACATCTGGGTTCTTTCCAGTTTCTGGCTATTATGAATAAGGCTGCTATGAACATAGTGGAACATGTGTCCTTGTTACCAGATGGAATATCTTCTGGATATATGCCCAGTAGGAGTATTGCAGGATCTTCCGATAGTACTATATCCAATTTTCTGAGGAACTGGCAGACTGATTTCCAGAGTAGTTGAACCAGCTTGCATTCCCACCAACAATGGAGGAGTGTTCCCCTTTCTCCACATCCACACCAGCAACTGTTGTCACCTGAATTTTTGATCTTAGCCATTCTTACTGGTGTGAAGTGGAATCTCAGGGTTGTTTTGATTTGCATTTCCCTGATGATTAAGGATGTTGAACATTTTTTCAAGTGCTTCTCAGCCATTCGGTATTCCTCAGTTGAGAATTCTTTGTTTAACTCTGTGCCCCACTTTTTAATGGGGATATTTGATTTTCTGGTGTCCACCTTCTTGAGTTCTTTATATATATTGGATATCAGTCCC
>LR751049.1:36357-49309 GCA_902729485.2 Mus minutoides | reverse complement strand
TTAAAGTGCTTGGTGGACATGCATGATTCTTTCATTGAGAATTCTCTATTTTGTTCCACACCCCATTTGTAATTGGGTAATTTGTTTTTGTTTGTTTTTGTTTTTTGGATTCTAACTTCTTAAGTCCTTTGTAAGAAGAACGTTTTTCCTTTAATAAGACTAAGTCTGCCTTGTTATTAAGAAGAGACCTGATCTGTCCCAGCAAGTAGATCTGCCTGCCCTTTTTGATCTTTGCATCTTCTTCTTTCTTTTTCCCTCTGAACATTGCTGAATATTGGTCTCTTAGATTTTATGTGACCTATAGCTTCTAAGTTATTCTACACTCCATTCTCCATCTAATCTTGTTCTCTTCACCTACACTGATATCACAATAATGCTTCTATTCTCAACTCCTATTCTGCCAATACTTCCAAATTCTTGAGTTCCTTCTGTCTAAAAAGTGTTCTGTCTAAAAAAATCTCCTCAGTTCAGTTCTGACTCTTTTCTTTGTCCTCAACACTTAAACATTTTTTTAGAATACATGATCATATGGTAAAAGTTCATCACAAGATTTGTACTAATTCAAATCATAAATTGAATGAGAAGTTTATGACAGAGAATGTTTACATTCCTATCCATGGGTAGAAATTATCTAGCTAAACATCCATCAACTGTCACAGCTCCACATGTTCAGTGAAAATTAAAAACAATAACAAAATTATTAGTGAGGTTTTGTATAGATTAACCCAGTCAATATTTTACCTTCTGTTCTAGCACCCCTGATAAATAATTTTCTTTTTATGACATTTAGTTAATTGTTTACAACCTCTTGGAATGTGCTCTGAGTAGGAGAAAGTCTGATTTCATTCTAAGAGGCAATTATCTGGTGTCACATAGGAGACTGACAGAGTTCTAATTGTAGTTTTGACACTATCAGAAAAGGATCTAATGGCAGTCCCACTATAAGAGAGATTAATAATCACTGATATAATTTTAGGAATTCTTAGAGGATCATCATTAAGAATTAAAAATTCATCTATTAGTCTTTATAGCATCACTACAAGACATCTTCATATTACTGCAGAGTTCTGCTCCAAAGGAGTGGGGTAATACCTAGTTGTTGTTATTTATGTTTAATAATAACAAGAAAAGCATATTATTAGCAGGAATCTTTCCTAAATTGCAGTACTCCTGGGAGTTGCCTATTTAGCAAATCTGTCTCAGCAAGATCATCTGCTTGTTATTAGTTTGTGTTATGATGGCTCCTGACATTTTTTCTGTCGTATTTTTATCACTACCTCTTTCTCTGTCCTCTTCCTAGCTAATGTCTGTCTGATTTCAGAACACAGCATATGCTGTATCTAATTCACTCCATTTTGTTCCATCAAAAAAGCAACTTGCAAATATGTCACAATCAACGCACATTAAACTTCTTTTCAAAGGCCCAGATAGTGTTTGAAATTTTAGGCATGTAGATAGAGAACCAAATAGTTTTGATCCTAAAATAGTTAATAGTTATTTTCTTAATTTAAAAATGTAATAAAGCTATCCCTATAATTCATAAATAACAAACAGCAAGAGGTGAGACTTGACACAAGGAAAGTAATGTGCCAATGATTATATAGATTATTCATGTTATATGATTTATTATGTGAACATATGCATTAGGTAGTATTTCTATTCTTGGTGCCTTTTTTGGTTCAAAATATATCAGGAGAGCTCCCACCTTAGTCAAATTTTAATATCATTTACTAGTTCATGTTGAGTAGAGTAGAACCCAGGGAAAGTCATATTTTCTTAATTCTAATTTAATGGTGCCTATAAACTTCTTTGAATAATTCAGTTCTGTTGTTGAAGAGCCATGTTGATATTAACAACCGAAATATTATTTTATATGCCAATGCTCTTTCCTTTGGAATGGGCAACATATTAAATCCATACACAGTAGAAACAGTTGTACTTTGTGGGAAATGCTTCTCCTTCCCTCCATTCTCTGCTTTCTCAAAACCCTTTCCCCCTTTTAAAAAATATATCACCAAATATCTTCCATGCTTTTCTTTCTTTACAGATACAGTGCTCTATACTGCAATATTTCTTTGAAATTTAAGATGATATTGATGCCTACATTTAGAAACCATCACAGGTTTTATGGATGGGTTGATGTCACCATCCCTTAACTGGAAGTCTCACCTGGCTAAGATCTCCATAACCCAAGCTAATAGGAATCTCAGCTAGGATCACTCCCATAGTGTCCCAGAAGCCTCCACATTCCCAGGTTTCCATCTAGTCCAAGAAATGCATGCCACTAACTTCCATTTTCATTTCTAGCCCTCTCCTGACCATCCTGTTCCCTTTTCACTCCCTCTCCCACCAAGGTGCATTGTATCATCCTCCTCAGGTGTCAATTTTATTTACCCTACTAAGTAAGATTCCAACTTCCTTCCTCTGGCCTTCCTTGTTAGTCTCTTTGTGTCTGTGGATTGTAGCAAAGTTATCCTGTACTTTAGGGCTAATGTCTACGTAAAAGTGTGTCTTTCTGGGTCTGAGTCACCTCACTCAGGATGATATTTTCTAGTGCCATCTATTTGTCTGCAGATTTCATGATGTCTTTGTTTTTTTAATAATTAAATAGCATATCATTGTATAGATGTACCACAATTTCTCTATCCATTCTTCAGTTGAGGGACTTCTAGTTCGTTTCCAGTTAGTGGACATTACAAATTGTGGTGCAATGTCCTTGTGGCATAGTGGGGCATTTTTTTGTGTGTGTATATGCTCAGTAGGAGTTTAGCTGGGCCTTGGGGTAAAACTACTGCCATTTTCCTGAGACAGTTCCAGCTTGATTTACTCAATTAGAAAACTACTTTCTTTTTCTTTTATTTCAGTACTTTTTTTTTTTTTTTTTTTACTAAGGCCACAAAGCATCCAGAGAGATAAATATGTGATCTTTGTGAAGGACTCTCTTTCTAGCCACTGTCTCTGAATCCATACTGAAGTTTCATCCTCTTCATTGCACACTGGAGAGTTTGGAATGGTGGTGCCTCACCCTCGGTCTTCTCCTTTTTGAGTCAAATTCATTTTCAATCCACTACTCAGAGGGAATGTATTTTTTCTATTCCACAAAGAAAACTTTTTTGTTCACTATTGGATCACACCGCAGAATGGTCAGCTTCTCTCAGAATCAGCTTCTTTTGTAGATGAAGGAGAAACTTGTCTCGGCTTGGCTCACCAGTTTGACCAGATTAGCTTTTGAATTGCTCTTGGAAATGAGACAGCAAAAAGCAGCATGGCGTCCATCCCACTACTTTTACACAGACAGGCCTAAAAAGTTCAACAACTGCTTCCAGAAAATTACTTTCAAGATGCACATAAACTATCAAGATCAAACACGGATGAGATAATTTATGCTTAAAAATCAAAACACTGAAGCAGTATAAAAAATCTCAAAACTTAAAAAAGCACAAATCCTCATCTAGATATCTAAATGAACTCATTAATAAATTCCATCAGATCTACAATGAAGAATTATCATCAATTATTCCCACACTACCCACAAAATATGAAAGGATAGGACACTTAGAGCATTGATAGTGTTCATGGAGGTATAGTACCTGATACTTAAACCAGATAAAGACACAAGGAGAAGAAAATTATAGATCAAACTCCCTGACAAAAATTTTCTCAGTAGAAATAGTTGAAAAATTCTTGCAAGGCTGGCAAAAGAGTCAGAGACCCTCCCATTCCAACTGTAGGAGTCCCACAAGAACACCAATCTACCCAACCATATCATATGTGCACAGTACCTAGCTCAGACCCATACAGGTTCCATGATTGTTGCTTGAGTCTCTGTGAACCCCTTATAACACTGCTTAGTTGATCCTTAGGGACATGTTCTCATGGTGTCTCTACCCCTTTGGCTCCTACAATACTTCCTTACCCTCTTTCTTGAGTTTCACTGAGCTCCACCTAATGTTTCGCTATGGTGCCACTAATGATAACTGGGCTAGGCACCAATCAATGAGTACAATATAATATTAATAGGAATCATTTTATTGACTTTTTTGGTGAGGTCACTCATATTTAAGTCTATTCTAGGGGGCTGGAGAGATGGCTCAGTGGTTAAGAGCACTGACTGCTGTTGAAAAGTCCTGAGTTCAATTCCTAGCAATCCCATGGTGGCTCACAAAGATCTTTAATGGGATCTGATGCCCTCTACTGGTATCTGAAGACAGTTATAGTGTACTCATTTACATAAAATAAATAAGTATTTTTTTTTTAAAGTTGATCCTAGGTCTCTTGGCTCTGCATCATCTGGGCCCTACCATCCAGGTAGTGTCAGGCATGTTCTCTAGACACTGGACCAGTCATTGGCTGGCCACTCACACAAGTTATGTTCCAACATTGTCCCAGCACATCTAGCACATTTTTCAGGTAGGGCATGTCAAAGACCAGCTTCAACACCACAGGTAAGCAGAGGAAGGCAGTGAGGTGTGGAGTCAGAGAATACTGTCAGTTGGTGCTGATAGCAACCAACAACAAACCCCACTCCTCCTCCCCATTGACAGTGGCAAGGAATTTACAGGGTCAAGATTCTAAGTGCTGAAGTGAGCAAAACTCTATTATCTGAGACTGTTACTTTCTGTTACCAAAGACAATCTTTGAACTTTAACTTTTTAGGTGCCAGCAAGAAAGATAAAGGAAGAAGGAAAAATCATGTACACACACACACACACACACACACACACACACACACACACACACATTGAATTTAATAAAGTAGGCTTCAACTAGGAACCTCAAACAATTTTATGCATAAATACATATATACATACATACAGAGAGACAAACTTGCATTTACAAATTTGATGGATGGAATATAGCAGGATCCAACAATTTTACATCCACACACATATACATAGATGCACATTTGGTGGATAAAGCAAAGCTCTGAGGAACAATCTGTAACAATTTCACATACATACACACATATATACATATATGCACACATTTGGTGGACAACGAGAAAGCCAACCAGCTGACTGTAGCAATTTTACATGTGTACATATATTTGTTGGCAAAAGAGAAACTCTGACTATTTATTTTTTCCTTTAATCCCTTATATATCTCCTGTGACTAAGTTCTTTATTTAAGAAGAAATATGATCTCACTCAACAGTAGATAATGTTACATACAAGAGTAATTAAAAGCAGAATTGTTGATTGTAAGTTCAAAGCAGTAGATTGATATATATTTCATTTTCTATGTTCATTTCATAAGGTCAAATTAGTAATTATTTTTTAAGAATTGCCCACTCTCAGCATGGCCTTACCTTTCCATGGCTCATGCCTGTGGCTTCATCCCTGAACATGATCTAAAATGAATGTTTGTATTGATCATTAATCTGCCCAATATCATTTTTTCCAACTTTTATTAGGTATTTTCTTCATTTACATTTTAAGTGTCATCCAGAAAGTTCCCTATACCCTACCCCCTCCTGGCCCTGCTCCCCTACCCACCCACTCCCACATCTTGGCCCTGGCGTTCCCCTGTACTGGGGCATATAAAGTCTGCATGACCAAGGGGCCTCTCTTCCCAATGATGGCCAACTAGGCCATCCTCTTCTATATATGCAGCTAGAGACATGAGCTCAGGGGGTACTAGTTAGTTCATGTTATTCTTCCACCTANAGAGACAGCTATATCCGGGCCCTTTCAGCACTATCTTGCTGGTATATGCTATAGTGTCTATGTTTGGTGGCGATTGTGGGATGGATCTCTGGCAGCCGCAGTCATTGGGTCCATCCTTTGGATTCAGCTTCACACATGATCTCTGTAACTCTTTCAATGTGTGCTTTGTTCTTAATTCTAGGAAGGGGTGACGTGTCCACATTTTGATCTTCCTTCTTCCTGAGTTTCATGTGTTTAGTAAATTGTATCTTGGGTAGTCTAGGTTTCTGGGCTAATATCCACATATCAGTGAGTACAAGTTATGTGAGTTCTTTTGTGATTGGGTTACCTTACCCAGGATGATGGCCTCATTTTAATTACTACTGAATTTTACATGCTTGTACCACATTAAAGCTTACTGAATTCCTTTTCATGCAGGTTTATGTACTTACTATTCTATGATGATGGATCACAATGTGCTCTCAATTTCAACATTGTTATATCTTTCTGGCAAAGCAACTCAAACTTAAATTTTATATCAATTCTTCTCATGCTACATCCACTCCAGTAGTGACCTGCCTGACAGGTTGAAAAGTCTGGGTGTGGTCCTGAGACAAAAAGTTCATGGAAACTTAGTCTCCTGGAATCCTGGCATCCTGTATAAAGAATGCTCCAATGTCCTTGCTTTAGTTGGTAAATAGATATGTGTGCTTTCCCTTAATATTGCTTCATTATTAAGTGCTCCTAAGGATTCATATTTTGACATATAGCTAAGTTAGATTCTATGCAGTCCTTGATCCAACCTTGAGCATGAATAGCTGAGTCACTGCCCTACAGAGGAATTCACCACTATCTAAGAATAAGGAGGTTTGTGACCTGAGAAGGAACCAGACTGAGATACTTAGAACTATAGCTAGCTGAGTCACTCCCATATACAGGAATTTATAATGGTTTAGGAAGTAAGATTGGGCTGTGTCTTTAGAGTATTGCATTATTCATGATAAGGTGAGCTAGAGCAGAATTCCTTAATTAGAATCATGACTTGGGTGTGAATGCCCTTGCCCTGGGAATGTTAAGACCTCACCCTGGCTTCTCATACTATAGCTGACCTTAGATAGAGCTGACTTTGTCTCAGTTGTTTTTGCCCAGTTTCTACCAGTCTTTGTGTTTACATTTCCTCTGCTTAGTGTAAGAGTCATTAAGCATCCAGTGATCTCATTGTACCTTGCCAATGTGTTACCTAACTCCCCTGTTTTCTTCTGTATAGAGTGTCTGATGCTCACTTTGACAAATTACACTCAGATTCTACACACCCTCTCATGTGGTCTCTGTTTGTCACCCACTTTCACCTAATCCTTGCACACTTGTTCCATAGAACTCGACCCATGCATATAAGGGATCCGGAGGGTCTGCAGCACTCTAACTTCCTAAAATTGTTTGAATCAATTCAGGAATTCTATAAAATCATGATTACATCTAACAGCACTAGTTCATAAAAGTTCATATTCATTTTGATTTATAGGACATTTTACCCAATAAGGTGAGCTAATCAATCATAAGAGACTATAGGTACCCTGTCAGACCATGTCAGAAAACTGAGGAATACAGCAATGACAGGCACAACACCATCAAGAAGCAATCCTGGGACACAGATTCTTTGAGGAATGGGCCATTCCTTTCAAGAATACACCCATGACAGCCATGCAAACTGGTGGGCCGTATACAGAGAACTTAGTTGCCAACTGCAGCTCCTCCTGCATAGTATCGGCCAAGGACAGAGAATCACTCTGAAAATCAGTTTGGTGGTTCCTCAGAAAATTAGACATAGTACTAACAGAGGACCCAGCAATACCACTCCTGGACATATACCCAGAAGATGCTCCAACATGTAATAAGGACACATGCTCCACAATGTTCATAGCACCCTTATTTATAAAAGCCAGAAGCTGGAAAGAACAGAGGAATGGGTACAGAAAAGGTGGTACATTTACATAATGGAATACTACTCAGCTATTAAAAACAATGAATTCACTCAGGATGATAGCCTCCAGATCCATCCATTTGCCTAGGAATTTCATATATTTATTGTTTTTAATAGCTGAGTAGTACTCCATTGTGTAAATATACCAAATTTTTTGTATCCATTCCTCTGTTGAGGGATATCTCAGTTCTTTCCAGTTTCTGGCTATTATGAATAAGGCTGCTATGAAATAGTGGAACATGTGTCCTTATTACCAGATGGAATATCTTCTGGATATATGCCCAGTAGAGGTATTGCAGGATCTTCTGGTAGTACTATGCCCAATTTTCTGAGGAACTGCCAAACTGATTTCGAGAGTGGTTGAACCAGCTTGCATTCCCATCAACAATGGAGGAGTGTTCCCCTTTCTCCACATCCATGCCAGCATCTGTTGTCACCTGAATTTTTGATCTTAGCCATTCTTACTGGTGTGAGGTGGAATCTCAGGGTTGTTTTGATCTGCATTTCCCTGATGATTAAGGATGTTGAACATTTTTTCAAGTGTTTCTCAGCCATTCGGTATTCAGCAGTTGAGAATTCTTTGTTTAACTCTGTGCCCCACTTTTTAATGGGGATATTTGATTTTCTGGTGTCTGCCCTCTTGAGTTGTTTATAAATATTGGATACCAGTCCCCTATCTGATTTAGGATTGGTAAAGATCCTTTCCCAATCTGCTGGTGGCCCTTTTGTCCTGTTGACAGTATCTATTGTCTTACAGAAGCTTTGCAACTTTATGAGGTCCCATTTGTCAATTCTTGATCTTACAGCACAAGCCTTCGCTGTTTTGTTCAGGAATTTTTCCCCAGTGCCCATATCATCAAGGCTTTTCCCCACTTTCTCCTCTGTAAGTTTTAGTGTCTCTGGTTTTATGTGAAGGTCCTTCAACCACTTAGATTTGACCTTAGTTCAAGGAGATAAGAATGGATCAATTCCCAGTCTTCTACATGATAGCTGCCAGTTGTGCCAGCACCATTTGTTGAAAAGCCTGTTTTTTTCCACTGGATAGTTTTAGCTCCCTTGTCAAAGATCAGGTGACCATAGGTGTGTGGATTCATTTCTGGGTCTTCGATCCTATTCCATTGATCTACTTGTCTGTTGCTGTACCAGTACCATGCAGTTTTTGTTACGATTGCTCTGTAGTACAGCTATCACAAAGAACACACATAACATGTACTCACTGATATGTGGATATTAGCCCAGAAACCTAGACTACCCAAGATACAATTTACTAAACACATGAAACTCAAGAAGAAGGAAGATCAAAATTTAGACATGTCACCCCTTCCTAGAATTAAGAACAAAGCACCCATTGAAAGAGTTACAGAGATCATGTGTGAAGCTGAATCCAAAGGATGTACCCAATGACTGCAGCTGCCAGGGATCCATCCCACAATCAGCCACCAAACATAGACACTATAGCATATGCCAGTAAGATAGTGCTGAAAGGGCCCGGATAGAGCTGTCTCTAGGGGGAAACTATACCCATGCCTGGCAAACATGGAGGTGGAAGCTCACAGCCAGCTATTAGATGGAACACAGGGTTGCCAAGGAAGGAGCTAGAGAAAGTACCCAAGGAACTGAGGGGTTCTTTAACCCTATAGGTGGAAGAATAACTATGAACTAACTAGTACCCCTGAGCTCATGTCTCTAGCTGCATATATAGAAGAGGATGGCCTAGTTGGCCATCATTGGGAAGAGAGGCCTCTTGGTCATGCAGACTTTATATGCCCCAGTGAAGGGAAACGCCTGGGCCAAGATGTGGGAGCTGGTGGGTAGGGGAGCAGGGCTGGGAGGGGGGAGGGTATAGGGCAATTTCTGGATAACACTTGAAATGTAAATGAAGAAAATATCTAATAAAAGTTGGAAAAAAAACAATGAATTCATGGAATTCTTAGACAAATGGATGGGAATAGAAAATATCATCTTGAGTGAGGTAACACAATAATAAAAGAACACACATGGTATGAACTCACTGATAAGTCAATGTTATCCCAGAAGAAGCTCAGAATACCCAAGATACAATTCACAGACCAAATGACGTCCCAAAAGATGGAAGAACAAAGTATTGATTCTTCAGTCTTCTTAGAAGGGGCAACAAAATACACATGGGAGGAGAAACAGAGACAAAATGTGGAGCAGAGAATGAAGGAAAGACCACCCAGAGACTGCTCCTCCTGGGGGTCCATCTCATATACAGTCACCAAACCCAGACACTATTGTGGATGCCAACAAGTGCTTGTTGACAGGTATAGCTGTGTTTTGAGAGGCTCTGCCAGTGCTCGACAAATACAGGGATGGATGCTCTAGGTCAGCCATTGTACTGTGCACATGGTCCCCAATGGAGGATGTAGAGAAAGGTCCAAAGGAGCTGAAGGAACTTGCAGTCAAATAGAAACAACTATATGAACCGACCAATACCCTCATATCTCCCAGTTACTAAACCACTAACCAAAGAATATACATGGACAGACCCATGGCTCCAGCAGCATATGTTGTCTTGTTGGACATCAATGGGCTGAGAGGCCCTTGGTCCTGAAAAGGCTTGAGACACCAGTGTAGTGGAATACCAGGACAGGGAAGCAGGAGTGGGTGTGTTGATCAGCATGGGAAAGAGGAATGGGATAGGGGGTTTTCTGAGTGGAAACTAGAAAAGGGGATAACATTTAAAATGTAAATAAAAAAATCTACTGAAAAAATTAGTTAGAAGAAGGATTGAAGGATCTCAAGGAGATTGCAACCCTACAGGAATAAAAACAGTTATCAACTAACCTGGACCCCTCAGAACTGCCAGAGACTAAGCCACAAACCAAACACCATACATGGGCTAGTAAATGGTCTCTGGCATATATGTAGCAGAGGACAACCTTGTCTGGACTCAGGGGGAGAGGATGTTCTGAACCTCATAGAGACTTGATGCTCCCAGGAAGGGGGATGCAAGGTAGAATGAGGTGGGGGTGCATGGTTGGTGGGGAGCACTGTCAAAGAGGAAAAGGAAAGGGAGATGAGGTAAAAAACTATGCAAAAGAGACTGGAAAGGGACCATTTTTAGAATGTAAATAAATAAAACAATGTAAAATACATGTAATGTATTTGAAACAAATTTAATTGGGGAAAATGCATATAATAAAATACATTCTAAATCTTAAAAGAAAGTTGAAAGTTTTGTGTCAGGCTTCCTATTTAACTGACAAAAGTCTTGACTGGTTACAGAAGATGGAAGGGTCTTGCTTCATATCTCCCAGTGTCATCATTCTTTGCTAGGGACATCCCTGTAGATTCCAGTAGATTCCCACTACACTAAGTTTCTACCTCATCTCCTCAGTTGCTCTTATTGCAATTGTCTCTCCCAGTGCTCAATCCCCCTATTCTTCTCCTCACCTGATCCTTCTTATTCTCCTTTCCACCTGCCCCATGTCCACAAATACATTCTATTTCCCCTTATTAAGAAGATCTATGTATCATCTTTGACCCCTTTTTGTTACTTAGTCTCTCTGGCTCTGTGGATTATAGCATTCATTTTCTCTACTGAAGATCTAATATCTAGTCATAAATGTGTATACCATGCTTGTCTTTCTGGGTCTGGGTTTCCTCAGGATGATATTTTTGTCTAATCTCACTGTCAGTTGTGATGCCTTGGGAGTCCTGTGCATTTCTGAAAGACAATGGAAGAGATGTGGAACTGAGGGAGAAGGGAGATGGGAGCAGGGAACTGGAAGGAGTGGAGAGTGAAAACTGCAGTCACTTTGTAATGTCTTAAGGAAGAATAAAAATACTCTTAAGAAACAGAAAACTGCTTATCATTAATAAGTTGCCTTTATTCCAGAAATATTAGAGGGAAGATTTGACATATTCCAAGGTGATAAAGATAATACACGATCCCATAAATGGACCAAAGACAGTTATCTTGGGAACATCAATAGATGGGTAAAGGCCATTCATAGAAGTCATTGGACTTTAATTATAAAGTCATTTAATTCACAAAAGTCATTGGACTTTGATTCAATCAAGTAAATGTCCTACACAAATATCGAATACAAGAAACTTATCGCACATGTACCTGTTTACACACACAAATACACATATAAATTTCTTTATTATCATGAAGATTGTAAGAAAAATGTATTTAAGACTAGCCATGGTTACTCTTTATATTGTCAAAACTGTGCACATAATTATTACTTTATGATTTAAACACCTAAATATGTGAAAATTTATTAATAAAATTAAAATTGCATGTTTGAATTTGTGTTCCATTTGTGTTACAAGGAGAATTCAAAATACCATATGATTCAGGGGCTTCAATGAATGATCAATACTGTCAGTTATTTTTAACAACTCAGATTATTTTACATAATTCTAATTTTCTCAATTCAGAGAACACTGACATAAGTGACTTACTCAAAGAGTGCCTGGTCCACACAGATTTGCAATGAGACTCGAGATTCAGACTACTGGAATCTCATCCATAGGGTTTGTCTGTCTTATTATAGCCAGTACAACGAAATTAAATACTTTTTCCACCATAATATCCTCAGACACCATAATTGTAACTTCAGTACGGCGAAGGCCTACATTTTCACCGAAACCAACCTGAAATAGACAAACGTGAAGAGCACCTCTTAGTATGAGAAACTGTTTTGTCTGATAGAAGCACAATATTTATAGAAAGTGAGACTTAAGAGAACTCTACTCTGTGTTACTGAATGGTGGATTGGCTTAGGTCATTGATTATGATATTCAATACATGATTGGTTGGAGCCTGCTAAATTTATATTTAATCAGTTGAAATTGAATGAAAAATTATGAGAATCCTGAACATCATGGGGTGACAACAATGTTTCTGTTTCTTTATTGCAGAGGGCTCACTCACGGTTAATGCCATGTGGACCTATTGAACTAAACTCTTTATAGAAGTGGCTATATTTAGAAGTATGCTTAGCATGAAATGAAAACCTATCCACACAAAAACTTGCAAATGAGCAAGTCAAAAAAAAAAAAAAACACTGAAAACTCTGTCGATGGTGGTATAAAATTAATGGAATGTCTTACATTTACACAAAAGATTCCTGTAAAGCTATACCATAGATGAACTAAAGATATTTACACCAACTGAGAATGCCATGGCAGTGGGCCTCAAAGCACGTGATTCCATCTAGGTGAAATGACTAATATCATCAGCTTTAGTTGACACGCTGGTGATTACAGATGATGGCCGGAAGGAGACAGTGGCAGCTCATGTAGAAATAATGTCAGATATTGAAGTGTACACACAAAATATATACAAAAC
>LR751049.1:0-35528 GCA_902729485.2 Mus minutoides | reverse complement strand
TGATCTCTAGATTTTTAATGATCTACCTTCACATGTCCTCCCTGTAACATTTCCTGCCCATTCATGCAGGTGCACACCTATATTCAAATGTACTTATCTATCTATAATCATTCTGTCTATCACATTACAAATTGGACAAATGGATACATTAGTTAGAAATAACTTCCTTGACCATCTGTCTTTGGTCACATTTGTTCTTTGAAAATCTATTCTTTGTACAAACCCAAACAATATCAATCAAATCTGTGAGAGTTGAATAAAACAGTGGAGACAGATTCATAAAGCTTTTTCTAAGGAAATGGACACTCCATTTTCAATATGTATAATTCTATTTGAGAAAGAACACACACAAGTATACACAAACACACACACACACACACACACACACACACACACACAGTTATTAGCCTCAGAACTCTAGGTATAGAGAATTGTAGGAGTAGTTCACATATATACTTAATTTAAATATTTTATGCATTAGAGACTGTGATTTCAACATTTTACATTTTAAAGCAGGTTACAGTTATCATCTGTCCAAGCTTCTCTGTGTTTTAAAAAGTGGTGTGAATTACATGTATATATTTGTTCTTCAGCATAACTTCAACATTGTTCTTTCTTACATACCAATTGGGGTTCCTTGAGAATGGCTAGTATCGTAAATCTGCTTTTGTCCTGTTTTCTCGAGAATGAAATTAATGCTGGCTGGAAGGTCATGTTTTATCAAGTCATCATAACTGCAAGAAAACAGAATTGAGAAAAAGTGATTTAGTTACTAACAAATCGTAGACAATTTCTGTTTTAAATGATGTGTCTATATGGTCTATGTGTAAGTCAACATGGTTAATAAAGTGTTGCCATTATCAATTACTATCCATATGTTCACCACATTATTATCACCATTTCTTTGTGATCATAAATTTGCCATGTCATTTGTCCACAATTATATACATTGTGCAGAATTGAGATAGCTTTGCTATGTGCCTAGTGAATGAACTGTTAGACTTAATTCAGAGCACTTTTGCTTTAGAGCCAATTTTCTTAAAATTCTAGGGTCTTTATGTGAGCATTATATGATTTAGGATTGGGAAATAGGTTGCAAAATCTCTGCCAAGGTCTCCTGGTGGAAGTGGGAGTGATGGTAAGGAGAGAGAGAGTGAGAGAGAGAGAGAGAGAGAGAGAGAATTAAACAAATTCTAATACTGTGTAATATAAAGTAGACATATGTACAATTAACTTTCTCTCAACTCAAATGTCTGTCAGTCTCTCCTTTAGCAAATTATCAATAATATCAGCTGAGGAGGCAGTTCTTTGGAAAGCAATTGAGGAATGAGTCTGATTCAAAAGACCGACCTTAAAGAAAAAAGCCAGGAATGATGTTGACTACCTGAAATCTCAGCAAAGCAGGCGAAGATATAAACAATTTGGCTGAGCATTCAGCCTACTCTACTTAGAGATTCCCAAATCAGACAGACAAATTGTGTCTAAGGAATTACACTTGAATTTGTGCTCTGATCCTCACATGAAATACCTGTTCATGAATATACATGTTTCATACACAAAATCATGTACACATACAAAAATTGGAATACACACTTAAATAAAAAATAATTGAGAATATTTGTAGACAAATGTCTGTTTTCCAAATCATTTAAAAATATATATCAAATTTACTTCAATAAAACAATATTATACAGACATCAGTGAGCCCTTTGATAAGACTCAGTGAGCAAAGGCACTAGTTACCATGCTGCTTGGACTGACTTTATCCCCAAGACTAATGTGGATAAAAGATATAGCAAATTTGATTAAGTTGTTTCCTAGCCTCTCCAAACATAAACTGAAGCATTTACACAAACACACACACACACACACACACACACACACACACACACACACACACACATACTTTTAAAATTAACTGGATTGATTAGTAAAATAATATTTCAAGAAGACTATAATGACAATTTTATTATAATGATTAGGTGTAGTAATCATAACACAAAGGTCCAAACTATATTACCCAAATCATTCTTCTAAAATCATTTTAAGTGAAATGCCTTCAATTCAGACCCACTATTTGACATTCTTTTAACACAAAAGTAGAAATCACATGGAATTGTTCCCTACCTGAAAGCCCAGAATTCTTTAGAATCTGGATTGAGGGTCACATGTTTCTTTGCCCGGGTACTTCCTCTGTTGTTTACCAACCACACATCATACCCAGCATCTGCTAGGATGAAGGCCAGGTTCTTGTCAGGAGAATTGGACTCCCATACACCAGCAGTTGAAAACAAGCCTTGGAGAAAAAATACTACCATCTTTGGGGCTGCAAAAACAATCATGAAAATGCTTTACACCATTATAGTCTACTGACAATTTATGCAAGAAAATCAAATACTCAAAATGGAACCAAAAGCTTTAGAAACTAGCATACAGGGATGTGTGCTAAGACTTCATTTCACTTATGTCAGTTAGTCAATCAATATGGAACTGCACACACAAAAAATGTTGTTTCTACAGATTCTTGATCTCCCTTCTACCACACCCTCATCAACCATAAATATCCTTATATCTGTTACACTTTTAGATTTTATAGTTTGTAATTATTTAAAAGGAATGCTTCATACTTTATAAAATCGAAGAGGCAAATGTACAAAACTACTAATTGCTAAACACCCAAAGATTAATATGCATTTTCATTTAAAATTCACTGGACTCTAAGATCAACAAGGGCTTCTAGGTGTATATGAGGAATGAAGCAAGTCATTGTATTACTGTTTGGAATATAAATTATGAATACTCACAACAGGAAACTAAGGGATCTTCCAGATGAAGTATGCTTGAAAATTATTTAGGGGCACTGAACCCTCAGTAGAACCATATTCTTGTCCTCACAGTTACCAATGAAAGCTAAGTTTGTCTATACAAGTACATCCTTGTCCTCACAGAGACCAATGAGAGCTATGCTCCTTTAAGCCCCTGTTGTAGTCATGAGCGCCAAGGATCTCTGATGTTCTTTTGAAATCACTTAGTTTGGAAGTACCTTTTTAGTAAGTCATTGCCTCAAGGTGCTGAGAGTTTCAGTGTTTGTCTCACTCAGATCTTACCTGAAGTATTGGCATTGTTCTTCCCATGAGGAATTCGGTTAATTGGAAGAATGTGACCATCATCAGTCACAACCTCATATTCTTCACTTGGATATCCCCAGTGTTTTATAATCTCACTCTGGAAGAGAAAACACACAGTAATGATTTTCATGAATTCTTTTTTATACTCACACATTTCTTATGGTCGTTAAAATGGAATAATTTCTGCTTGGTAATAATTCATCATTCTGGTCACAGTTCAGATTGTAAGAGATGTAACAATTTAGAAAGGTTGAAATAAGCTAATAGAGATAAGGCAAATGCATTTAATTTTATTAGTGATAAGAATAGCTTATAAAATTGTAAATAGAACTAACTGAATACCCTGCTATACCACTCTTGGGCAGATACCCAAAAGATGCCCGTGCATGCCACAAGGGCACATATTACACTACGTTCATAGCAGCCTCAATTATGATAGTCAAAAGTTGGAATCTACCCATATGTCTCACAAATGGAAGAATGGATACAGAGAATGTTGTTAATTGATACAATGGAATACTACTCAGCTATAAACGAAGACATCATGAGTTTTCAAGCAAATGGATGGAAGTAGAAAATTTCATCCTTAGTAGGTAACTCAAATCCAAAAAATACATGTGTGGTATGAACTCACTAATATGTGAATATTATCCAAAAATGTATAGAATATCCAGGACATAACAAAGAGGACTCTAGAAGGTTAACAAGCTGAAGACACATGTGGGGAGGAAAGCTGTTATGGGGGCAGAGGGAGGGAGGTGCCTGGTAGTGAGAGGAGAAAGAGAAGGGAGGAGGGGAACATGATCAAGTATTGGGGGGTGAACAGGACTAAAGCCCTGAGGGCTAGCAGAAAGAATGGAAACAGGCAACCTGGGGAGGTAGGAGGTTGGGCAGACCCTCCAGAATGTAGCAGAGACCTGGGAGGTGAGAGACTCTGGAATCAAAAGCAGGGACCTTGAATGTCCTGCAGTGGGGAGTGGGAACTTGTAGAATCGACCTCTAGTGGCAGGACAAGTGGAGGGATGGGGTTGCCACCCCACAGTCAAAAGCTCTGACCCAGAATTGTTCCTGTCTGAAGGAACTGCAGGGACAAAAAAAAGAAGAACATGAGAGAAATGAGGTCCTGTGACTGGCCCAGATTGGGATCCAGCTCAAGCAGAGACCAGGGAATCTGACACTGTTGCTGATGCTGAGGTGTGCATGCAGACATCTTCCTAGCATGGCTGCTTTCTGAGAAGCCAAACAAGCAGCTTAAAGAGTCATATACAGGCAACAGGACACAACTAATATCCTGGAAGGAAGCTGGGACCTCTGTGGTTGAATTGGGAAAAGCTGAAAGAGGTTGAATGGGAGGCCGAGCCCCACGCAAAGACCAGAAGCCTCAAGTGATCTTACTGCTGAGATCTCTCTAACACTGAGACACCAGACAGGCAGCAAATACCAACTTATATGAGGCTTCCACCACAGATACAGCAGAGGTTTCCTGGTCTGGCTTCAAGGAGACAAGATGTAGCTAACTATCCAGAGACTGGAAGCTCTAGAAGGTTGGGAGTTCTTGTGGGGTGGAGTGGGGCTGGGGGAATCCTTTTGGAGATCTGGCTTGGGGAGGAGGTATGGAATGGGTAGCTTGGGGGGGGGGCAGACCAGGATGTGAATGAAGCCAGTAGTATAAAAAAATAATTAAAGATTTTAAAAATAAATTAAAAAGGAATAGCTTACAACATTCATGTTAGATTCAGGATTCTTGTTTGGTACAAATAAACAAAATATTTTTCCAAGTACATGGAGAAAGCACATGGTTCTGAGCAGCCACAGCATTTTAAACCTGCAGAGAAATAGTTAATTTCATGAAGGAGCCAAAGATATGGTACTATGTATCTCAGTTTATTGCATATACATTATGTCCCTATGTAACCTTTCTTCACTGAAAATTTTCATATTATAAGAACCTTAGAAGAACACAAAAATTTTAAAATAAATACAGCAGAAAACTATGGGACAAAGAACATCTTGGATATAGTTAAAAGTCAGCTTAGATATAATTAAAATTGACAATATATTTTATAAAATATTTTTCTTAGTTGTTCCTAAAAACAAAATAATCCGAAATAATTTGCTGATAAAACCTCACTGAGCCTATTTGAGGTTTACCCTAAAGGACTAGAATTAGTACACAATTTAATGGTTAATGATTTAAAGAGATTACTTAATTCAAAGGTCTTTAGATTATTTGCCACAGAGTGAGGATAGGAGGAAAGGTTAGAAAATGATAGCAGAGATGAATGAGAAGCCAGGTGAATGGATTTCCACATTTGAAGATATGCATTCCGAGGAATCCTGTATTCCCACCATAAATTTCCTTGCCTTCTTTCATAACTATGTATAGCACATGTATTCCACCACTGTTCTTGAATTTTTAAAATATGTGCCTAAAAATACGTGAGACATAAATATCTCTTTTCGATTCCCTCTGAGCCTTATTTCAATGTGCTATTTGAGAACAAAGTTTTAATAATCACAAATTTGTCAATTTAGGTGACCCCAGTAGATAGCATCCCTTTTCATGTTGTAAACACAGGATATGGCTTCTTGTCTTTCTTTCATTATTCCCTAATATAAAGATACCAAGTAAGCTAAAAAAGAGATACATATTAGACAAATAATATTATTAATAAAATTAGTATTGTAAATGTCAACATTCATGGTATGCCCACTCTGTAAATACCATCTAAATAACGTCTACATAACATGTAGCTGTTTTAATACTGAGCCTAAACTAATACAATTCATAGAGTAGTATCATACTCACTGTTACCAAATATAATTAATTTGATACCTTGTAGTCCGAATAAAATTCGAATTCTCTTTTTTTCCCATTCTGCTCACTATATATATAGCATGGATGTATTTTTTGGATGAACTTTTCTAGAAATGGACAGTGCCTACTTTTACCATGAACTTGTATGCTTATCAAGTCAAGTGTCAAATGTTGCCAAGATCTCACAACTGACATTGTTTCTTAATTCAGGGCTTATCACCTCCTCTACAACTTCAACCTTAGTGTGAATACTGAAGCCTTCTTTAGATTTTAAGCTGGACAACCACTCATCAGGCTGTATTTTCCTCAAAATACTAATTATAACCATATTTTCTACTGAATAATTTGAAATCTGAGATATGTAATACAGAATGGATCAAGTAATAATAGATGGCAATTGTAAACAATGCCACTTTAAAGACACTTTTCCCTGTAACTCACTTAAGAGGAACATATGTATAAATTTGCGAGATTATCTCTTCAGAACATCAAAATGACAAATCATGAGAATCAAGGATGTTTTAAAACATTTAGAAATGTCTAACCCATATTCCCACTAAAAAATCTGGCATATTGATAGCAGAGAATGTATACAGAACTAATTGAATGTGACTTGTGTCCCAGTGTCCACTGCTGGGGGGTTGCTGTTCAGATTTACAGTGCAAATACTGTGGACTCTTTTGGAAATGGGACCTTGTTGGAATTACTATGTTAGGAGGACCTCATCATTAAATGGATCCATGCTGTAACGCAGAAGTAGGTCTGGTATGGGTGGAAGTGATGATTCCAAAGGACATTTTGTTTTATATATATATATATATATATATATATATATATATATATATATATATATATATATATATACACACACATACATATATAAAAGCAAAAAAGACATCTGGCTCGTCTCTATCACTTGATTCCTAGATGCCCATGTCACCCCTTCTCCACATACTTCTTACTGTGTTATGTTGCCTGGCATTTTGCTGCCTCCAGAACTGAGCACCAAGCATGTTCTAAAGTCTATAGAAGACTGAGCCATGTGGATTTATATTACAATGCATCCACATTGTGGTGTTTTCTTTCAGACTCTGAAATTGGGCAAGATCATTGTTCAAATCAATCCTAAATAAATTATCTTTCTTACAGTAAATATCTTGAGCACAATTACAGCCACTTTTAAACTGCATGTGGCAACTAATGGTTTATAAAAGTATTATATAAAAATTTAAGTAAAATATACTGCCTCACAAGATAGTTCTATTATTATTAACATTTCTGTGTTATCTTAAAGCTCTTTCTATAGGAGCATCTCTGTAAGTTCATTTCACAGGTTATGGTTTGTGCATTTTCTCTGTGTTTCTAATCTCTGCAATTAGAACCTTTATCTCTTGCTCATAGCCATTGACTTTGGTATTGCTGGTTTGTACAAACTACTTTTTCCTGGAATATCATTCTTCATAAGATCGTCTTCCTTGTTTATTTGTGTTCTCTATTTTGAAGCTACCTTTTTATTGACATATTCACAGACTGTTAAACAGAGTATAGATTTACAGTTTGTCTACTCCAATGTTGTTTAATCTAATTAAAAATTTTTACAATTTGAAGCATTCTACCTTATTTGTGAAGTTTTTTTTTTTGTACTTTATTCTATGATATGTATCTTTATATGGCTCTATTTTCTCTTTCTTTTTCTTTAGTACTTCCCCGTTACATAGGAAAAGCACTGGACCAAAAGGGACCCCAAGGCTTGCAGAACAGAGAGCCAAAAGTAGGGTAGTGAATACAAGTATGAATGGACATTTGATCACAGTGGATATATACTATTTCTTTTATTAATTCATTCAGGGACTATGGTTAACACACTGGCCCAACACCTTAATTCCTTGTAGTGATTAATTCTGAGAGCTGGCATGAAGGGTCTAATTTTCAGAATTCTGATTTTTTTCTTTAAAGACAAATGTATTTCTCTTGTAAAAATGGTATCAATAAGTTCTCACATTATAAAGGGAATTATTATAACAATTGATCCCACTTCTTCTTAGGTAACGGTCATCTCTGCCTTTGATCTTTCCTATTTATACATATATTGGTAGTAATCTTGCCAGGTAATAAATTAATCATGGGCAAAATTTATCTCCCTTGTAAGATTGCTTTTCTGCTTTTTTCATAATTAAATATTGAATGAATTCCATTCTATGTCACAGAGAAACTGCTAGTAACTGATTATTCTACTCTCAATATTTCTTGTTTAATTTAAAGTGTTTCAACAAACAGTAAATTCCAATGAAACTTAAAATGCACTTGGCTGAACTAAATATATCTTAAGTAGTATGGAGAAATATCTGAAGACTAAATGTAGTGCTGGTCATAGTAGCTCATGGCACACCCAGGAAGTAAAGAAATGAGGATCACCATAGTTCATTTGGGTCTTCACTACTCAGTGAGTTCCTGTGTATCAAAGAATTTATTGTTAAAATCTTCCTTTCTTAACAGTATTTTCTAATAGATTTTTTCCAATAGAATCTGACCACCTCTCTCTCTCTCTCTCTCTCTACACACACACACACACACACACACACACACACACACACACACACCACACACTATACAATATATACAAAATAACCTAATGAAAAACAAAAGATCCTGCTACAATGCTTCTGTGGGACTATACATCGCCAGAAGTGATGCCACTGTTTGGTATGACTGAGATATGTTTGGGAGAAAGAGCGAAATACAGAGTAACGATATCAAGTTCTTAATATACCTTCAGCCAGGGTCATACATGGTCAATGCTATGCTCTTGGCTAAACTATTTAACTGTGACTAAAGGCAGTGAGTGTCACAGGACAATTGTGCTACTCTTATCACAATTGAGAAATATGGATTGATACATTTAAGACTTAAACTTATCCAACTGCAAAGTTTAGTGTCCTCAGAGCCATATGTAGTGTCCAGAACTCATAATTCTCCTGCCTTAACTTTCTGAATACTGGGGTAACAAATTGCATGACTTGCTCAATTGCTTTAATTTTCAATGCCACTATTAAATGGAATTAATTTATTTAGTGTTNTATATCCTTGTATGCCTAGGTGTACAAAATGAGTTTAATGGTTGCATGAAAGAGAGACTTCTATGTTTTCCTCTAAAGTTAGAGAGGTCACTCTGTAGCATGGATGACACTGAAGCCAAGAATGGCCAACCTTACTTTGCTAGATTATTTTATTTATATGAAGCTATACTATGGTTTATGAAGAGAGTTATGTGTCAAGACTTCTTTATATGGCCATAGTGGGAATGTTTCTTGTAAGACTTGATTCCTCAGTGAAGAGCAATTTTGGTGGGGTAAGTGTGAGAGTACCCTCTCAAGGTGGAACAGAGGAGGAGATTGGGTGAAGAACTCAGGGAGTGGGGACCAGGAGGGAGAACAATTTCTGAAATATAAATAAATGAAATAATTTAATAAAAAGTGGGAAACAATTCAATGAGGTTCTGTTAAGAATTTATTAGCATAATATCACTGATTCTAAAAGCCAGGGTATCTTAGTTCTAATTTTTTTAATAACTAAATAGAATTATTTTTTTAAATAACTAAATAGAATTTTATTTAAATAACTAAATAGAATTTCAATGTTAAGTAAGTTTGTTGTCAGGAAACTATTTTTCACATATCCAGAAAAAAATAAAATCAACAAGAATGTACTTTTCTTTTTCCTGCCAAAAAACCCACGTAACTCCTCTTTTGAGTAGACTTAATGTCTCCTGCCTCCTTAATAACCCTAGTTTGACTGTAGAGCGGTGTATTTTTCTTCCTGGTTATTCTAAGAGCAGGCAGAACAGCACTGCTGCAGGGTCAGGTTCTCTGCTTCCCTGACAAATGCTCTCAACTTCACTACTTCTTACTTTTTGTTTAAACAATTATTATTAAAAAACTTTATTCAAGATGTTAAGATTTTTAAGAGTTAACATCTGCCTATGATTTTTTTCTTTTTATGTGATGTAGCAGATGGGTGATTTTCAACTAAAGGAACAAATCTCATAATTAAATGTTAATATATGGGTCTGGAGAGATGGCTATCCAGTTATGAATTATTCAAAAGGACATGACTTTGGTTCCCATTATTCTCACTGTGGATGCCAAATACGCATGTTTCCGATCCAGAGTACTAAACACCTTCTTCTGGAATTAGTGAGCCCCATAAATCCATAAAACACACATATAAAGATGTAGGCAAAATATCAAAGCACATGTAATAAACACAATTACTTAAAATATTAATAAAAGCCGGGTGTGGTGGCGCACGCCTTTAATCCCAGCACTTGGGAGGCAGAGGCAGACGGATTTCTGAGTTCGAGGCCAGCCTGGTCTACAGAGTGAGTTCCAGGGGCCGGGGCTATACAGAAAAACCCTGTCTCGAAAAAAAAAAAATTAATAAAGTATGTGGTTCTCATATAGTATATTTAGCTATTCACGAATGGGTATGTGGACAAGTTTATTACTATTCCAGCAGATTTTAAAACATTTCTAAAGGAATAAAAATAGTAATATTTATTTTAAGCCTTTGAAATATCGTAAATAATAATTCATATACTCAAAACCTAAAGATATTCTTATTATCGACAGAGAATAAGAAGTACTGAAAGAAATGAGGAAAAAGAGAGAGCATATTTAAATATTTAATTAATAGATAACATAAAATTGATGAAATGTACATAAAAAATTTAAGATTATTGTCACATCTCCTTCTCTGTTTATTTGTTTATACTAGAAAACATTTTATGTATTTATTTAATCCACTTTACTCAATATTTCACTTAAACATTGGTTGTTATATATCCTATATCATTTTCTATAAAATGAATTTTAACACAAGTGTGCTTTTCCTGTAGCAAATCTCAACTTTACCTTCTCATATTTTGACCAGTCAATATCCACAAAAGATTAGTTTTTACCAAAATCAACAATTTTTGAATTTTCAAATGTGAGGGAGGATGTTGAATTGAGATTTACTGATTCTTTTTTTTTCTTTTTTCTTTTTGCTAGTAGTGAATAACAGGACATGCAATGAGACACGTGTATTTATGTCACGTGTATCGATGGAGGAAGACACATGAGATTAAATAACCATGCTACAATTCCAAATCCCAGAGTAAATATTGATTTTTGGGTGACATGGTACATAAGTACATTCGAAGTTGATTTGATTGGTTTTCTTTAATGTCAATGTTAGAGGTTATATTTTTTCAGTTGAATGACTTGTCCATTTCACACTCCTTCTGCCAACTTGAAAAGGACTAATGTCTATAATTTTCTTAAATATGCATCCTAAAAATTTAAATCCATATATTAACATTAAAAATTTAGTATTATTAAAATTGCCAACCAATTCAAAACATGTTGGTCAGTTCCTCAGAAAGACTGCCTAGTAGGCTTTCACTGAATGTCATGTTGAAAGCAAAGCCAATAACCTCCTTACACAATAATAACCTTGCTTTATCCCATCTTCAACTATGTCCAACCTAATGAGCAGAATGTTCCCAAGGATACATTCATGGCAATTTTGAACAAAATATGATGTCAATGAAACTGTTGCCGATACAATTTTTGAAAAGCATTGTTACTTAACCATTTTATTAATGAAATAAAATATTTCAAACCATAAATACATAGTTCTATTTCTGTCCACTACTCATTTATTATGTTCAAAATACTGAATTTTGAAATTTACATTTTCATTTATATATGTACAATGTATGATGATTTTGAAATGGGTAAAAACTTAAGTGTTTTCCATAGAGCGAAAATATTTTCTCTATCACTACTGAAATGATCACTATAAAATTTGTAAGTTCCTATCTACACAAAGTTTTTTGAGGTCATTTCTACATATTTTAAATGTACACATTTTAATGATATTAAGAACAAAATAATATTTCAATATAATAAAATTATGTCTTTGTTATACAAATTGTCATTTAAGGAGATAGAAAGGTTTACATGTTGAAATAGATGTGTTCAATTCAATAGAGTGTTAAAAAGATAATTTAAATATTACTCAACTGTATGCAATTGTCTTTAGTCTCAGCAATCTCTCAGATGTCCATAAAGAAGACATGGGGGTAAAGTGTTATGCTCAGACATTGAAATCTTACTAATTTTGATGATGGTGAATAAGTCAGGTGAGGAGCATTCACAGAAAGCTAATAAAGTTTATATCTTAAGGGATCATTGAGAAATTACTTCGGATAATGTTTTCCTGTTTGGGTTATACATGTTCAGCAAGGTCTGTAAAATACATTGGGATTTCTGTTCTAGTAAATTTGGAGTGAAATTTGTCCCTTCCATTGTTCTACAACCACCTTCACCACTACCAACAAAATAAAATACTATTCTTTGTTTTAATATGGAATTATTCCATTGCAACTCCTCTTTTTTGAGAGTCTTTTTAACATCTCTCTACTCAAATGTACAATGATTTTTTTCCTGATGCTCATTATTATTATAGTTCTTATTGTTATTTAATCTATTTTAAAGTCTAGTAATTATCTCCCTCTTAGTTTGCCCACCATTTAACTCATCTCATCCCCTTTCCCTTTCAATTTCCCTTTCCCCTTCCCCTTTCCCTTTCCCTTTCCCTTTCCCCTTCCCCTTCCCCTTCCCCTTCCCCTTTCCCTTTCCCTTTCCCTTTCCCCTTCCCCTTCCCCCTCCCCTTCCCCTTCCTCAACTGTTTCCAAGAGGATTTCCCCCCATACTCGATCAGATCTCCCACTCCCAGGGGCCTCAAGTCTCTCCAGGGTTAGGTGCACCTTCTCTCACTGAGGCCAGACCAGGCAGTCCTCTGCTGTCTTTGTGTTCAGAACCTCATATCAGTAGTATGTGTTGACTGGTTGGTGGCTATGAAATACAGATTCTTAGTCTCCTGATGTTCTTTATGGGCAGTGGAAAATGAACTGGGGAGAGATTCTGATTTTTTTCCATGATGAGAGTTGGTTGTCTCTAACATTCTAACATCATTGATTTTTAGCTTTTTTACTTTCCTAAGGTTACATAATAATATAAATACAAAATTTGATCGTTTTCAATGCTCAGAATACATATACAAATTTGACTTAACTCAGATCATAAAAATGGATTTCAGTGACTAGACCTAAAAAGGTATTAATCAAAAGTATTGTGAACTGTGGAAGAAAGGGTTCTCATATTCTATATTTGGTAATTGAGAAATATATACCCAAATAAATTTATTTGATACTGTCATGTAATAGTTCAATGAGCTAAAATTTGAGAACAATGAAAAATTAATATTGTTAAAATTGAGGAAGGACAAAATAAGAAATATGGTCAACAAAACTAGAAATGCATAATCACACACATGGAAAATAATGTGGAGTTCTAGGAAGGTAGTCACAAGGAACAGGCAGGAGCAGATGAATTTTCAAAAATAAATCTAGAACAGAAACAAAGAAAAGGTCAGTTAAGGGAAATAATAACTTTAAATTCATGTTATAATTATGTTATATTAGATACAAATTATATATATATATATATATATATATATATATATATATATATATACACATATGTTTTAGTAGAAGTATATTAGTTTGAAATCTATGCATGGTTAGTTTAAACTAATGTTTCTTTTTTGTAGTCCTTAAGTAGTATTGTTTGTAATATTTTCTGCATGGTTTACAAACTTTTCTAGGTATTTTATGATATATTCTTTTTTTCCAATTTTTATTAGATATTTTCTTCATTTACATTTCAAATGCTATCCCAAAAGTCCCCTATACCATCCCCCATCCACCGCCCTGCTCCCCTACCAATCCACTCCCACATTTTGGCCATGGCATTCCCCTGTACTGGGGCATATAAAGTTTGCATGACCAAGGGGCCTCTCTTCCCAGTGATGTCCAATGAGGCCATCTGCTGCTACATATGCAGCTAAAGACAGGAGTTCTGTGGGTACTGGTTAGTTCAGATTGTTCTTCCACCTATAGGGTTGAAGACCCCTTCAGCTCCTTGGGTACTTTTTCTAGCTCCTCCCTTGGGAACCCTGTGTTCCATTTAATAGCTGACTGTGAGCATCCACTTCTGTGTTTGCCAGGAACTGGCATAGCCTCACAGGAGACAGCTATATCAGGGCCCTTTCAGCAATATATTGTTAATGTATGCAATAATGTCTGCGTTTGGTCACTGATTATGGGATGGATCCCGGCTGCAGCAGTCACTTGTTGGTCCATAATTTTGTCTCTGATCCACACTTGATCTCTGTAACTCCTTCAATGTGTGCTTTGTTCCTAATTCTAAGAAGGGGCGGAGTGTCCACACTTTGGTCTTCATTCTTCTTGAGTTTCATGTGTTTACCAAATTGTATCTTGGGTAATCTAGGTTTCTGTGCTAATATCCACATATCAGTGAGTACATGTTATGTGAGTTCTTTTGTGATTGGGTTATCTCACTAAGGATGATAACCTCCAGATCCAGCCAATTGCATAGGAATTTCATAAATTTGTTGTTTTTAATAGCTGTGTAGTACTCCATTGTTTAAATGTAACACATTTTCTGTTTCCATTCCTCTGTTGAGGGAAATCTGTGTTCTTTCCAGCTACTGGCTAGTATAAATAAGGCTACTATGAACATAGTGGAGCATGTGTCCATATTATTATTTGGAACATCAACTGGATATATGCCCAGGAGAAGTATTGCATGATCCTCTGGTAGTACTATGTCCAATTTTCTGAGAAACCACCAGACTGATTTCCAGAATTGTTGTACAAGCTTGCAATCCCACCAACAATGGAGTAGTGTTCCTGTTTCTGCACATCCATGCCAGAATCTGCTGTCACCTGAATTTTTGATCTTACCCATTCTGTCTGATGTGAGGTGGAATCTCACTGTTGTTTTGATTTTCATTTCCCTCATGATTAAGGGTGTTAAACATTTTTTCAGGCTCTTATCAGCCATTCGGTATTCCTCAGTTGAGAATTCTTTTTTTTTTTTTTTTTTTTTTTTTTTTTTTTTTTTTTTTTTTTTTTTTTTTTTTTTTTTTTTTTTTTTTTTTTAGTTCTGTGTCCCATTTTTTTTAATTGGGGTTATTTGATTTTCTATTGTCCACCTTCTTGAGTTCTTTATATATATTAGATATTATTCCCCTATCTGATTTAGGATTGGTAAAGAACCTTTCCCAATCTGTTGGTGGCCTTTTGTCTTATTGACAGTATCTTTTGCCTTATGAGGCAACTTTATGAGGTCTTGGTTGTCAATTCTTGATCTTACAGCACAAGCCATTACTGTTTTATTCAGGAATTTTTCCCCAGTGTCCATATCTTCAAAACTTTTCCCCACATTTTCCTCTATAAGTTTTAGTGTCTCTGGATTTCTGTAAAGTTCCTTAAACCACTTAGATTTGACCTTAGTATAAGGAGATAAGAATGGATGAATTCCCATTCGTCTATATGATATCCAACAGTTGTGTGAGCACCATTTGTTGAAATTTGCTATCTTTTTTCCACTGGATGGTTTTAGCTCCCATGTCAAAGATCAGGTGACCATAGGTGTGTGGATTCATTTCTGGGTTTTCAATCATATTCCATTGATCTACCTGTCTGTCGCTGTACCAGTACCATGCAGTTTTTATTACAATTGCTCTGTAGTACAGCTTGAGGTCAGGCATGGTGATTCCACCAGAGGTTCTTTTATTGTAGAGAAGAGTTTTTTATATCCGAGGATATTTATTATTTCAGATGTACTCGCAAATTATCCTTTATATCTCTGTGAAGAATTGAGTTGGAATTTTGATGGGGATTGCATTGAATCTGTAGATTGCTTTAGGCAACGTAGCTATTTTTATTATATTGATCCTGCCAATCCATGAGCATGGGAGATCTTTCCATATTCTGAGATCTTCTTCAATTTCTTTCTTCACAGACTTGAAGTTCTTATCATACAGATCTTTCACTTCCTTAGTTAGAATCACACCAAGGTATTTTATATTGTTTGTGACTATTGTGAAGGATGTTGTTTCCCTAATTTCTTTCTCAGCCCATTTATCCTTTATATAGAGAAAGGCCATTGATTTGTTTGAGTTAATTTTATATCCAGCTACTTTACTGAAGCTGTTTATCAGGTTTAGGTGTTCTCTGGTGGAGTTTTTGGGGTCACTTATATATACTATCATATCAATTGCAAATAGTGATATTTTGACTTCTTCCTTTCCAAGTTGTATCCCCTTGACCTCCTTTTGTTGTCCAATTGCTCTGGCTAGGACTTCTAGTATTATATTGAATAGGTAGGGAGAAAGTTTGCAGCCTTGTCTAGACCCTGATTTTAGTGGGATTGCTTCCAGCTTCTCTCCATTTAGTTTGATGTTGGCTACTGGTTGCTGTAGATTGCTTTTATTATGTTTAGGTACGGGCCTTGAATTCCTGATCTTTCAATGACTTTTATCATGAATGCGTGTTGGATTTTGTCAAATGCTTTCTCAGCATCTAAGGAGATGATCCTGAGATTTTTATCTTTGAGTTGTTTATATATTGGATTATGTTGATGGATTTCCATATATTAAACTTCTCCTGCACCCCTGGGATGAAGCCTACTTGGTCATGATGGATGATCATTTTCATGTGTTCTTGGATTCAGAATGTGAGTATTTTATTGAGTATTTTTGCATTGATATTCATAAGGGAAATTGGTCTGAAGTTCTCTATCTTTGTTGTGTCATTATGTGGTTTAGGTATCAGAGTAATTGTGGCTTCATAGAATGAATTGGGTAGCATCCCTTCACTTTCTCAAGAATTCAGGGAAGGAGTATGCCTTGAATTTTGGAGCCAGAAATATATTATCAGAATCTAGAGAAATTCCTTTAGTGCTCCTTTCTAACCTTGGAGGTCTGTAAAAAGAGTGGATGCCATATAGTTGACAACATCACTCCTTGGCCTTTTATAGCCACTGGAAACAAGGCTGCAGTATTTACAAACTATGGGCTCATGCTTAGACCCCAAGAACTGCAAGCTGTCTCCATCACTCTTCTTATCTTCAAAGACAAATCAATAACAGATGAAGTTGTTTTTTTCTGCCAATCCTGAAAAATAACTTCTAAGAATAGCATATTTAGGGAACTCGTGAGGGAGCATCTTGGGTGCCAGGTCCCTCAGAGACCAGTCTGCTCAGGTCAGCTTGTTGACTGCAAAGGGTGAGTGAGCCCACTGCTAAGCAACACAGCTTCTGGGACAAGCAGAAGCAACACAGTTTCTGGGACAGACCCAGTTTTGGGCTCTAGACATCTGGGCATCCTCCCTGCCTGAGAAGAGGTGTCCGCCCAGGAGGGCATTGCTTGCCAGAACTTGTGGAAGCCATCTTGGGTCCCAGGTCACTCAGAGAACAGTCTGAGCAAGTCAGCTCTCAGACTTCAAAGGGTGACTGAGCAAACTGCAGAAGCAACACAGCTTCTGGGATAGGCCCAGTTTTGGCTCTAGATATCCCGGCACCTTCCCCACCTGAGAAGTATCTGCCTGGTAGGGCTTTGCCTGCTAGAGCTCCTGAGGGAACCAACTTGGGTCCTCTGTCCCTCAGAGACCAGTTTGTGCAGGTGAGTGTGCAGGCAGCAGAGGCAACATATATTCTGGGACAGGCCCTATATCGGGCCTTCATCTTTACCCACAAGGCAGGTCTGAACACCAGACCTTGGTGTACCTTCCCTTCAAGAGAAAAGCTTGACTGAAGAGACTATTCTGACCACTGAGACTCAGGAGAGAGATGGACTCCCAGGACTGCTGACAGAGGATAACAGAATCACAGGAGGAACAAGCTCCAACCAGAAACAACTCTAACAACTAACTCCAGAGATTACCAGATAGCAGAAGGCAAACATAAGAATCTTAATAACAGAAACCAAGACCACTCACCATCATCAGAACCCAGCACTTCCACATCAGCCAATCTTGGATACTCCAACACACCTGAAAAGCAAGACAGGGCATTGTGTGGAGGGATGGGGTTGCCATCCCACAGTCAAAAATTCTCACTCAGAGTTGTTACTGTCTAAAAGAACTACAGGGACAAAAATGGAGAAGCACCTGAGAGAAAGGTGCTCCAATGACCAGTCCAAATCAGAACCCATCTCAAAGGAAGGCTCCAAAGCCTGACACAAGTACTGATGTTTTGATGTACTTGCAGATAGGAGCTCAGCATGGCTGCCCTCAAAGAGGTCTAACAAGCAGCTGAATGAGACTGTAGTAGATATGTTCACCCAACCAGTGAACAGAAGCCATGGACCAATGTAGTTGAATTAGGAAAATTCTTGATGAGGCTAATGAGGAGGCTGATCTCTTAAGAAGACAACCAGTCGCAACTAGCTGGGACCTCTGAGGTCTCTCAAATACTGAGCTGTCAACTAGGCAGCATGCACAAGCTGGCCCAAGGCTCCAGACACATATACAGCAGAGGACTGCCTGGTCTGGCCTCAATGAAAGCTGATGCACTTTACCCTTGAGAGACATGAGTCTCTAGGGAATTCAGAGGCCTGCTGTGGTGTTGAGGGGGTTGTGAGAACATTGTGTTGGGTATAGGGCAGGAAGAAGAGGAAGAGGAACTGTTGGAAAGCAAAGTAATAGGGTAATAATGACTGGATTGTAAAAAAAAATGATTAAAGATAACAATAAAAAAAAGATTACATAAAGAATATTTGATGCCAAAATGTATCATACATGTTCCTTTTAGCAGTCTATGGAATACTTTTTATAATAGATCACATATTATGACAAAAAATAAGCCTTAACAAATATAACTGAAACACTTGTTTGATGTCTATCTCATTCAATGGAACAAAGCTACAAGTTAACAGCTATATATGTATAGAACAGGCACAAGTTTGTGCAGATTAATAAGTCAGATAAAATCAAGAAGGAATATGACAAATCCTTTATATGAATTGAAATGTACAAAGTACACTGAAATATATGTTATTTGATGAACCCAAAGCTATGGTAAAAAAGAAGTCGTTGCTTTAATGGCACCCATTAAGAAGGGAGAGGGATTAAAACAAAACAGAACAAACAAAAAATCAACCCCCAAACTCACAACAGGTTAACCATGTGGAAAACAAGAGCATCTATAGCTCAACACCAGCAGGTAGAAGAAGTAATTTAGAGAGGGAGGGAGACTAAATCAACAAATGTACAAATAAAAGACATTTATGTCAGAATCCAATGAACCTTAATGAAAACTATGGGGCATTCCTTAAAAACATATGGTTTACTCAATTAAAAAATACTTTATCTTTATTTTAGTTCAGTATTTTGGGGGGGTTGATTTTTTATTTTGTAATTATTTTTATACATTTTTTTTTTTTTTTTTTTTTTTGGTTTTTCGAGACAGGGTTTCTCTGTATAGCCCTGGCTGTCCTGGAACTCACTTTGTAGACCAGGCTGGCCTTGAACTCAGAAATCTGCCTGCCTCTGCCTCCCAAGTGCTGGGATTAAAGGCGTGCACCACCACCGCCCGGCTATTTTTATACATTTTTAATTAGATATTTTCTTAATCTGCATTTCAAATGTTATCCTCAAAGTCCCCTACACCCTCCCCGTGCTCTGCTCCCCAACCAGCAAACTCCTGCTTACTAGCCCTGAGATTCCCCTGTACTGGGGCATATGATCTTCATGAGACCAAGGACCTCTCCTCCCATTGAAGGCCAACTAGGCCATCCTCTGCCACATATGAAACTAGAGACACAGCTCTGGGGGGTAGTGGTTAGTTCATATTGTTGGTCATCCTATAGGATTTCTGACCCTTTTAGCTCCTTAGTTACTTTCTCTAGCTCCTTCTTTAGGGGCCCAGTATTCCATCCAAAAGATAACTGTGAGCATATGCATCTGTATTTCCCAAGCACAGGCATAGCCTCACAAGAGAGAGCTATATCAGGGTCCTGTCAGCAAAATCTTGCTGGCATATTCAATAGAGTCTGGGTTTGGTAGTTGTATATAAGAAGGATCCCCAGGTGGGACAGTCTCTGGATGGTCTTTCTTTCCATCTTGGTTCCAAACTTTGTCTGTGTAACTCTTTCCATGGGTATTTTGTTCCCAATTCTAAGAAGGAACAAAGTATCCACAATTTGGTCTTCCTTCTTGAGTTTCATGTATGTTGTAAATTATATCTTGGGTAGTCTAAGTTTCTGGGCTACTATCCACTTATCTTTGAGTGCATATCATGTGTGTTCTTTTGATATTGGGAACCTCACACAGGATGATATCCTCCAGATGCAACCATTTGCCTAAGAATTTCTTAAACTCATTGTGTTTAATTGCTGAGTAGTACTCCATTGTGTAAATGTAACACATTTTCTGTATTCATTTCTCTGTTGCGGGACATCTGGGTTCTTTCCAGCTTCTGGCTATTATAAATAAGGCTGCTATGAACATAGTGGAGCATATGTCCTTATTACAAGTTGGAACATCTTCTGGGCATATGCCCAGGAGGTGTAATGCTGGCTCTTCCAGTAGTACTATGTCCAATTTTCTTAGGAACCACCAGACTGATTTCCAGAGTGGTTGTACCAGCTTGCAATCCTACCAGCAATGGAGGAGTGTTCCTCTTTCTCCACATCCTTGCCAGCATCTGAATTTTTGATCTTAGACATTCTGACTGGTGTGAAGTGGAATTTCAGGGTTGTTTTGATTTGCATTTCCCTGATGATTAAGGATATTGAACATTTTTTTCAGGTGCATCTCAGCCATTTGGTATTCCTCAGTTGAGAATTCTTTGTTTAGCTCTGTACCCCATTTTTTCAATAAGGTTATTTGAATTTCTGGAGTGCATCTTCTTGAGTTCCTTACATATATTGGATATTAGTCCCCTATCTGATTTAGGATTGGAAAAGATCTTTGCCAAATCCTTTGGTGGCCTTTTTGTCTCATTGACAGTGTCCTTTGCCTTACAGAAGCTTTGCTATTTTATGAGGTCCCATTTGTAGATTCTTGATCTTACAGCATAGCCATTACTCTTCTATTCATTTTGCCCTGTGCCCATGTCTTGAAGGCTTTTCCCCACTTTCTCCTCTATAAGTTTCAGAGTCTCTGGCTTAATGGGGAGTTCCTTGTTCCACTCAGACTTGACCTTGGTAAAAGGAGATAAGAATGGTTCATTTCCCATTCTTCTACAGGATAACTACCAATTGACACAGCACCATTTGTTGCAGATGCTGTCTTCTTTCCACTGGATGGTTTTAGCTTCTATGTCAAAGTTCAAGTGACCATAGATGTGTAGGTTCATTTCTGGGTCTTCAGTTCTATTCCACTGATCTACCTGTCTGTCACTGTACTAGTACCATGCAATATTTATCACAATTGCTCTGAAGTACAGCTTGAAGTCAGGCGTGGAGATTCCTCCAGAGGTTCCTTTATTGTTGTGAATAGTTTTTGGTATCCTCAGTTATTTGTTATTCCAGATGAATTTGCAAATTGCTCTTTCTAACTTTGTGAAGAATTGAATTGGAATTTTGATGGGCAATGCATTGAATCTGTAGATTTCTTTAGGCAGGATAGACATTTTGACAATGTTAATCCTGCCAATCCATGAACATGGGAGATCTTTCCATCTTCTGAGATCTTCTTCAATTTCTTTCTTCAGAGACTTGAAGTTCTTGTCATAAAGATCTTTCACTTCCTTAGTTAGAGTCACACCAAAGTTTTTTATAGTATTTGTGACTGTGAAGTGTGTTGTTTCCCTAATTTTTTTTCTCAGCCCTTTTATCTTTTATGTAGAGAAAGGCCATTGATTTGCTTGAGTTCATTTTATATACTGCTACTACACTGAAGATGTTTATCAGGTTTAGGAGTTCTTTGGTGGAATTTTTAGGGTCACTTATATGTACTATAATATCATCTGCAAATAGTGATATTATGACTTCTTTCTTTCCAATTTGTATCCCCTTGATCTCTTTTTGTTGTCTAATTGCTCAGGCTAGGAGTTCAAGTACTATATTGAATAGGTAGAGAGAAAGTGGGCAGCCTTGTCTAGTCCCTGATTTTAGTGGGATTGCTTCAAGTTTCTCTCCATTTAGTTTGATGTTGGCTACTGGTTTGCTGTATATTGCTTTTATTATGTTTAGGTATGGGCCTTGAATTCCTGACATTTCCAAGACTTTTATCATGAATGGGTGTTGGATTTTGTCAAATGCTTTCTCAGCTTCTAGCGACATGATCATGTTTTTTTTTGTCTTTGAGTTTGTTTATATATTGGATTACGTTGATGGACTTCCATATATTAAATCATCCTTGCATCCCTGAGATGAATCCTACTTGATCATGATGGATGATCCTTTTGATGTATTCTTAGATTCTGTTTGTGAGAATTTTATTGAGTATTTTTACATCGATATTTATAAGGGAAATTGGTCTGAAGTTTGCGACACGCCTCTCTAGACCAGCAAGAAAATCATGCCACCACAGGGATCTTCTCAGTCAGCTTTATTCAGGAGCACCTTGATAGTAGATCCCAGGACCCAGGACAGCAGCAGAGCTGCTGCTTTTATACTCTCCCAGGGAAGGGGGGAGGGTTTCATAGTGGTTGCGGATTGGTGCACCAAGCCACACCCATTAGCATATTGCCCATTCATTGGTGTCACAAGCCACACCTCATTAGAATATTGCCCTTTGGGAGGGGCTATTGCTTGAGGAAGGCCTGAAGAGGGAGCCCTGGTTTTCCTGAGCAACTGCCATTCCTAAGCAACTGCCATTCCTGAGCAACTGCCATTAAGGAGCAACTGCCATTCCTGAGCAACTGCTGCTCCCTACAACTCCCCCCTCTTTATTAATTAAATATGAAGTCCTGCAATTCTGGTCAGCGAACACCCCAGCCTGAGAGAGCAGCCTTTGACAAGTGACTGATAGGAAATCGGGCTACCATCAGACACGACCACCAATCTGTCTCTGCAGAGATCTGGAAAAGGAGGAGATGCCACTAGCATGTTGCTGGATTATAGCATGATTATTCTTTACTGAAGATTTAATATCTACTTATAAGTGAGTACATGCCATGTGTGTCATTCTGGGTCTGGGCTACTTCAGGATGATATTTGTGTATAATATTATTGTCACTTGGGAGGTCTTGGGAGGTCTGAACATTTCTGAAGGACAATGGAATAAAAGTAGAACTGGGGGAGAAGGAGATGGAAGCAGGGGACTGGAAGGAGTGGAGAGTGAAGACTGCAGTCACTATGTAATGTCTTAAGGAAGAATAAAAATACTTTTAAGAAACAGAAAACTTCTTATCATTAATAAGTTTGCTTTATTCCAGAAATATTACAGGGAAGATTTAACATATTCCAAGCAAATAAATTTAATACATGATCCCATAAATTGACTAAAGACAGTAATTATGTGAACAATAATAGATGGGAAAAGGCCACTCACAGAAGTCCAATCTTTAGTCAAGTAAATGTCCTGCAGAAATGTGGAATAGAAGGAACTTAACAAGCATGTACATGTTCACAATGCAGTCACATACACATATATTTATTATTATGTAAAAGATTGTGAGAAAAATGTATTTGACACTGGCCATAGTTACTCTTTATGTTGTCCAAAATGGGTATATAATTATAACCTTATGACTTATAATCTAAGCAGATTAAAATTTAATAATAAAATTAAAATTGTGTGTTTGAATTTGTGTTGCAAGAAGAATTCAAAATACCATATTATTCAGGGGCTTCAATGAATAATCAATCCTGTGAATTTTTTTAACAACTCAGATCATTTTACATGTTCCTTTTTCCTCTCCATCCAGAGAACAATGACAAAAGTGACTTATTCAAACAGTGCCTTGTCACCAGTAGTGTGCCAGTGGAGATTTGCAATGAGAATAGTGATTAAGACTTGTGGAATCTGAGCAACAAGATTGACTGTCCCTCTAGAGCCTGGGTTCTAATGTATGAAATGTGTTATGATCTGTTCTTCAGACAGCATCATACCTGATAGCACAGTATGGGTCAGACCTCTTCCTTTATCAGTACTTTAGGGTTTCATGCCTGCAAATTAAAAGTAGGTCTTTTCTTCAGGTGCAATCATATTAAAATACACTTACATTAATAAAAAACAGTCACAAGATGACACATTCTCTTGATGGTCATACTTTTTACTAAGACAAATGATTCAACAAATATAACACCAGCTTAAAAAAAAATCAAACAGAATTAAGGAAATAAAATTCCAAGCAAGGATAAATTTGCACTTGTAAAAAGAAAGAGACTTTCAGAAAGGTTTAAAATCATGCAAAAAGCTAAAGCTGAACATCCCCATCATATTTCCTAAGAATTGTTAAAATTTCCTCAGAAACCTCTTCTCTAGAATTTAATCCCCATATAAGATCAAAATGACTAAAATCAGGCATAGTCTTAACATATATGAGGTTGGGGATTTGGGGTTTCAAAATTTCAACATCTTCTGGGTCAGACAAAAAATCTTTTAATCCAGTAAACATGGCAGTTGGGACCTTCATGTCTTCCACATTGTATACGGGAGGAGTAGTCTGATGGGAAATGACAAAGAGCAAAGCGTTAGCAAAACATTAAGAAAACAACTAAACATTAATAAAAATACTTATTCTCATCTGTGACAGGAAAGTTGTAATGAAAAATTATGTCCTTAGATATCATTGAGCTTGGCCCCTTGTCAGGTAACAATCTTATTTTTATATAATTGCTTACTTTAATTTTGTCACAGCTACTGTCTATGTATGTAGTCTATGCTGCTTTCTTGCCAGAATCCTCTCCTCTCTGTGTCCTTAATACTGGGGTTACTGCTATGTGCCACCACCCCCTGATTATCATGGTCTGTCATTCAAACTTGCAATAATAAGAGAACCACGTTTTCTAAACCTGTATTTCTACATATGAAATCATTATATCAATAAGTGTCTGATAAATCCCACATATTTTTGAGAGATTCAAATGATGTGTTAGAATGTTGTCACAGTATCATCATACAAAAGATTATGCTATTCATTCGTTTCCTCTCAAATTTCTGTGCAGTACCTCTTCCAAAGAAAAATAAAATGTCCCAAAGTCTTATTCTAAAAATGAGAACTTGGAGTGGTATTGCTGGATCTTCTGGTAGTACTATGTCCAATGTTTTCAGGATCCACTGAACTGATTTCCAAAGTGGTTGTACCAGCTTGCAAACCCACCAACAATGAAGGAGTGGTCCTCTTTCTCCACATCTTCACCAGCATCTGCTGTCACCTGAATTTTTGTTGTTAGCCCTTCTGACTGGAGTGAGGTGGAATCTCAGGGTCATTTTGATTTGCATTTCCCTGATGATTAAGGATGTTGAACTTTTTTTTTTTTTTTTTTTAGGTGCTTCTCAGCCATTTGTTATTCCTCAGTTGAGAATTCTTTTTTTTTTTCATTTTTTTATTAGATATTTTCTTTATTTACATTTCAAATGTTATCCCCTTTCCTGGTTTCCCCTCTGAAAATCCCCTATCCTCTCCTCCACCTGCTCCCCGAACCACCCACTCCCATTCCTGGTCCTGGCATTCCCCTATATTGGGGCATAGAGCCTTCACAGGACGAAGGGCCTCTCCTCCCATTGATGACCAATTAGGCCATCCTCTGCTACAAATATAACTGGAGCCACAAGTTCCACCATGTGTTTACTTTGATTAGTGGTATAGTTCCAAAGAGCTCTGAGGGTACTGGTTAGTTCATATTGATGTTCCTTCTATGGGGCTTTGGTCCCCTTCAGCTCCCTGGGTATTTCTCTGGCTCCTTCATTGGGGATCTTGTGCTTCGTTCAATGGATGACTGTGAGCATCCACTTCTGTTTTTGCCAGGCATTGGCAGAGCCTCCCAGGAGAAATCCATTGGACGGAGCACAAGATCCCCAATGAAGGAGCCAGAGAATTCTTTGTTTAGCTCTGTACCCCATTTTTAATAGGGTTGTTTGGTTTCCTTGGGTCCAACTTGTGTTATTTATATATCTTGGATATATATATATATATATATATATATATATATATATATATATATATATATATATATATATATATATATTTCAGGTTTAGGATTGGTAAAGATCTTTTCCCAATCTGTTGGTGGCCTTTTTGTCTTATTGACCATGTCCTTTGCCTTACAGAATCTTTGCAATTTTATGAGGTCCCATTTTTCTTGATCTTACAGAACAAGCCATTAGTGTTCTGTTCAGGGATGTTTCCCCTGTGCCCATCTTTGAGGCTTTTCCCTACTTTCTCCTGTATAAGTCTCAATGTTTCTGGTTTTATGTAGGGTTCTTTGATCCACTTTTTATCTCTTTGTACAAAGAGATAAGGAATGGATCAATTTGCATTCTTCTACATGATAACTGCCAGTTGAGCCAACACCATTTGTTGAGAATGCTGTCTTTTTTCCACTGGATGGTTTTAGCTCCTTTACCTTCAATTCTATTCCATTGATTTACCAGTACCAGGCAGGTTTTGTTTGTTTGTTTGTTTGTTTGTTTGTTTGTTTGTTTTAATCACAATTGCTCTGTAGTACAGACTGAGGTCAGGGATAATGATTTTACCAGAGGTTTTTTTGTTTGTTTGTTTGTTTGTTTGTTAATTTTTAATTTTTTAGATGTTTTCTTTATTTACATTTCAAATGTTATCCCATTTCCTAACTTCTCCTCCAAAAAAACCCTATCCCTTCCTCTCCTCCCCCTGCTCCCCAACTCACCCACTCCCAACAGGGGTGCTTATATTGTTGTGAATAGTTTTTGCTCTCCTAGGTTTTTTGTTATACCAGATGAATTTGCAAATTGCACTTTCTAACTCTGTGAAGAATCGAGTTGGAATTTTGATGGGGATTGCATTGAATCTGTAGATTGCTTTCTGCAAGACAGCCATTTTTACTATATTAATCCTGCCAATCCATGAGGATGGGAGTTCTTTCCATCTTCTGGGGTCTTCTTAAATTTCTTTCTTTCTTTTTTTTTTTTTTTTTTTTTTTTTTTTTTTTTTTTTTTTTTTTTTTTTTTTTTTTTTTTTTTTTTTTTTTTTTTTTTTTTTTTTTTTTTTTTTTTTTTTTTGACTTGAAGTTCTTATCATACAAGATAAGAACCTCCTTAGTTAGAGTCACACCAGGGTGTTTTATATTATTTGTGACTATGGTGAATGAAGTTGTTTCTTAATTTCTTTCTCGCGCTGTTTATCCTTTGTGTAGAGAAAAGCCACTGGTTTGTTTGAGTTCATTTTTTATCGAGCTACTGCAGAAGATAGTCCAACTTATAATAAGGACACATGCTCCCCTATGTTCATAGCAGCCAGAAGTTGGAAAGAACACAGATATCCCTCAACAGAGGAATGGATACAGAAAATGTGGCACATTTAAACAATGGAGTACTACTCAGGTATTAAAAACAATGAATTTATAAAATTATTAGGAAAATGAATGGATCAGGAGGTTCCTGAGTGAGGTGACCCAATCATGAAAGAACGTACATAATATGCACTTACTGATAAGTAGATATTAGTCCAGAAACTTAGAAAACTCAAGACATAATTTTCAAAACACATGAAACTCAAGAAGAAGGAAGACCTCCGGGCATGGTGCCGCATGCCTTTAATCCCAGCACTCAGGAGGCAGAGTTCGGGGCCAGCCTGGTCTACAAAGTGAGTTCCAGGACAGCCAGGGCTATACAGAGAAACCCTGTAAAAAGAAGAAGGATGAGGAGGAGGAGGAGGAGGAGGAGGAGGAGGAGGAGGAGGAAGAGGAAGAAGAAGAAGAAGAAGAAGAAGAAGAAGAAGAAGAAGAAGAAGAAGAAGAAGAAGAAGAAGAAGAAGAAGAAGAAAGACCAAAGTGTGGATACTTCATTCCTTCTTAGAAGGGGGAACAAAATACCCAATAAAGGAGTTACAGAGACAAAGTTTGAAACTGAGAGTGAAAGAAGGACTTTCCAGAGACTGCCCCACCTGGGGATCCATCTTATAGAAACCCACCAAATCCAGACACTATTGCATATGCCAACAAGATTTTGCTGACAGGACCCTAATATAGCTGTCTTCTGTAAGGCTATGCCTGGCAAATACAGAAGTGAATGCTCATATTCATCTATTGGATGGAACACCGGGTTCCCAATGGAGGAGCTAGAGAAAGTACCCAAAGAGCTGAAGGAATCTGCAGTACTATAGGAGGAATAACAATATGAACTAACAAGTACCCCAAGAGCTCCTGTCTCTAGCTGCATATGTAGCAGAGGATTGCCTAGTCAGCCATTAATGGGAAGAGAGGTCTTTGATCTTGCAAAGAAAGATTCTATGCCTCGGTAAAGGAGAATGCCTGGGCCAGGAAGCAGGAGTGGGTGGGTTGGGGAGCAGTGGGGAGGGAGGAAGGTATAAGAGATTTACAGAGAGGAAACTAGGAAAGGTGATTGCATTTGAAATGTAAATGAAGAAAATATCTAATAAAAAAGCAAAGCAAAATATCAGGGCACAAGGGAAGGACTGAATGAAGGTAATGGACATGACTTGTAAATGCTGTTATGAAGTTCATTGTATTCATTGTCCTAATTCTGTCATGATTTTTGCTTTCTTTTGTTTTGGTGGAGGATAAATGTGTACCATATATCCCACACTGAAAATGCAAATTTAATCTAAACTCCATAGATTCTGATCCAAATCTTTAACTTCATCGAACTACAGGAATGTTTCTCATTAATTGTGGTGTATACTGCTTTTGTTTCTTTGCATTTAAAACAATAAAGTTCATAAAATTAAAAAAAATGAAAATGAGGACTTGGATTAGATTTCTTAAACTATGTACCTTTTGTAAAATCCAGATCATTAAATCTGAAAAAAGAGACTTACCTGATTGTAGTGTTTCATATTCAGAGATGGACTTCCCCAGTCATAAGCCTGAAGTATACCACTTCTAATTGCCTAAAAAAATCAAAGAATCTAAATTAATGCATATAAGTAGAATAAAATTTAAAATCTCAAATTAGTAATTGCAAAAGTTACTTTATTGCTCTATAATTCAAATGAATTCAGTTTATATTTCAGAGTAATTTGGTTGCTCTTTGGATTAATATTTTATATAATATTTCTGCACTTCATGTATAATTTCATTACATAATTGTTCCTTAATGTTACACAGCAGCATCTTCAAAAAATATTAAGATAGAGTTAAATTGATATTCTTTACATTTAAAAATAGAAAAACTTAAGAAATTATAATGATCAGAAGTAAATAAAAGAAACAAATTTTAAGAGAGTTGCAGAACCCTGAATAGAATTTTATCATTAAGCAATATATAGCTTAATATCCTAGGACATGGCATATTTTGACTTATTAATAATGGATAATAGAATAAAATGTTAATACCAGTAAAGACACAGAATATACAATAGTCACATTGATGTATATAATTAAGTGGTGTATGTTTGATTAGAATTAATAACAAAACAAAACAAAAAACCAAAAGAACCTTGTAAGATGGCTTGTGCCATATGTAGGTACCAGTTTACATCTAGTCAAATAACATTAGTCCAATCACATCATGCTATATATACATATTTAAAAATTACATATAAGAGCTATCACAATTTACTCATAGACCACAGGGAACCTACAGTTCTAATCTTGCATCAGTCTGTGACCATTCTGCTTTTATCACATTTGTTCTGCAAAGTTCCTATGTACTGATAAATTCTCTATAATCTATCAATTTGGTTGAAATTCACTGACTAAAAAGAAAACTGAGGAAGATTTTATGAAACAAAAAAATAGGGGAGACTTGAAATCAGAAGGAAAGAAAAAGATATATTATAAAAGACATACCTGAATATAATGTATAAGAATTTTTACAGATGTTCCTGCTAGATTGAGCTTTATGTACACATCAAGGCGGCTCTAGGAGAGAGTCAGGCACAACATACATTTGTTCTATGAAATAAATCTTTCAAAAGAGTGAGGCTGTATTACATATAGAAAAGGCAATGGTTCTTGCAAAAGACCCACATTCAATTCTGAAACCCATATGGAGGCTCACAGACATCTATAGCTCCAGTTCATGTGTATTCAATAACCCCTATGTGCATCAGATTATGAACCAACACACATAAAATAAAACACTAATGCACACAAAATAAATATGTAAAAGCTATGTATGTCCAGTCAATTTATTCTAGAAAGTCTGGATTTTGACTGCAGTAAGGAAGCTAAATATTCCTGATTCAATAGGAGATTTTCATTTTTAATTTTTTGAAACAAAAATATGATTAAATCATTTTCCTTTTCTCTACCTTCCAACCCTACCAACTACACTCCTTCGTTCTCAAGAAAATTTGTGAACTATGAAATCCTTTTTCTGTAATTTTGTTACATATTCCTAAATATAGAAATACAACTTTCTCAGGCCATAAAATGTTACTTGCATGTCTATGATTTCAGGGCTCACCACTGAGTTTCATTAAGAAAAAATAATACTCACACCAATAGTTTGGTGTGAGTTTCTCAAGAGAGATGACTCTAATCTTTTTTTTTTTAACATTACGTACTTATTTTCTACGTTTTGATGTTAAGTAGTTTGAAGGATGTGGTTTGCTATGAGGCTAAAAGATTTAGCAAAGCTTTAGATATTAACAAAATCTAAGCCAATTCATTTACTTCTCATGTCTTAAGAATATCTTTTTGTTAATGGTTCATATTCTATTTGGTAGTTTACATGGAGCTATCTTAATTCTGAAATACAAGTGCTGGACTCGGTGATAAGTAACTTGATGAATGACAGCAGATGCATTCACTGAACCAAGTAGAAGAAAAGATTAAGCTCATCCATCCTGATCCCCAGCTCTTCACTCATATCTGGTGGACAACAGACTTGTGCTCTCATGGTGAGAACTTGGAATTGCATGCAGGGCACACCTTGATTTTAATATGTACCAAACTAAATGAATTAAAAGTAATTTACTAGATACAATTGTTATATTATCAACACACACACACACACACACACACACACACACACACACACACACACAATGATGAATTTGAAAGAAAAAAAACACCTACCGTATTTAACTGCTTTGGAGAATATCCACCCATAAATCCGATCATAGCTGCACATCCAGCATTGACCAAGTTAATATTGCAAACATATGCACCCACCTCACTGGAAGCAACAGTAGGCAAAAATTCTTTTTCACCAAAGAGGAGCTGAAATTGACAAATGTGAAGAGCAGCTCTTAGTGTGAGGAAGTGTTTTGCTTGATAGAAGAATAATGTTTATAGGTAGTGAGACAAAGACAAAATTACTGTGTGCTGCTGAAGGGTGGGTTGACTTAGTTCACTGAACATGACATTCAGTACATACTTTGAGAAAAACACTGCCAAATATGGTAGGATTATTTTTATTGAGAATCAGAATCAATTGAATGAAAACTTCTGAGAATCATAAACATTTTGAGGTGATAGCAATCTGTTTCTTTATTGGGGAGGGTTTACTTAGGGTTAATACCTGGTAGACTTGTTGAACTAAACTCTGTATAGTGCAAGAAGTGAAGAAGCTATATTGTGAAGTATGCTTAGCATAAAATGAAAACATGTCCACAAAATGATCAAACCAGAAAACAAAAACAAAAACAAACAAACAGCAACAACAACAACAACAAACTCTGTCAGTAGTGGTATACAGATTAACTGAATCTCTTACATTTACATAAGAGATTACTATTTTTTCAAAGAAGATGTTCCTGTAATGCTACACCATAGATGAACTAATGTTATTTACACCAACTGAGATAGCCAAATTCAGGGGACCCCAAGGCACATGATTCCACTAAGATGAAATAACTAAGATCAACAACTTTAGTAGACACACTGGTGATTCAAGATGTTGGGGGAGGTAGACAGTGGCAGCTTCATGTAGAAATGATGTCAGATATTGAAACACACAAACAAAATACATATAAAACAAGAGTTCTCAAAGCTGCATATTGGACTGTGAGAGAGTGTAACATTATGTATATAATGTTTGTAATCCTTAGAGACAAATGGGATTTGGAAAAGTTCAAAGCACCTAAGGGTTCCATCCAAGGAGAAGGAGTTGAAATTCAAAGATCTATAGAGAATCTAATCTGAATTTCAGCTTACTATGAAATGCACATCTAATTGAGGAAACAAATTCAAGTCCAGATCATGGAACTGGAAAGACACACGAGTGCTGAAGGTATGTAAGGAGTCTGTCTCCAAGCAGCACAATAATAAAATGTTTTAATTGTAATTACACTATAACCAGCTTCCTGTAAACTTATATTCTGACATTCTGTATTTATTAAGAGAATAACATGGGGATACATTGTGTTAATAATTTCAGTGACACAAATCATAGAGGGCCACACATTTTAGACAAATTGTTTCATTTCAATTGAAAACAATTCTGGTATAAATATTTATTGTATGAATGATCTAATTAGTTCTGTCTCTGTTTGAAACATTGTATTATAATTAAGCTTTCTTCTAGGAAAATCTCAGAGCCAAGTAATTTTACAGGCAAAATAGACTAAACAATTATCTTATAAAACATGCAAGAACAGAGTACTCTCCTACTCTAATTCTGAGGTCAGCATTCCTCAATAAAATTAGAAAGAGATACAATGAATAGATAACTGCCATTATTTCTCAGAAATGAAGATGGCAGCTAGCTGTGCAACTCACATAGTTTGCTGCTTAGCACTGCATAAAACCTATATAGTAATAAACACCCAAAATACCACTGCATAGTAAGTATAGGAAAGAGAATCAAGAATAGTTTGAGGCTGTCCTGAGGTACACAGCAATTTCATGCCCAGTCTAGGATATGTGAAAATTTGTCTCAAAAGTTAAATGAAATAAATTCAGATAGAGAATAAATATAAATGTTAAAATAGTAAATTTGAATCCAATTTTTCCGCCTGCTTGCCAAAAATAGAAAATGACTTATAGAAAGGATATAAGTTCAGAAAAAAAGTGAGGTTTGTCTCTGGAATGAAAGTTGGTTTAATTATCAGGAAATTGGTAATTCACCTGTTACCAGACTATGAAAAGAATAATGCAGGTTCTCAGTAGATATAGAAAAAGCATACAGGAATATCTGCTCACCATATGTCATTAACAGCCTACAATAAAGAAAGGTTAACATCCTTGAATGCTGAAAGGGCCCTGATATAGCTGTGTTGTGGGAGGCTATACCAGTGCCTGGTAAACACAGAAGTGGATGCTCACAGTTAGCTATTAGTTGAAACACAGGACTCCCAAGGTAGGAGCTAGAGAAAGTACCCAAGGAGCGGAAGGGGTCTTCAACCCTCTAGGTGGAAGAATAACATGAACTAACTACTAGTTCCCCCTGCGCTCATGTCTCTAGCTGCATATATGGAAGAAGATGGCCTAGTTGGCCATCATTGGGAGGAGAGGCCCTTTGTTCATACAGACTCTATATGCCCCAGAACAGGGGAATGCCAGAGCCATTACATGGGAGGGGGTGGGTAGGGGAGCAGGGCGGGGACGCGGGAGGGTAAGGGAAAATTTCTGGATAACATGTGAAATGTAAATGAAGAAAATATCTAATAAAGAGAAAAAAAAATCCTTGACTATGAAACCATCCATCTGGGAAAAGCTCACACACAGACTAAAAATACTTGTACCTACCTGTGTAATACAACATTTCTCTTGCTACATTTATGAACATTCATTCTATAGTAGACTGACAATATAAAAAGTCAATTTTAAAACATCTGTGGTCATGAGAATAGGTGTCGTTTCCTTTAGTGTTGATTTGTCCCTCTCTACACAGTCCCATCTCATGTTCATGCATGAAACCCAGATACACTGTGACTCAAAGACAATGAAACCAAAACACAAAAGAACAACAGAAAAACCCAAAACAAGAACAAAAAATAACAAAAATCAACAACAACAACAAAAAACCAAGATATGAATGTATAAGTGGAATGAGTTGGAATGTATGTCACTCAGAGGCAAAAGACTGGGTATGAGAGGATAATAGATAGAATATAGTCAATACATTGTGAACATGTATTATGTGGTCAAATGAAGAGGGAAAAAGAGAAGTCTGTACTATATAAAACATAATCTATATAGCAAAGGTAATGAATCAAAAGCACAAAAGCACAAAAAACAACTGGCTCAAACCAGTCATTTTGTGGAATAAATTTACAGGGTACAGGACCAAGCAAACACACACACACACACACACACACACACACACACACACACACAATTTGAGATGGAACAAACAACAGAAATCACTTTAAACAAAACCCTGAGTCGAGTTACACTCTGGTTTGGGAAGATGGATGACCAAGAAAATGAACAAGTTATTTGTTCTGTTTTGTTTTCTGTCTGTACTTGATGTAAATGATCCTGGTTTAACTACTAAAATTAAACAAATGTAGGTGATTCAGAACACCTGCCTTCCAGGAATACTATGCATATTTTCACAGTATGGAATGTCCTTCTTGCCTTCTCAGAATCCTAAAATACCAGGAGAGTTACAACTGAAGAAAACAAAGTCATCACTTCTAATGTTAATGATATCCCCAAGCACAGGTTTACAACTTTATATAAAAAAAGAAAATATGACAAGCACATGGCAATTCAATCTCTCCCTGTTTTTCTTGTTTTATTTGATGTTTATTTGAGAGATTTTTCTGTGTGTCCTAGGCCTGCCTGGCACTACTTATGTAGCTCAGCCTGGCCATATATTCACAATTGTTCTGTTTGTTCTGCATTTATATGTATGGATTAATCATCCTAAAATTAAATGAAAAATTTCAAGAGAATATGATATATTAAAGTAGTTGGAAATATAAACAAGATGTGAATGAAGATTTCATTCTAAAAAATATGTTAATGGCACAAGTGGAGGGTTACAGTTGACAAGATGCTTTACCTGTAGTCACATCACACCACAGAAACCACACGTGGCACTCTAAATCAAGCAGACAGTGAAAAGTGTTTAAGAACCCTAAGAGATGGCAAGGATGTCATCATCATACTTTGGTGATGGAAAATGATATGAGAGACAGAGTTGGAATCCTGATGCGCTCACAAGAAGAAACATACACTGAGAAGAGAAAAAACTGTCCTTACCTTGAGGGGTGATATTTACAATGACTTTATTTATCTTTAATATAAACATATCCTAATTTTTCTACAATATTATGGCAGTAGCTTTGTAACAAGAATAATGATATTAAGAACAAGGAAGAAAATTTAGTCTACACACAGGCAAAGTGATGGCAAGAATGAAGGAAAATTAACAATTGATGAAATTTAGTGTGCGGGTTTTAGGAAGACAGTGGTAGAAAACTTGATTGTGAAATGTTAGATAAGATAAACTCAATCACAAAAGAATTCACTTAATATGCACTCACTGATAAGTGGATATTAGCCCAGAAATCTAGAATACCCAAGATACAAGTTCCAAAACATAAGAAAATCAAGAAAGACCAACGCGTGGATACTTCACTCCTCCCTAGAATAGGGATTAAAATATACATGGAAGGATGTGCAGAGACAAAGCTTGGAGCTAAAATGAAAGGATG
>LR749780.1:1605860-1715312 GCA_902729485.2 Mus minutoides | reverse complement strand
ACTGGAAAGAACCCAGATGTCCCTCAACAGAGGAATGGATACAAAAAATTTGGTATATTTACACAATGGAGTACTACTCAGCTATTAAAAACAATAAATATATGAAATTCCTAGGCAAATGGATGGATCTGGAGGCCATCATCCTGAGTGAAGTAACCTAATCACAAAAGAACTCACATAACATGTACTCACTGATATGAGGATATTAGCCCAGAAACCTAGACTACCCAAGATACAATTTACTAAACACATGAAACTCAAGAAGAAGGAAGATCAAAATGTGGACATGTCACCCCTTCCTAGAATTAAGAACAAAGCACACATTGAAGGAGTTACAGAGATCATATGTGAAGCTGAATCCAAAGGATGGACCCAATGACTGTGGCTGCCAGGGATCCATCCCACAATCAACCACCAATCATAGACACTATAGCATATGCCAGCAAGATAGTGCTGAAAGGGCCCGGATATAGCTGTCTCGTGGGAGACTATACCAATGCCTGGCAAACATGGAGGTGGAAGCTCACAGTCAGCTATTAGATGGAACACAGGGTTCCCAAGGAAGGAGCTAGAGAAAGTACCCAAGGAGCTGAAGGGGTCTTCAACCGTATAGGTGGAAGAATAACATGAACTAACTAGTACCCCCTGAGCTCATGTCTCTAGCTGCATATATAGAAGAGGATGGCCTAGTTGGCCATCAGTGGGAAGAGAGGCCCCTTGGTCATGCAGACTTTATATGCCCCAGTACACGGGAACGCCAGGGCCAAGATGTGGGTGCGGGTGGGTAGGGGAGCAGGGCTGGGAGGGGGGAGGGTATAGGGAACTTTCTGGATAACACTTGAAATATAAATGAAGAAATTATCTAATAAAAAAAAAAGAATTGAATCCTGATGAACATTGTCCTCTGACCTCCACAGGTGCACTATGGCACACGTTTCCAGGACACACATACGCATGCATACAAACACACACACACATACACACACACATGCACACACACACATACACACTCCATACCCCACACAATAATCAATAAACATTTTTAAAAGTTGAGGATGTGGCTCGGAAGCAAGTGTGCTTGCCTGGCCTGTTGTAAGGTCTGGATTTAACTACTAGCATTTCAGAACAAAATTGAAACACACATAAGCTTAGCTGTATTTATTTGAAATTATAGGGTATATATAGATTTATTTTTATAGTTTTAAAATTATTTTAATTATGTGTATCTGTGCACAGGTCCATGCATGTGTGCACAGGTGCTTGTGGAGACCAGAGGCATTGGGTCCTCTGGAGCTGCCTGATGGGGGTGCAGGGAAGCAGACTGAGATCCTCTGAAAGAGCAGTCAGTGCTCTCAACAGGGGAGCCACACCCCCCCCAAATTATAGGTATATATTATTGAGAAAGCTTTAGAGACTGCTTTGTGGGTTTTCTCCTTTTCTTTTATAGCAGGGTTTTCTTTATTTCTGATTTTTATTCTGCAGAATTTCAAACTTCATTGTAAATATATTATGCTTCAGTTTTTAAAAGTCTACTGTCTTAGTCAGGGTTTCTATTCCTGCACAAATATCATGACCCAGCAGCAAGTTAGGGAGGAAAGGGTTTATTCTGCTTACACTTCCACATTGCTGTTCATCACCAAAGGAAGTCAGGATTGGAACTCAAGCAGGTCAGGAAGCAGGATCTGATGCAGAGGCCACGAAGGGATGTTACTGGCATGTTTCCCCTGGCTTACTCAGCTTGCTTTCTTATAGAACCCAAGACTACCAGTCCAGGGATGGCACCATACACAATGGGCCCTCCCACCTTTGATCACTAATTGAGAAAATGCCTTATAGCTGGATCTCATGGAGGCATTTCCTCAAGGGAGGCTCCTTTCTTTGTGATAACTCTAGTTTGTGTCAAGTTGACACACAAAGTTAGCCAGTACAATTGACCCCTTGTCAATCTGACATACAAATATATCACTATTAAGCCTCAACCCTTACTTTTTTTTTTTTTAGGTTTTTTTTTTTTTTTTTTTTTTTTTTTTTTTTTTTTTTTTTTTTTTTTTTTTTTTTTTTTTTTTTTTTTTTAGTTTTTCGAGACAGAGTTTCTCTGTGTATCCCTGGTTGTCCTGGAACTCACTTTGTAGACCAGGCTGGCCTCGAACTCAGAAATTCGCCTGCCTCTGCCTCCCGAGTGCTGGGATTAAAGTGTGCGCCACCATGCCCAGCTAACCCTTATTTTCTTATTCATCCCCAAGATCTGAATAACTTTAAAAGTCCCACAAAGTCTTTACAAAGTCTCTAGATACTAAAATTTCACTCCCTTTAAAATATCCAATCTCTTTTTAAAATTCAGTCTTTTTACAATTCAAAGTTTCTTAACTGTGGACTCCACTAAAATACTTTCCATCAAGAGGGAAAATTATCAGGACACAGTCACAATCAAAATCAAAATCAAACCATCAATGCCTGGGATCCACTCACGATCTTCTGGGCTCCTCCAAGGGCTTGGGTCACTTCTCTAGCTCTGACACTGGTAGCACGCAGCTTGTCTTCTAGGCTCTAGCTGCCTGTACTCCACTACTGTTGCTGTTCTTGGTAGTCATCTTACAACACTTCTGTCTTCTGCTTCAACTGGGCTTCACCAATAGCTTCTCATAGGCTCTCTTCATGGTGCCAAGCCTCAACTCCTTTGCATGAACCCTTCAATCCTGAGCCATCGATTGCAACTGAGGCTGCACCTTCACCAATGACCTTCCATGACTTCTCACAGTCCTGAGCCTCAGCTGCTCTTCATGACCCCTTCATACCTTCAAAACCAGTACCACCTGGGTGACTCTTACACATTACCAAGTCCAGCTGCAGCATGAGGTACAACTGTGGCTAACTCTGAAACACAGCTTTTCTGTGCTCTCAGAAAACACTGTTGGGCATTGGGCTATGCAAAGACAGACTGGTCTCCAGTCGAGCTGAGGTTTGAACCCCCGGACCTGGTGGTGATAATTTACCTACATGGGACCGAAGGAGTTCTCTTATATCTCTTGGACTCAAGGCTCCTGTCAAAGTTACCACCCCCCACACCCCCCCCCCAGGAGAAGTATGGCTAGTAGTCACATAGGCAATGTCCCAAGCTTCTGACCTTCAGGCTAAACTCCTCCCCAGTTACCTAGCAACAGTAAAGATAACAGCATACCATAAGAAGGGCTGTTTGGCCCCTCCTTACTCTCTTGCTCTTACTTCTCTTACTCCCCTTACACTCCTCTCCTTTCTCTTCTCACTCTCTTACTCTCTCTCCTCTCTCTCTCCCTCTTACTCTAGCCTTTCTTCTCTCTCCTTTTCCCTCTTCTCTCCTCTTGGCCATGGATGGTCTCTCTCTCTCTCTCTCTCTCTCTCTCTTACCATCTCTTTTTCACCCTGCCTTTCTACAATAAAGCTCTTTTTTGGTTTTTTGTTTTGTTTTGTTTTGTATTTATTTATTTATGTATTTTACAATAAAGCTCTAAAACCATAGACTGTTTCTGCTCATCAAGGTCTGCTGTGCTTACTCTCGCCTGCATGGGAATCTCTCTCCCTATGCCCTCCCTCCCATAACCCCAGGGCTACAGGGTGTCATTCTGGGGGACCCCCAGTCGGGGCTGCCCCTTGTCCACTCCCCGTAGAGTGGGGTCAGTGATTTAGATGCCCACCTGGGGCGAGTAGAAAGCATCTGGCAGCCCTCCAGAGTCTGCCTGCCCAGAGCGCAGGAGGAACTCTGGCCAGACTTGGGCTATCCTCCCTTCATCCTCCTTCCCTTGCAGCCCCCTTTTAGTTCCCACAAAACACTTCCCAGAAGATTTCACCTCAATGATGCTGGTCTCTTCTTAATCACTGCTAATTTCTTAGTTCCAGCTAACCAGCACCAATAGTCTCAGTACTGCAAAGATTTCCCTTTAGTTGTTCTGGTATCTTGTTAATCACAGCTAATTCTTCAGCCTCAGCTAACCAAAACCACAGAATCTTCATAATCAAAACATTAAAATGGCCCTATAAGAGTTTTTAATCTTCCCTCTGAAATTTCACAAGCCAGACCTCCATCTTCTGCACTGTTCTCAACATTAGCTTCCAAGCTCTTACAGAACATCCCACAGAGCTCTTAACACCCAATGACTTTTCTATCCCAAAGTTCCAAAGTCCTTCCACAGTCCTCCCCCAGATATGGTCAGGTTGTCACAGGAATACCCCACTTCTGGTGCCAATTTGTCTTAGTCAGGGTTTCTATTCCTGCATAAACATCATGACTGAGAAGCAAGTTGGGGGTAGGGGAAGAGTTTATTCTGCTTACACTTCCATATTGCTGTTTATCACCAAAGGAAGTCAGTACTGGAATTCAAGTAGGTCAGGAAGCAGGAGCCAATACAGAGGCTTTGAAGGGATGTTACTTACTGGCTTGCTTCCCTGGGCTTGCTCAGCTTGCTTTCTTATAGAACCCAAGACTACCAGTCCAGGGATGGCACCATCCACAATGGGCTGGGCCCTCCCACCCTTGATCACTAATTGAGAACTATCTTACAGCTGGATCTCATGGAGGCATTTCCTCAAGGTAAGCTCCTTTCTTTGTGATAACTCTAATTTGTGTCAAGTTGACACAAAAAACCATCCAGTACATCTACTAAAATTGTTTCACCCTACTAAAAAACCCCAAACTCTCAAAACCCACATAAAATTAAACTAGTACAGTGAACACTGCATTCACAATATTACAATTACTTGCCTCCCCCTCTTTCCCAGAGGACCTATGGAAAGCAGATAAGAGAGGAACAGTGTTTTTGGCACATAGTGTTACAGATTTGGCACATGTCACCTGCTGTGGGCTTGTGTCAAGGCAAGGAACAGAAGGAATGCCTGCAGAGTAAACTCAATCACCTCCTGCAAGCTAAGAGCCAAAAATAGCAAGGGGCAGAGAGGAAGAAGATAACCTTCAAGGGCATGTCTCCAGTGGCCTGCCTTCTTGCCAGCTCTCTATGTCCAACTATGAGTTTGTCAATAATTGACATATCTATTGCTAAAGTTAGAGTCTATATAACCTCAAGCTCATCAGCTAGTGACCAAACCTTTAACCAAGGGACTTTGGGACATTTTTATATTCAAACTCATTTTAAATTAAAAAATATTCGAACCACATGAAAGTGAGTCAGAAACATCATTGATATTAATTAATATTTTCTCCCTAAATGCATCAGCAAAACCAAGTAAATTTTGAATTCAATTTAGTCTTTCAAAAGACATACCGGTATGAAGGAACAAATGATTATCAAACATTAAATGAGTACACTGAAATAAAAATATATTAGGTCAAAAAGCTTAGTGAGAGAGAAAATGAAAGATGGTTCAATAATAAAATGAAAAGATAATTGGCTAAACATCTTGAAAAATAATCATTTAAATTGTTATCTTCTATCATATATCAGTAAGTTTTTAAAAATCTATACATATTAAGTTATGGCTTTTAAAATTTATTATTAAAGACAATAATAATAATTTGTTCATTTTTAATTTGCTTTTCATGTATATTCTGGCTCGATTGATATAAGTAATTTTTTTACATTATAAAAGTCAAGCATGAGAAAAAGAGTAAGGAGATATATCAGAAGTGGATGAACAATAATCTCTGGCTTAGACACAAGGATGGGATAGGAATGAAAACATAACATTTATTAGTGGGTATAAGCCACTGTGTTAGCCAGTTTCCCACTGCATGTCAAAACACCAGAGATAAACAACTCCAAGGAGAAAAGGTTGGTTTCGGTCCATGGTTTCAGGGCTTCCCATGTATTGTTGCTGTGGACTCCGTAGGGCAGAAAGTCAAGGTGAGAGTATGGTGCTCCCAGAACGGTGGCTAGGATGGAAATTGGAAGAAAAGGAGCAGCAGTTCCAGTATCCTTTTCAAAGGCATAGTCAACAACTGCATTTTCTTCACGGGGTCAACCTCTTCAAACTTCCACCATTACCATCTCTCAATGGTACTACAGATGGGCGTCAGAGCCTTCACACCTGGCTTATGGGGGGATCCAGTGCAACCAGAAGTGGTGGTGTAAACATGAATTCCAATGGGAGGAAGAGTGAGAAGGACCCTGAGTTCAAGGCTAGCCTCTACATAGCTACCTGGCAAATTCAAGGTAAGCCTGGCCTACATGAGTCTCTATCTCAAAACAAAAAACAAAAACAAATAAAACTTTACCGGAAAGGGATACTGTCTTAGTCAGGGTTTCTATTCCTGCACAAACATCATGACCAAGAAGCAAGTTGGGGAGGAAAGGGTTTATTCAGCTTACAGTTCCACATTGCTGTTCATCACTGAAGGAAGTCAGGACTGGAACTCAAGCAGGTCAGGAAGTAGGAGCTGATGCAGGAGCCAGGGAGGGATGTTCCTTACTGGCTTGCTTCCCCTGGCTTGCTCAGCCTGCTCTCTTATAGAACCCAAGACTGCCAGCCCAGAGATGGTCCCACCCACAAGGGGACCTCCCACCTTGATCACTAATTGAGAAAATACTCCACAGCTAGATCACATGGAGGTACTTCCCCAACTGAAGCTCTTTTCTCTGTGATAACCCCAGCTGTGTGAAGTTGACACAAAACTAGCCAGTACAGGTACTGTCATTTTTGTGCTATTATGACCCAAGGAAGGAAAAGTCATTTTATCTTGGCTCAGCTTTAGAGGATACAGCCGTGACAGGGAAGGCTTCCATCCACAGTGGGTGAACATGCAGTGGTGGCTCATTCACATGGAGCAAGCATAGGCTCGAACCAAAATCTGGCTTAACCTTGGAAGCCTCACCCATATTGACCTTCTTCTGCCGGTGAAGCTCTGTGTCTCAAAGGGTCTGCAGATTGACCAAACAACACCAAGATTTGGGACCAGATTTTCAAACATATGAGTTGATAGGGTTCATTTCAGATTCAAACCTTCACATCAAAGTACATTAAACTGTTCATATTGCTTGACTCAACACAATTCCAGTATTCATTTTTTGCAACGTTTTGCTAAGTGTTTTGTTTAAGCTTCTTGTTGTTATGTAAAGAAGGCGTCCCTCCTCTAGGATCCCACAAGAGTTAGTACTAGAACCCACAAGAAATGCAGGAACACAATTACTGAGAGTGAGTTCAGATTAGCTGCTCACTTCTCTTTCTTTGTACACACACACACACACACACACACACACATATATATATATGTCCCTCTCTCCTCTCAGTGACACATGATTTTACATTTTATCTATGTCTAGAACAAATGAGCAGGAATTCTCCTCATCGTTCAGGAATCGAGGTTGATGGAGACTCACTCCATTTTAACAATGTTTGTCGTAAATGTGGTAGGGGAAGGGAACAGAAGTGGACACTGACACTTGCCCTTGAAACCTGTGCCATGAAGTGCTATTTACCACTGCTGCTCACGTTGCACAGGTAAAAAAAGGCACATGGATGCCGGTAACTTCAAAGTCGGCAGGGAAGAACCTAGCTTGTCCAATGGCCAGGAAGAAAATGCGGACATTTGTGAACACTTCTTACTTACACTTTTCTCATTTGCATCTCTGTGTGCTTACTTGAACTTCTAATAAATATGTATTAAATTAAAAGTTACAGCCCAATAGGATCTCCCTTTTTAAAGAAATATTAGCAAATACTGACACAAAATAATACAAATGAGCAAGGCCACAAAACACATAAATTTTGCTCAATTAAGTGTCGGCTAAGAATATCAGATGCATAGTCTGACCAACTTTTTTTGAGGCAAAATAACCATTCAATGTAACACAACTAACACACAGTAAGTAATAGATAGATTACTGGTATTATTAATATACTAAATGACTTTTGTAACTTTAGTTTCTTCTTAGCCTTCTAACATTTCTACTAATTAGATATATCTAATGGTTAAACCTTGAAAGGCTATTATTCTTAAATATGTTACTCTTATAACATGTTTTTTTAATCAATTTCTTGAAAAGTCTCCTAGAATTACTATTTAAAAGTATTTATCTTACTTCTTTAAAATAAATATAGAAAATTTTATTATTACTAGTATTACCATTACTACTTTAGTAGATTGTGTTTTGTTTGTTTATTTGTTTGTTTTTTCTTGAGGCAGGGTCATGTTAGTTATTTCAGACTTACCTCAAACTTACTAGGAAATCCAAAAAGAACTTAAACTCTCAGCTCTCAGCATTTTAAGTGTTGAGATTACAGCACAATCATACCTAGCCAAGTAAGTGCAAAGAATAGACTAACCATCTATAACTCATGATTTAATTTTTTGGATGTTCATCAAAATTACATGTCATGCAGGAGAATAAATTTCATATAGTATATGGTATCCATGATTTAGAGCTGCCAAGATGGTTCCATTCTGCTAATCCTAAAAATCCCCAGGATCTATACATGGAAAGAGAGAACATACTCCTCCAAGTTTTCCTCTAATTTCTACATATGTGTCATAGCACATTTGAATGTACACACACACATATACACACTCAAACATATATACACACACATACATACATAGTCTCACACACACACACACACACACACACACACACACACACACACTTCTTATTCTCAAACTTTTTCTTCCTGGCTAAGTGATGGTACAACAGTTTATCATTTTCTTTCTCAAGAAAATTGCTCAATACTCATTTATTAGGAATGTACTACATGTGTTATAGAAACTTAAGAATTTGATATTTTATATTACAAATTGTTTTAAACTATTATGGTGAAGGTATAGGTTTTAAAAACTCAAATAAGTAAAAAAAATTAAAGATTAAAAACGCAGCCTGAAAAGTAACAGCCTGACCACTGTCCCTCAGCCAGTTCAACCTCCACCTATTGATCAAGATCAAATAGGACAAACATTTACATAAAAAGATGGAAAACACGTCACAATTTTCAATCTGATGCTTTCTTTTTTTCTTTTCTTCTTCTTTGACAACCTACAGTTACATCCCCAAAGATCAATTTCACTCCTACAGTTTGAAACTTACTGCCCTACAAAACAGATATATTAAACTATTTTCTGCTACTCTGATAGTTAGCTCTGTGGTTTAGTATAATGCAAACACATTTCCACTTTCAGTTCTACTTAAAAGGAAAAAAGTCTCCATATTGAAAATGAACAATGAGAATATAGCTTAATCACAATGCTTCATTTTTCATCTTTTAGTCTATTTGAAAGCTTGAAAGAAAATAGTTTAACCTCTACCTCTTGATCCATTAATGAAACCTTCCACGTTTCAACCATCATTAGCAATACCATGGCTTTTACATGCTCACCTTTTTCTTTTTCTTTTTTTCTTTTTTCTTTTTTTTTTGAGACAGGGTTTCACTGCAACCCTGACTGGCCTCAAACTCAAAGATCCTGTCTCGGCTTCCTGAGTGCTCTGATTATGTTCAATATTTATATTTGCTATTAGAGTAATTACATCTTCATTTCTTTAAGTTTGTCTTAAAGTTGGGGATCAATATCACAATTTTGTTAATTTATGAGCTATAGGATCAAATGGTATGAAACAATTTGTGAAAAGGGAAATGTAAGCCATTTTTATTAAACTCAAACTTACTGAAATAGAATCTCCTGGTGTCTGTCAAACAGACCCACATGTTCATTGTTTACTCTTAATTACTAATGCTATCACTCTAACCTTGTTCCATCTTTGGACAACAGCTTATCAATTTTTTGTCTTTACTAATGATTTCAGTTGCCTATGATCTTGACAACAGGAAAACTCCTGTCACTCTAGAGTACACATTAAAGTTTTTTTTGTTTGTTTGGTTGGTTTTGGTTTTTTTTGAGACAGGGTTTCTCTGTGTATCCCTGGATGTCCTGGAACTCACTCTGTAGACCAGGCTGGCCTTGAACTCAGAAATCCGCCTGCCTCTGCCTCCCGAGTGCTGGGATTAAAGGCATGTGCCACCACCACCCAACTAAAGGTTTGTTTTCAATGGTGCTGGAGGTTGAGCACGGGGTTTATGCTTGCAAAGTCAAATAAAACTTATCTATATCCCTCTAGTCTTGGATTTTTAATCAAACTTTTTATAAACATAAAACTATTTTTTAAAGGCATTCTTTTGAAATCCTGTAACATCTTGTTTGTTGCTATTCATAACTTTGGAAGGCTTCAATATTGCTTCTGAAATATCTTTTGTCTGCATTCTTAGGGTAAATCCTCGTGAGGTTCTCTCTACTAAGATTTCATTACTGGGTCTCACATTTCTTTGAGTTTTCTTTCATTTACACAATCAATTCATTTCTTCCTGAAAAGGTGCATGGGGGTGGAGTGGAGTCAAAAACAAGTGAAAAGACAAAAACCTAATTTGTTCTCATTCTGAGTATTTTGTTTACAGAATTCAATAATCAATAATCTAATAATTCAATTCAATAATCTAATAATTATTTCAGATGAGTAACACGTCAGTGAATGTACAAACTGCCAACTTTGTACTTGTTTGGCTCTCTTCTCTTGTTCCCGGTTTAACTGATCTTTTCTTTTCTTTTAAACATTTTTTTTGAAATTGAAATATAATTACATCATTTCCCCTTCCCTTTCCTCCCAGCAGCCCTTCCTATAAAACACCCAACCTCCACTCACATTGCACTCTCCTCAAAGTTATGGCATCTGGCTTCTTCAAGTTTTGAGAAGCCTTAATTATCTCTATATAGTTACTTTTGTATTTTTTGTACACGATTTCAGGGTAGAGCACTGGGTATTGATAAACAACACAGGGACTCTTCCCTAGGGAAGACTACCGTTCTCCTTCTCAGCATTTTTTAACTGTCTGTAGTTCTTTGTCTAGGGTTGGTGCCCTATGACATTTCTACCTTCTGCACTGATATGTCTGTAGGCTTAGACTTTTCAAACTCTACTTTAATAAGGGTTCTTCAGTGCTTCAACCTCCCTTCTAGCCCACTACCCACCAGAGGGAGTAGAAAAGAAAGGTTAGTGGGGCAAAAGGGGATGCAGACTTCTTTAGAAATAGTTCTTTGGGGTGATTTTAATTTTTGTTGTCAGTAGTTCAGTCCTCTAGCAAAACACCATCAGGAATCAGCAGCTGCAGTTCATCCACTCAGCAATCACCACTCACAAATCAGCAACTGGCAAGGTGGCAATTTGATCCAGAAGAACCAGTAGTTTCCGCCAATTGGCCTTGGCCTACATCCACTGAAGTTGAAAGAAGCCACCAGTATACCACAGAAAGTTCTTTGGAGAGTTACTCTCTATGAAGTTACTGCAAGCAAAGATCAGCAACACGAGGCAAAGCAAACCGGTGCCAGAGCACTGTTAGCAAAGATTAAAAGCAGAGCAAGGTGAGCCAATGCCAGAGCCTCCTCCCACTGACTATGGGGTCACAGTTACATTCTTTCTAAACATCACACATGTCTGCGTCAGCAAAACATCCTTTTACCTGTCTGCCCCAGCAAAGCATCATATGACATAACTGAGTTTCCAAAGAAGCCACAAATGGCCACTTCACATGTCTGTTGGTATCATCTTTGGTCAGTCTTGCGTAGGTAACCATGTTGTTTAGGTGTTGAAAGTGCAGCTTCTCTGAAGTTTCTAGAAGGCACAATTTTACAGCAGATACCCAGGTACTCTGGCTTTTAACTCTTCCTCACTCACTTTAACTAGTCTCCTCTCCATGTGACCAGACTTTAGAGTTTCTGTACTGTTTTCTGCTCTCTCCATCTTCTTCTTCAATGATCTTACTCATTCTCATGCTTTAAAACCATCTGTTGGCAATTCCTAAATTTGTATCAATAAGTTAGTCTCCCCTTCTGAGTTCCAAACTCACATTTTAAAATATCACCTGACATCCCTTCAAATCTCCCCCAGGCATTTCAAACTCAAAATAACTGTTTTTCTAAATCTGGATCTCCCTCAACTTTCACCATTTCATTGCAAGGCTTCCCACTAGCTCTTCCATTTTCTCTTTCATATCTTACTACTCTTCTCATCCAATATGTCACTGATCTGTGCTATTTTGACTTTCGAAATGTCTCTGGCCTCTTGTTTAAAATGGTGATTACTTTCCACTGCACTTGGAGTAGAATCCCCCACAGCCAGCCCTGTCTCTGATGACTTCCTACCTTCTCAAGTTCATCTCTTAGCTTCTGCCAACTCAGCTTACACAACCTCACTTCTATCATCTCCCATACAAAGTGCTCCTACTCTCTCAGAGCCTCTGTATCTACTTCTCTGCCTGCTGTCCTTTCTTCTCAGATCTTTATGACACATGGATATATAGCTTCCCTCTTATAGGTTTTATTTGAAACATTCAGGACATTCACGTTAACTCTCACAGGGATTCTATATAATTAGGAAAAATTATCATTCTGGAAACCACCATACAGGCTGGATTTTAGCCAAACAGGTAGCAATCTAAATATTACCTCTTAGACAGAACACCTTTGGTCCTGGGGTTGAACCCTGAACTCTACCACTATGCTGCCTTTGAGGAAGTATTTATTTGTTTATTGAGTTCAGGATAGCCTTGAACTCCTGTATAAGAAACTGGGGAATAAAACCTAGAGTTTCATGCATACTAGTCAAGCATCCTACCAATTAAGCTTCATCCCAATACCCAAGAGAGGCTGCTCTTGATTATCTTACCATTTAAGTATTCTGATATTCTAGACCAAAGCACTCTCTCTTTCCTTCACATATTTTCATCGAATCTTTACTTCTGATCTAATTATCATTTTATTTATTTGTTTATAGTCTATCAGTCTCACTTGGGTAGACTACTTCTGTGTCCTGATCACTATTATAATCAATCACTGTATAACCCCAAGTTACAGATCTACTTGGAGCTTGGTATGGTGCCTGGAACATAGTAGGTTCTCACAACTTTTTCAGTGAGTGTGTGAAATTGTGCTCTGAAATTTTATAGGAACATGAAAAGGAAAATAGTTTCATTTTTCTAGTTTAGATTTTCACAAGTACATTTTATCTGAAAATTTATGTTTTCCTTTATATTTTCTTATATCATTTATTTCTACTTCCTGAAATTTTTGGTTCTCTAATTCTTGGACATCCACCCAACAGATCAGATTTAATTCTTACCCTATTATTCCAGAATTGATGGTAAGAAAAGCTGAGTGGAGGTTGGGAGTGGGGAGACACTAAATATCTATCATTTGAAAGACTGAGGTCCAAAAATTGGAATTCTACTGTCCAGACACTACTCTGATCCACATCCTTATCTAGTTCTGCTCTTATCACCAGGACACTAAGAAAGGGTAGTAAGAAAAGAAACTGTTGCCGGGCATGGTGGCACACGCCTTTAATCCCAGCACTCATGAGGCAGAGGCAGGCAGATTTCTGAGTTCGAGGCCAGCCTGGTCTACAAAGTGAGTTCCAGGACAGCCAAGGCTACACAGAGAAACCCTGCCTTGAAAAACCAAAAAAAGAAAAAAAAAAAAAAAAAAAAAAAAAAGAAAAAAAAAGAAACTGTTACAACTGTTAAAAGTCCCAGTACAGCATCATGTGTTTCTGCTCTTCAATCTAGGTGAAACATGAAAACTGGAATTACTTCTTACAAGAAGGAAAGACCAATGCCAACCTTGACTGCCCAATATTGAGATCAGTGCTATTTTTAAATACAGAAAGAGAGTGTTTATTAAGACCATTTGGTATAACAAGGGAGTAGGACTTTTTTGATAAATCAAATAATTCCTTGAAAAAAAATAGTAGGGCCTATGTTCCACTGATGACCACGTTCTGCCTAAGAAAACATTGCTTAGGTCAAAAAAATTTAAAAAAGAATTTTTAAGATATTTTAAATTATATGTAAAACCACATTTTTATAATCAAAACCTATCTTATTCCATTTAGGAATCTCAAAAGCGCTACCCCTGAAGAGCAGATCTTGACATCAAGAGTACCAATTTAACAAGAAAAGTGATAAAAGGCCTTCTCTTCCTCAGAAAGGTTGAAGAATTGAGTTTAGAGGAGACAAATGTATGGGCTGGAAAATACAGTCGTTGTGTGAGAAGATTAGGGAGCTCTAGGGCAGCAAAAGTAAATGATTGAGTTGCTTCTTCCCTGATGCCACAGTTATAGTATATTAGCTATAGTTTATAGGGTAACAGTACACTAATAAACACAGCCTAGCTGTGTAATTCTTCTATGGGACTTACCTAGATCACTCATGGCTGATCAGGCAGTTTGACGACAGCTAGTACCCTGAAATGGAGTCTAACATATGTTTAGTAATTTGTGTTGTCTGGTCTAAGGCAGTACCTTTCAACCTGTTGTGACCCCTTGGGGGTTACATATCAGATATCCTGCACATCAGATATTTACATTACTGTTCTCAACAGGAGCAAAATTTCAGTTATGAAGTAACAACAAAATAATCTTCTAGTTGGGGGTCACTTCAACATGAAGAGCTGTATTAAAAGGTTACAACATTAGGAAGGTTGAGAAGCACTGGGCTAAGGGATAGCAACTGGAATAAAGCATCGTCCCCCACCCCCCCAGGGCCTATTATTTTCCCATAGGTCAGAATGGCCTTCTTCGTGCAGTATTCTCAAGCAATAAGCAGTCAATGATTGAAAGCTGAAAAACTGTTTCTTCTTTTTTCTGAAAAGCTTCCTTAAGCCCAAGGCCTAGCATTTATTTAACATCATTTCTGTTGCATATACTTACTTGAAAAAAAAAAAAAAAGAATAACCATATGTTTTTCACATCCCAAAGTCATTGCAAAGAAGCAGAGAGAGCGTCAGTCAGCTGCTGGAAGGTTCTTCTGTTCTACCTGGATAGAATCATGGACAGGTAGGTAATAGCCATTCAAGTGTAGTCCTGGTTTCTGTTGCTTATGTTCTTGTGCTTGCCTTTCATCATGTGTTTATCTCTGCGGTTAACTGGTCTTGCTGTCTCTGACTGTGGCTTGTCCCTCCTGCAAGCCTGTGTGTGTGTCAGTACTCCTGGGAGGGTGTGTTGGTACTCCTGGCAGACCAGATCTTTCCTGGCAGTATTTATGTATGCAGTTCCATGGCACAGGATCAGCTCCTGGTGCAGATGGAGCCTGGAAGACTCCTGTCCCAGGCTACTGCTCAGTTCCTGAGTCCTGAGGGATCTGGGCAGGTTCCTCTGAGCAGCAGTGGTGATCCTACCTGCACTCACAGGCCTGTCCGCACTCCTGGGAGGCTTGCTCCCTCCCGATGCTATTTGAGTATGGAGTCCTGTGGCAGATTATCTACTACAGACAGAGATGGGAACAGGAAGGTTGTATTCTGTTTTTTTCTTTTATTATACTATTGCCGTGTTTATAGCTTTATCTGATTTCTTTCCTCATGCTGGTCTGTTTTAAGAAAGATTTATATAGGGGGCTGGTGAGATGGCTCAGCGGGTAAGAGCACCCGACTGCTCTTCCGAAGGTGATAAGTTCAAATCCCAGCAACCACATGGTGGCTCACAACCATCCGATCTGGCTCCCTCTTCTGGAGTGTCTGAAGACAGCTACAGTGTACTTACGTATAATAAATAAAATAAATCTTTAAAAAAAAAAAAAAAAAGAAAGATTTATATATCAACACCTGAAAGACTGAATCTTTGATGCTTCAAATACAGTCTTCAATACACTCATTCCTATTGTTTGAATAACCTCAGCTTAAATTTGTTACTCTACAAATCTGACAAAATGAGAGCATTGGTAGCCTGCAGATGTCTAATGTTTGTCTAGAAGTCTTGGAGAATGTCCCACCTCCAGCACTGCTCTGCTGCTAACCTATCTCATTTTAATATCTCTTCCATCTAGATTCCAGCAGTGGTGGAAAGGGCAAGCTTAGAATTGTCTTTCGATATGGCTTACAACTGTGAAGCACAAGAATGGATTTTTAGGCTGTAGGGCAGGCAAGACAGGAATACCCAGATTTGTTGTCATCAGTAGCTAGCAACCTTTACCAGAAGTTCCTGGTTGAAGTAATGAAAATATCCAATAGTTCCGCAGGCCTTTCCCCAGTGAGAACAGCAGTATGTTCAGTAGCTGGTTTCTGAATCCCACAGCCATATTCCTCTACAATATATTTTCAACTAAAAAAAAAAGTTACTAGTCTCTGATGTACTTTCAATCTTTATACATATTTAAATGACTGCAAAAGAAATTATTTCTACAAACTTATTTTTTGCATATTTTCTAAAGTTTCTTATGAATGGTACCTGTTTCCTGCATACACATAATCACAAAGTGGTAGCTTAGAACAACATATATTAATTCTCTCCCCAGTCTAGAATAAGTTTCTCTAAGTGTGACTCAGTGTCAGACATTCTGCCTACTACTGTAGGAGAGAGAGGCACAGAAAATCACTTCAAGGTTTCAAAACATTATGAAGGCTAAACAATGTGTAGCCGAATCAGATCCTCAGAAATGTTTCCAAATGGACTGTGCATGAAGCTACAAAGGTAGAGCTTAGGTTTCAAGAGAGGCCACTTGAGACACAGGCAGCAGACCCGGAGGGAAGCGGTTATCCAAGCCTCTGGGACACAGTCAACGCTGTCAAAGGTTGAAGATGCTAAGCATAGAACTCCTGGGCTTGATGTTTTCCCTGCCATATTTCCATCTTTTTTACTTTTATTTGTCTGTTTATTTATTTATCTGATACTTTCTTACCATTAACATAATCTCTCCAGTTTGGAACTGGAATGATAACTTTGTTTTATTGTAGGTTGGAATTATCTAACTCTTTTTAAAAATTAGCTGCACGTCTCAGAAGTCTTTAGGTTTTTCAGAAAGGTCGGGACTGTTGACTGCACTACTACTTTCAAAGAGACCTCTGAAGGTGAACTAAATGCATTTTGCAGTATGAGATGTCCACGAGCATATGAGAATATTATGATTTAGATATAAAATGACCCTCACAAGTTCATGTTGGCACACTTGGTCCCTAGCTGTTGGTGCTGTTGTGAGGAGTGGAATCTAGTCAGAGGAATGGGCTCTGATACTTATGGGCTGGCCCTGCTTTCTGTCCCATTTTTTGTTTCCTGATCTGCTAAGATATAAGCAAGCAGCCCCCCTTTCCCACCATCATGCCCTTCCTATTATGATGGACTATACCCTCGAATCATCAGGCAAAAGAAATCTTTCCTCCCTTGTCATGTAACTGGTCACAGTAATGAGGAAGGTAATGCTTACAGGAGCATATGCTCATTCTTGCCTTGTGGGCCTGGATGACAACACTCTCTTCCTCTGAGTTCATCACAGTGCTTTCTTCTTATTCCTCCTCCTCCTCTTCCTCCTCCTCCTCCTCCTCCTCCTTCTCCTCCTCTTCCTCCTCTTCCTCTTCTTCTTCTTCTTCTCCTTCTCCTTCTTTCTCCTCCTCCTCTTTCTCTTCTTTTTCCTCCTTCTTCTCCTTCTGCATCCTCCTCCTCTTCCTCTTCTTCTTGTCTTCCAGTATTCTACTGACTACATGGGGAACTTGCAACTACATTTAAGATCCACCCAGAAAATCCAAGGTACTTTCTCCATCTGAAAATCTTAAATCACATTTGCAAATTTCCCATTGTCACAAATGGTAATATCCACAAATTCTGAAACCAGAAGAAACTGGTTACCTTTAGGGATCAAAGTGACTACCAACAACTTGAAAGGATTATTATTTGAAAACCTTGAGCAGAAACTGAACATAGCTACTGAAACATAAAATATGATGCAAGGTCTGGAAAAAATGGTCCAGCAAGTAAAGGCATCTGCTTCCTTGGTACCCACATACCAAATCAACTTTTTAAGGTTGTTTTCTGACTTACACACACACACACACACACACACACACACACACACACACACACACGTTTAAAAATATGATTCAGGGCTGGGCAGTAGTGGCATATGCCTTTAATGATAGCACTCTGGAGACAGAAACAGGCAGATCTCTGAGTTCAAGGCCAGCTTGGTGTATAGACCTAGTTCTAGAACTGCCAAGGTTAACATAGAGAAACCCTTTCTCAAAAAACCAAAACCAACCAAACAATTAAACAAACAAAAAAATCAAAAAGATTAAATTTCTCATTTATATACTTTTAAAGATGTATCTGTTATTATATGGATTAAACACTTAACATTTCCTCTATTTTCACTTATTGTTATTTTAATAATTTTATATGTATTTAAAAGGCAAATAATTCTTTACCAAATCTGAAATATATGTTCAGATTCCCTCTAGGTTATCCCAGTGTTCCATATAAACAAACACCATTTTTGTCTTTGTGCTACAATGAAGTAAATGTTGGGGAATATAACTCTATAAATTTAGAGAAGAGTTAGGGATATGAGCTAAGTTTCTATCTATTATTTTAGGAACTCTAAACATACTGTCTAAAATCTAGAATTCAGAAATATAATTCATGAAAGAAATATAAGCATTTAGAGATATATTTAGAGATACATAGATGATGATTACAAGAAAGATGGTTTCATCAGTGGTTGGAGGCTGGAGTAAAGAGAGCTGGGGCAGCCGGGCACCACTGCTCATTGTGAGCACTGTGATACTACTCTGTTGGGATTGTTTTTTTAAAAAGATGTTCATCCTTATATTGAAATAATATTCAGTTAAAAGTAGCAGAACTTAACATTTTCCCTATGGTTGTTCATCTCAATATGACAACCCTCTTCCTTTTCGTTTTAGAGAGTGGAAAGTTACTTTTTATTCCCTAGTAATATTATTCATCTAATGACATAATTGCCCAATTATTTGCCTCATCCAAAGAAGGTCTCTTTAATATCTAGTTAGTTAAGTGGGTATAAAACTTTAAAATAAACTCTCTAAGTTAGGAAACAGACTTTCTTTATTTAATACTTCCTTCTGGTGCACTCACAGGGCATTTAATGAATTAGACCAGAGGTGGAGGTGTCTGGAAAACCATCAAGTCACACAAGCTGTCTGATAGAATGGACAACAGAAAATGTGGTTGAAAAAGAAAAAAAAATAGAATTATACCTCACAGCTGACTCTTTTCTTTTTCCTTTTCTTTTCTTCTTTTTTTTTTTTTTGTGGATTTCAAAGTCAATAAGAAAAATTTACTCACCTAGATACACATCACCTGGGTAAACCAAACTAATATTTACTTGTTCTTACTTTAGTAAGCAATGTGTTATTTCTCAGTGAGCTTTTAAGATATTTCTAAATTATGCTCACAAAGCAGTCTATGTTTAACTCAAATCCCTGAAAACACATATGGTATTTCTTTATGTTTATCCCTGGCTAGTACACTCAAGGGAATGAGTCCTCTGCCTCTAAAATCAAAAGAGGTATAGAGATACAGTTAATAAAATAATGACAGATACAATTTCATGAGCATATCAATTCTTATCAACATGTTCCCCTGGGGAATATGAAGAAAGGAAGAATTATCAGATGTTGTCACAGTCAGAACATGCTCTCTTCAAGTCTCAATGGACAGCTAGGAGAAAACTGTCAACAAATATCAACAAACATGTATTCTTAGATGCTTAATGACTTAAAACCAACAAGACTGCTTTATCAACTCTTTAGGTAACTATCTGCAATGTGAGTTGATTTATTTTTTTAACATCTCAGTTATTTGAAATAAATGATGGTGTTATGTTATAAAATTTACATAACTACCAAATACAATTTAGAAAGCAACTGTGAGACATGAAAGCCCATGTCACAATTTAAATTCTCAACTTGTTTCAGCAAACTTCTTGTTTGGCAACAGGAAAGAATGAAGTCTTTCTCTTCCTCAACTATTTGGAAACCACATTCATTTTTAGACTGCTCACTCATTAGTAGCTCATCTCATAGATACAATTTGATATATTTTTCCAGTTAACCCAGTCTAATTATATTTTGATTCAAAAATACCTCCTTGTTAAATCTAGTCGGTAACTAGCAACTGCTAACAGCAATCCCCTGTCCTCTTTCCTGTGGGTGCCCAAGACTCAGATGAATACACTGGAGCCAGTATTGAGTGTAGACAGGAGTCCAACGGTTAATTGTTGCCTAGACTCTTGGCTCAAGTCTTCAGGCATGACATAGAATTTTTCTTTATAACATGTTTTCTTTATAACAAACTGTGCTGCATTAGTGTTTTTAATAAAGAGCACATGGAAGGAATGACAAAAATAAATAAAAATGGACCACATGCTCTGATTATCTTATACTTATTTAATACTTTAAGAATTTCTAAATTACCCTGAGGGCTGAAGACATTGCTCCATCATGGAGCCCTTGCTTATCGTGTGCCAGGCAATGTGTTTAATCCCCATTACCAAGAAAGAAAAAAAAAAAGCCCAAACAACTAAAAACAACAAGACCTCACCTTATTATCCCTTATTAGATAATGCTCATGGTAAGCAGCTAATACAGCTTATTAAATCATCAAGATGTTGTATTTGCTGCTCTTACATACATTTTGTCCCACATTCATATTCTAGGTGAAAAGCATAGAAACTAAGAGTCATTACTTCTAAATATGAATTAGTGGTTCTTGAATAGTAGAGACCAGGATACAATACTATGAATGAAAAGATGTAACAACACCAAATCTATCATTCAATCAATGCACACTTATGGAATATTTTCCATGTAGCAAATACTGACAAACACTACATCTAAAGAGGCAGCAAAGATTATGCTCAAAAACAAGGAAGAAGGCTTTGGGTTTGTTGCTGTTAGAGTGTTACTGTATAGGAGCTATGGCTATAGCTAGTAGCAGGGTGCTTAAGTAGCATGGCTACTCAAGACATAAGACTAGTTAAAACAAAGTTTTACTTTGTTTTGTGTGTTTTTCATTTTCCTATGGGGAAGTAGGAAGATGGACTGAAGTAAATTAGAGGCAGGACTTCTATGGCCCTTGGAGGACAGCACAGCTCACCAGAAACTGGCGTCCAGGTGTCTGTTCTGTTTGTTATCTCACTTGACCTCTTTATCTGTAATCTAGCTGGGGGCAGGGGTGGGGAGTGGTCAGGGTCTGCAGAGATGCCTTAGTAGTTAAGAGCACTAGCTCTTACAGAGTACCTTGGTTGGGTTCCTGGCACAGAGTGACTCATAACCTTCTTTAATTCCAGGTCCAGGGGATCCCATGCCTTGTTCTGGCCTCTACAGCCAGCAGACATAAACATGGCACACTCAATACACATAAAATAAAATTTAAAACTTCTTAAAAGAAAAAAAATCAAACAGAAGAGACTCCCCATTCCAACCCCATCCCATGGCCATCCCCACCCCCAGGGGTGTGTGTGTGTGTGTGTGTGTGTGTGTGTGTGTGAGAGAGAGAGAGAGAGAGAGAGAGAGAGAGAGAGAGAGAGAGACAGAGACAGAGACAGAGCGCTGAATGTAAAGAGAGAAACAAGCAATTGCTTTATGGTCCTGAAGAGCCTCGGGTTTTACATCCCTATCCCATGATTTGTCAACTGAGCTATTTTCTTCGTTCTTAAAGGAGTGAGAAACTCTATCTGAAGATCTGGAATTTAAATTCAAGTCCCTCTCTAAAGAAATTTCATTTGCAAGGCACTATATAAACAGCATTTAGAAATGTGGTTTCTCTGGTGCTTCTGGCTAAGAGTCAACCCCTCACTATAAAGTTAACCACCTACGATGGGTAGTGGTTTACTTTCTGGAAACTTTTTTTTTTTTTTTTTAAGATTTATTTTATTTATTATATGTAAGTACACTATAGCTGTCTTCAGACATTCCAGAAGAGGGCACCAGATCTTGTAACGGATGGTTGTGAGCCACCATGTGGATGCTGGGATTTGAACTTATCACCTTCGGAAGAGCAGTCGGGTGCTCTTACCTGCTGAGCCATCTCACCAGCCCCTGGAAACTTTTTTTAAAGTAGTAAATGCACAACATTCTTTGTGTCCTTTGTGTCAGTAGTTAATCACTCATAAATCAAGATGCCAATTCTTAGGAACTACAAAATGTTTTTGCTAGATTTAAAGATCTTTTCTCCCCTCGTTAATCTTCTGTGGATGTCAAAAATAACGGCCAGTCTATTATATAATAAGCCTGGAAAAACTAAAGATTCTTTGTTGCATGTAATTTTTTTGCAGGCTGACTTACATGAGGAGCCCCAGGTCTTTGGTTCTATTTTGGTGCTTACACTGACTGATAAATACAGTTCATTCACTGCTGGAACAATTTCTCTACTGTTCAGAGAGGATGTAGAGTCTAAGCAAAAACTCCAGAGCAAGTGTCATTATTAAACTGACATCATTTGTTATTTTAGAAATTTTTTCATTTGGAGAAAGTTATTTTCTTAGCTGAGATATTTGGATGCCCAAGGTTTTTGGATTCTACATAAGCAACATGGTCACTATCTTTTCCTGTATTGTTTAGTAACATTTCCATATGAACCCAAAGGACTGAATAATGAAAGCTCTCTTGTATCAAGAATAATTTAGACATTCTCATTTACCTTGGCTTTATAATGTTGCACATTTCAAATCCTTCTGGAAGCGCTTGGTTAGGGAACTGACAAACCGAGTAGGCTAAAGCAAGAATGTTAAGGAAGACAGGCAGTCTTACAGGCTTATATGGTTGGCAGAACTATCTGTGATTGAGCACACCTCAGGGAGTCCCCAGACTGGTGCCAACGTTCTGGCTTTTAACTTCATCTTTCTTTTGGAGACTTCAAGATCTATCATCAGCATCTTAAGGATAATAAGTCATTTTCACTTTGGCTAGAAAAGTAAACGCCCTATTCCAGCACAAACGTGCCCAGTAGTGGGATTCGAGGCAAGGCGAATAGTGATGGCTCTTTCTAGAGAGCCTTTATTTGGCATTCCCTTCGACGCCCCCAGGTCCTCCTCCTGTTGGTGAGCCACACACATCCCATCCCTTTGCTTGATTCTGAAAAGGTTGCCTTAGCCCTCAGCCCTCCTCAAGCCCTAACTGGTGGCTGAGCCTTTGGGTCCTCTTGAGAAGGGCCTGGTGTCCCTGAGGAAGACGCTGATGGGGTGCTCAAGGTTTCCTCAACGGGCAAATTCTGGTGGAGTGCAAACACAAGTACACGCTTCGGTTTTCTCACACGCTCGTGGCATCTGCAGACAGCAGGCATTGACAGACGTGCTTGGCACCGTGCTGCTGCCTGTGCAGCTCCCACGCGTGGGATTCCCGCCTTCGCTTCTACGCCCGCCTCCCTCGGGCCTCGAACGCCCCGCCCCCTGCCACCTCCGCGTGTCTCATTGGCCAGGTCCTTAGCAGACTTCGGCTCCGGACTGGCGGCTGTGCCTGTCGCTCTGAGCAGTAGGGACATTTCCGCATTGGGGGGGGAAAGGAGGGGGAGGGGAGGTGTGTGGCGAAAGTGGGGGCTCCGGTGTCCGGAGGCGGCGGGCTGGAGGGTCAGGGGCTGCGCACGCTGGTGCCAGGCTCCAGGTGTTTGCGAGTGACGAGAGCGGAGGGGAGGCCGCCTCGGCCACGCTCGTGCAGCCTGCGAGACCTGATCCAGGCCCCCAAATTCCCAGCCCTCGACGGAATAGGAAGGTGGGTGTCGCTTAAGGGGCGGGCCGGGCTCCGAGCGACCTCCTAGTGGGGTCTTGCTCGGAAAGGCGTGGCAGGGGGCCGACCGTGGGGCGTGGAAGAGTAGGGGGCGGGAGGGCGAGGGCGTGTCAGGAAGGGCCAGGCCTCCCGGGGGGTCTGGGCGGCCGGGCCCGGGGGGCAGGGAGGGGACGAGCCGGGCCCTGGTGTGGAGGGAGCGTCTGCGTAGGGGAGGGCGGGCAGTGGAGGCCGCGGCCAGCTGTCTGCCCGAGTGCGGAATTCGCAGCATCTCCGAGTCCCGGCTATTTATGGGCTGGAGAAAAGGTTGCGTTGCCCCTTCGCCGGCCTCCCCGCCTCCGGATCCGCGCGGGGCGCCAGCAGCTCGCCGCTGGACGGCCGCCGGCGAGGGGCCTCGGGGTGCGGCCGGGGGCCTGCGGCAGTCCTGCCCTAGAGGGCGTGGAGACCGGAGGGCGGTGAAGCGGCTCTAGGTCCGCCTCTCCATTGATGAAATTTAAGTTCGTCTGGTTTCACCTTTTCCGGAGTCTCCAGTCGTCCCCCGTTGGTGTCGGGATCGCTTAGTAGCCTGGAGTTCCCTCCCAAGCTAAGTCGTTCCCACCAAGTTTTCCGTCTTCAGGATTTTTCTTTTTCAAGACTAGTTTTGATTTTTTTCCCCCCGAATTCTTCTTTAAGTAGTTAAACATCGGAGGAGAAAGAACACTTCGGTTGCAGGGAAGGGAAAGAGACCTTCCTTACAACGTAGATTCTAGAAATTGAAAATTATAAGCCAGATTATTTTAATAAAATCCTAAAATGTCGAGATTTGTACAAGGTAAGACATTTTGCTTTCTGTCTCTTGGCTGCTTCGTCCGATTTTGAATATTGGTAGTCTCTAAGTAAGTGGGTAGTTTGTAACTGGAAGTGTTCATTTGTGATACCGTTTGCCAGACCTTTTTGGTTAAATTGGTATTTAAGCTGCTTTGCGCCACATACTGGGTTGGCATTTCATATACGTGTTTGTATGCCTCTGTGCCCTGCAGGGGTTATTTCTACCTTCTAAAATCGGTTTTAATAGTATTCTGACATCGTGGGTAGTAACTGTAATAATCAAAACAGGATTTTGAGTGCTGATTAATTCTTGTTCCCTTCTTGCAGTTGATGATAAGTTAGTTATCTTTGTGGGACAAGGAAACCCAGAGGGCTAGGGACAGGCAGATGCATTTGTCAGGACTAGTAGGAAGCTGTCCGTTCTCCACTTCTTTTCTGTGTGTACGTGGATTGAGTCTCAGAGTCATTTATTGCGAAATCAGTAGTTTGTAGACACTGGAGGTCATTCCAGTCAGAAATGACTTTGCTGCACGGCTGTTAGCTTTTTCCTTTTTTTTTTTTTTTTTTTTTTAATATAGAAAGATTATGCTTTCTTTAAATTTGAAAATTACCACCCAAATCTGTATGTGTATAAAGAAAGCATTTAGCAAATACCCCTCAACCAAGCTGTAGCATTGCAATTGGGTGCTGCCTTAAACTTCTGTCAAAAACTGTATAGAGTTTGCCTCTAGATATATAAGAAACCCTTCCTTCCAGACCCCAGTGTGTGAAAGCTTCAGCCATCTTGCTTAATGCATGTAGTAAAGTTTGCAACCACTTCATGTGATCCTCAGTGACTGTACATGCACCCTTCCCCCTTTCTTTTAAAGTTATGCTAGGGATGTCCATCATTTGACCCTGGAAATGAAAATGCCATACAGGCTTATGTCCCACTTTATTAACTCTTATGTTTCATAATAGATTAAAGGAATCTACCTTCATTATTATGGAAACAGATGGGACCGTTATGCCTGTCTGCCTTCAGCACTAAGCTCAGAAATGTCATTTTGTCATTATGTTTGAAGTTGGTGTTATACTTGTTATGAAGCTAGAGATTTCTAAATCAAGAAGACACAGGTGGATGTGGACATTGCTACCCACTTTTTAAAAGCCCATTATTTTAAAGTACTTCTACAGTTTTCAAAATATGGCACAAGTGTCAAAATGAAGAAATTAACGTGACTGCATTAACTAAACTATAAACTCAGTCTGATTCCTATTTCTATGAGGCAATTCAAGATGACACATTTGATTTATTTACTCTCCACTTTTACTCAAAAATAGTAGTTTTCCTTTTAAGCAGGCAGTTTTGTACAAAAAGATGATACTCTCTCCAACTATGTTTAACTCCGTCGTGGAATTTATCATTGTGTAATTGTTGTATTAAGTGTGAACTCTACGCTTACCTTGGTTACTGTTAGAAATCATAACACTAATTGGCTAATTTCAGAGTTGTCTACACGTATCAGTCTTCAAGTATAAGAGTTGGAAACTTCTGTTTTCTCTTTTTTTAAAAGCAGTCCAATGCTGACCCTCCCCTTCCCCAGAAGTTACTGAGGCTCCTTTGCACTGGTTGATACACTGCCTGTGCTCCTTCACAGGGAAAGTGTTAACCAGTGCCAGGCCATAGCTGTTTCAAGTCTTCTCCTTTAAGCTTCTGAGCCCTAAGAAGTACTTTACAGCTCATGAAGATGTCCAGAGATGAGCTGGGGAGAAGTCCTGGAACTTCTGAGTTGTGTACAGCTCCTGTCCTTTCCAACAACTTTCGTTGCTTTTTAGGTTAAAATTTTAGGAATAGCCTAGTCTCCAAATAGATTACCATTTTCTATAGACAAAGATAATACGTCCCTGGGAAAAATGCAGTGTCTTGAAAGTAGATGTTCTAAAAGAATTTGTCACAGGCAGCAAAAGCCCACAACCTAAAATGTTCTATATGCTTTTTCAGTAGGTTAGCTTACCATATATTTTTGGCTGTAGGTTTTTATGACCTATCTTTTTATTTATTATATGTAAGTAAACTGTAGCTGTCTTCAGACACACCAAGAGGAGGGCGTCAGATCTCATTACAGATGGTTGTGAGCCACCATGTGGTTGCTGGGATTTGAACTCAGGACCTTTGGAAGAACAGTCAGTGCTCTTACTTGCTGAGCCATCTCGCCAGCCCCATGACCTATCTTAAATTACATAAATACCAAGAAATACGAAAGGGCATGGTCTTCGATCTGACCCTTGTTTAAAAAGGTGATTTTTAGACACTTTTCTGAACTTTAGGTTCTACCTGGGTAGAACTTGGAAATTGGACTGAGAGTATAATTTAGTGATGATGCGCATGCTTAGGATGGGAGAGGCATTGGAATCCATCTCCTGTCCCTGCCGCCTTCACTGGGTCTCAGTGCTTATGCCGCAGGGTCATTGAGAAGTTGAAATGGGGTGCTGTACTAAGTGACTGAGCTGGGTAAATAATGTGTGGCCATTATCTTCTACTCTTTTCTAAAATAATGCCTTTTAGATAGCATTGCTACCCAACATGCCATCAACAGAAATACACATGGTTTTTGATTTTCATATTCAGATTTAATATTCAGTCTGGTTACTTGAAAGTTGATATCTTTTAAAGAAAATTACTAAACAGGAGCTGAGGAGAGGGGAGGGCAAGGTTAAGCTTGGAGAGTATAGGGGATAAATACAAGTTACAGTTTAAACAGTCGGTTAACAACTTTTTTTTTTTTTTGGAATGTTCATTGTATGCCTTTCACTATATTTATTTTTCCTTTACAGTAGGTACTCAGGAGTCTGTAGATCTGGGTGTTATGAACACCCTTTGGGGATCATTCTTTTTGGGTGATGATGAAACATAAGGCTGCTCCACTTGGTCCGACTCCAAATCCAAGCACTACTTTTATAAGAATGCTGGGTTTCTTCTTCCTCAGCCATTTAGATCATAAGAAGTTAGTTGGAAATTTATGGTTAGTAAAAACACTTAATACTGTTAGAGAGGTGAGTTGTCCGTATAGAATTACTGGGCCGATAAAGGCATAAGTTCTGCATATCTGCCTAAGTCTGTGTTCTTCGGGAGCCTAGTAGTACTTTGAGGAAACATGATATGAGCTGCTATGTTCTTTTGCCTACCTATCAAACTGTCTCGCTCTGGCTTGTTCTGCCACTAGGATTATTCAGTGCCTCCCACTTTTCTACATAAATGAATACTGCCTCTTTCCTGCCCGCCACATTTGGGAGCAGCAGCAGTTGGGGGGTTTTACTAGGTTTGTCAACAGATGCCCTTTGGAATTTTTCTTTTAAAAAGTTGTGAGAACTGTCTTCCTAAATGTTTGGAAACTTATAAATGGTGAAGAGACTGATGGCTGTATAGCCAGCCAGCTAAGGCTAGGTTATTTGCTTAACACTGTAATTCTAGAAGTATTTTCACAACTTTAAATATGCCATTATCTATCTAAGCTGTGTAAAACTATCCCTTATTCTTAAGAACTATTCTTAAATATATAGTATATATTTAATATAATATTTCAAGGGAAGCCATATAAGTACATCTGCATTCCTTAAAAAATATTTGTGGCCTGTCAACTTTCCCATTTGTTGGAATTTTTTGACTCTTGGTGATTCCTGTTTGGTAGATGGCAGCTGGTCAACAAAGATCACTGAGCTGATTATAGCTGAAAGGGTCTCAGGTGAATACAAGGATGGGTGGCATTCTGGGCTTTGGGTGTCAGGTGAGCTTCAGCATAGTTCTTCTCAAATCCTAAAACCTGCTGCCGATCACTGAAATGGTTGATTTTTCCCCGGGAAGACTGTGGTGCGGATTTAAGTCAGGAGTAGTACTCCAAGTAGTGGCTACAGCGCACTCCTTAAAGCTGTAGGTTAGTGTGTGACGTTGCTAGAGGGCGGGTCTGTAAATTTAGTTCAAGTCAGGCATAGTTGTAAGTATTTGGGAAATTCAAACTGAAGAATTGGTCCGATAAAGTTTGGCTGTCTTTCATTTCTACAGTTAAATTTCCCTTATTGAGCCTTTCTTCTAAGATTGATGATTTTAATTTATGAAGAACTACTGAGGAAAAAAATTAACAAAGAATATTAGGATATAAATATTAATGGGTACACTTCTTGGAAGCATCTTTTTATTTTTTGTTTGTTTCAAGATAGAGTTTCTCTGTGTTACAGTGCTGGCTGTCCTGGAACTCTGCAAACCAGGCTGGCCTCAAACTCACAGAGATCTGCCTGCCTCTGCTTCCCCAGTGCTGGAATTAAAGGAGTGTACCAGAATGCCAGGCTGGAAGCATCTTTTTAAAATCCTGAAGATACACTGAAAAGTTTCTGTAATAGAGTTTTTCTTAAAATACCACTTCACAGAAACCATTGTATGTGTGCATGTGTTTGTTTATTGAGAGATGAATTGTAGCCAACTTAAAATAATGGGAGAACTGGTGATAGGAATATAATTTGGCCTGATAATAAAAATATTTTAAATAAAAGTACAAGATACTGGAGGTTTTCACTTTCCACCAAGCCTTTTTTTTTTTTTTTTGATACTTTTTGTACAAATGCAGGTATTATGAGTTCTCAGAAGTCTGGAAAGTTAATACCAGTAAGTATTTGGACGTTAACCTCTCTTATTGATGAAAATGAGTAAAAGATGTATTAACTTCCTATAATGTTATTCATCCCAAAATTATTTGTATAGCGGAGAAAATGGTGGTTTTACCTCTGGATTTATGCTATTGGAATACATTCAAACCATGTTAGACTATGTTTGTGTGAGGATACTCAGATTTAAAATGAATGAAGAAAGATGACTGGTTTAAATCCTTTGATAGTGTGGGATTCTGTAAAAACTGGCCTTTTGTAAAGACTATGGCCCTATTAAATCAACCTACAATTTCATCTCAAAATAATCAATTTGGACTTGGAGAAATAGTGTTTGAATTGTGAACATTTTGGTCTTTTAGTAAATTCCCAGACATAGTCACTATTAATTGAAACAGTATTTCTTAGATCTCTAAAATTATATCACGCATGGGTTTTCTCTTAGTAATTCACTAAATTCTTTGAAGTTGGCTAGCTAAACTATCACAAGAAATTAAACTTTGTGTTTTTTGATGGAACAACTTTGTGTAAAGACTCTAATAATGTTGCATTTGAAAACTGTTTCCAGGTGCTCTTGATTGGCGATGCAGGCATCTCGTTTAGTTTGTGGGGAGATAATTGTCTAGGGCTCCAGCTCTGTCTCTGCCAATAGTTGCCATTGTTTATTGTTCTCAGTTATGGCCAAGAGAAATTGGTTGTGACTCCCTCCTCCAACCATTTTGACAATCAAGATTGTTTCTGAAAACCATAGAGAAACAAGCTATGTTGTCTTAATTAGCTTAAGGAAAATATGTTTCATTTTCCCAAACGTTCTTAGATATTTTTGTTTTGTTTTGTTTATGTAAATCATGAGAGTTTCCCATTCCTTTGTGAGTATACTTGAATCTTAAAAAGCAGTGGAAACCCATTCATCGTTTTCACGGACTTAAAATAACGTTTGCTTAGTCTACCATTTACTTGCTAGTCACCAAATTGTAAAAAGAGTTTTAGAGAACAGCTTTTTGAGAGCAGACCTCCTTTCTCCTTGGCCACAGTAATCTGAAAAGCAATTAGAGTTGCTACCCTGGCAAATACTGATACAATATTTTATTTGTGTGATAGTTCTGCTTAGAATTATAAGGCTTAATGCATACAGAACAAAAACCAATTATATAGATACATGCACTGTTTTAGGCTAATTCATACAAATGATTAAAAGATGAGCCTTGGTAATAAAGTATAAATTGCCTAAATATTTTCATTGTTTTTTTTTTCATTTTTTCATTTCTCAGGAATCTAAGGAAAAGTAGAGGTGCGTAAGGTGCAGTAAGAATGCTGTATGTTTAGTTTTAATATCACCTAATATCATATGATAGGCAGTTGGATTTCTAGTTTTCATATTGATTTGGCAGCATGTAACTGGAGTAATAAACTGTGTAATTGATATGTAATTGGATAGTGTGGGATTGAGTGGAGAAATTTTTCTCCAATTAAAAGAGAAGTAACCAGGGTACCAGACAACAAGGCCTGAGTATCACTTAGGAAAATCATCCTTTCTGAGCTCATTTCTTCATCCTCAAGGTAAGGAGTTGGACTCACTGACCTTAAAGACCTTGCCAGGCTTAAAAATGTATCAAAGTATAATTATATCAAAATATAGGACGGGGCTGCTAAATAACTTTTGGTTCTTGGTAACTATATGTTACACTACTTCCCCTTCTCAACAAAGGAATATAGTAGGCCCCTTGGCATGACTTTCTTCTTGGCTATTAAACCTCAAAAAAGTGATATTATTTAACAAAGTTACTTTGTATGTAACATTTCTTCTTTGAGATTTTAACCACTATACTAGACTAGACATGTTGTTTATTTTGTAGTGTAATACTTGCTTAGTATTGCTTAGTATAAAAACATTGGATTCAATTCCCAGCACTATCAAAAGAAATGGACTATATATGAGAACAAGGTTAATTTTATTGAGAAGTCTAGTTTATGTGTATTCTACCAGTTTTTATATAGAGAACAATGCATGATTAGCAAAGTTCTTGATTATTTGCATAGTAGTACTGTCACATCTGATAGCCTTTCAATTTTGTTGTCACAACCATTTATTGTCTAGGGTTACAGCTCAGGAGTATTGCCTAAGAGGAACAAAGCCCTGGGTTAGCTCTCTGACAAGCATCACCCCAAGCGTTTATTAAGCATTCATATGGAAACCCCTCCCCCCCCCCCCACTGAGGAGCACATTTCTATAAAGTTCTTTGTCAAGCTATATAATTGTGTGTCACTAGTCAGAGTCATATTATGTTTCATGCTTAAATCAGCTGGAAGGAGTTAGACTAATCTGGGCCGGGTGCCATCTCAGAACAATCATGGCCTTGAGGTGTAGAATTAGAGACAAGAAGAACCAGGAACATGGCTGCAATAAACATTAAAATAAATAAAATATTATCAAAGCAATGCTGACAGTGTTTGCTTATGAGAAATGCATATTCTCTCTACTCCAAAACTGTGGAGTCAGCATGTCTGGGCGCTTGCCCAGGAATCAGTGTTTTAAATAGCTCTCCAGGTTATTTCTATACAAATTAAAGTTTTAGAAGGACTGATCTAGAAGTCAAAGTAGGAAAGTGCAGCCTTTAAACTAAGTGAACGTTGTAGCACTTTTACTACCTTCAGTCATCCAAAGGTACCTTAATCTGATTTAAGATATTTCTGGATCATGGTCCAGATGACTTAGGAGTTAAGAGTACTTGTGGCTCTTCCAGGACCCAGACTTAGTTCCCAGCACTCACATAGTAACTTACAACCATCTGTAAGTCCATTTCCAGGGAGTGTTATACCTTCTTCTGGCTTCTGTAGGCATGTACATTGTGCACATACATGGAGCCAAGACACTCATACACATAAAATAAATGTATAAAAATGTAGGAAAAAATAAACTCCTGGACTATGAATTTGTATTTACTTTAGTAGACTATGAAAAATTCATCAATTAAGGAAGGCATAATATAATAATTGTTGGGGTCCGGACCGTCTGTGGTCCCCCCATAATCAGACTGGGTTCCCTGGAAGGCAGACAGGGCCTGGAACGAGACTAGGGTGGGAGGAGAAAATGGACGCCAAGACGAATCACTCCATTCAAAGTGTCTAATTTTATTTAGGGTTCTTTCTTGGTTTTAGGAAGGAAGGCCCCGCCCCCAGTCAGTTGTGCGCAGACGAAGCCTGAAGTATTGTGGGATGTCCCAGCTGTAGGCAGGAGAACTGGGCGGAGCCAGGGTCCAGGGCACTCTGGAATGTCTCAGCAGGATGCTTGTCCCATCCCGGGAAAGGCGACAGACAGCAGGACACCAGAGTAGTTCAGGGGTGGTTTAGCAGGACAATGAAAGCCAAACCGTATGTGGCGTCCTATGGCTGGGGAACCACAATGTATGTGGCTTCTTGTGGCACACCCCCAAGGGGCACCAGGTCTGAACTCTGGAGGCTACAAATATTGAGGATCAATTCATATCTCTTGACATCACAAGTGGTAGGTAGGTAGGTTGGTTAGAAGACCATTGTATTCCAGAACAGAAAATGAAAATGCTGAGGAGAATTAAGGTAGTATTGAAAATAGAGAGAATGGAATTGTAGTGATCCAAATAAGCAGTTTTGTAACTGAGGAGCCAACCTTGTGACTGCACCTTTAGTCTGAATGATTAAATAGTGTTAACTGTTGGTGGGAGCAGGAAGGGCAAGAAGAGTACCTTAGATGGATAATGATTTCTGTTTTAGATAAAGTTGAGTTTGAGGTAGCCTGAGTATTCAGGTATAAAAGATCTAGAAAGTGGTAGAGAAGGTAGGATCTAGATGGGAGGTACTTATTTAAAAGCTACCAATGAGAGCATAAGAGACAGCTGAGTGGGTAAAGGTGCTTGGCTCCAAGTCTATAGACGCACGTAGGAGAAGGAGAAGGAGAAGGCTGGTTCCACAAATTGTCTTCTGACTTCATCCTGCAACTTCCAAATGTGAACTGTTAGGAGAAATATTTCTTACCAGTCATAAGAATGATGAGGGAATGAGTTAAGAGAAAGAAAATGGCCTGGAGACAATCTTTAGGGAATTCAGTTGGAGAAAGGAGGAGCCAAGTTGTGGAAACAGACATGATCACAAAGATGTTATATTTCTGGGTAAAACAGTCCAAAGAATGCCGCAGATGGACCTCTTTTTTGGGTCTCCTATCTGCGCGGAACGGGTCTCTGGTTGCAGATTGGCGAAGGAGTCGGCGAATGACAAACAGATAAGACACGAGAGAATGTGTTGAATCTGAATGTAATTTGTCAAATGGAACATCAAACTTTTTATACAGAAGAAAATAGGGGGGGGCTGGTGAGATGGCTCAGCGGGTTAGAGCACCCGACCGCTCTTCCGAAGGTGATGAGTTCAAATCCCAGCAACCACATGGTGGCTTACAACCACCCGTAACAAGATCTGACGCCCTCCTCTGGTGCGTCTGAAGTCAGCTACAGCGTACTTATGAAGAATAATAAGAAATGAATCCTTGGACCGGAGAGACCAACCGGAGCAAGCCAGGCTGTCTGGAGCGAGCGGAGCCGAACGGNGGGGGGGGAATTTCTACTAATAAGTAATGTAGTCTGCCATACATAACTAAAATAAGAATTCTAAACTTACATTGCTAAGCTTGCCCTGAGATTTCTAACTCTATGTAGTAGATAGTAATGCCTGATTTCTTTCACTATCTCTCTTATAATACTAAAGGCAATTCTGAATGTCACTGAATGTTACTGAATTCCAAGCCCAGGGTCAGCTCAAGGACTACCTAGGACATTGGTGAAGGCCAGGAAGCAAAGTTCGATTTTGCTTAGGTACTGGCAAGTCACTGCTTGGAGGCACCTGTAACAAAACAATACTGAAAGGAAGCACACAGATCCATTCACAAGGACAAAATTGGAGCATATGTGCTATGGAATGCCACAGTTCCAGGAGACTAAGTTTCTGTGAAACTCTTCGCCTCAGGACTGCATCCAGGCTTTTGGCCTGTCATGCATGTCACTACTGGAGTGGATATAGCAAAAGAAGAGCTATATACATATACATATATATATATGGATGTATTTATTTTATGCACATGAGTACACTGTAACTGTCTTCAGACATACTAGAAGAGAAAGGACATTGGATGCCATTACAGATGGTTGTGAGCCACCATGTAGTTGCTGAGAATTGAACTTAGAACCTCTGGAAGAACAGTCAGTGCTCTCAACCTCTGAGCCATCTCTCCAGCACCCAAAGAAGAGATTTTTAAGGAAGTGTTTTCACAAGTGAATTTGAAGGACAGCAGTGAAAGTCCAGAACATAGTTAGCTTGAGTAGCTGGTATGTCTAATCAGTATATACTCAAACTTCATTCATAGTCGTATCCACTTGTGAGGACATTGTGGGATTTTTATGTTTTTGTTTTTAATTCCTTTAATTTGAATACTTGCGTGGCAGAGGCTAGTAGGCCTCTTAAGTTCTATGCCTGCTTGGTCTACAGAGCGAGTTCCAGGACACCCAAGGCCATGTAGAGAGATGCTGTCCACAAAGAAAATAAAAAAAGATATTTTGACTGTTGAGATGGAATGAGTAGTAGGTGGACTAGGGATGGTTCTTCACCTTTTGCTGCTCCTGTGTTCCTGGTGTCTACTATATGGCCTCTACATTGTGAAATTAGCATTATACTTCAGAACATAAAGTTACTTTGTACCACCATTTAGAGTGTCAGAGAAAGGCTATCTTCTATACCTTTTAGTTGCCAAGTTAAGAAACAAAAGCAATTTCTAAATTGAATGCCTTCTGCCTTAGGCTTTTTTTTTCTGGGTTTCTGAGAGTTCTGTAATGTCATTATCACCCCACTCCCAGACTCCCTCCTCCTGCATTTGAATAGCTAAAGGTCCATAATACTGAAATTTCAATTCTTGTGCATAAGGAAGAACTAGATTATAGCAGGAGGTGGAGCTGAGAAAAGTCAATTACTGCTTTTTGGTCTGTATGACATTTGCTGAAGTATAATGAAACCAAACAGATAATTCTGGTAAATTTTAGTAAGCCCAGTTATTCTGTTAGTTGTATAGATAGGCTTTGGAGGACAGTGATGTTTAGGAATTTCTATCCCAAAGTTTAAAGAAAGCCAGACTAGAGGAAAATGTACAGGATGCGGTGATTTACTGTGGTGGGATGGATCTTAGGACAGGAGCAAAAATGTTTGCTCTATAGGTCCACTACCTGCCTGGTCTGTGACTTTGGGGAAGTAATCTCACTATTTCACCCTCAGACTCCTCATCCAGAGAGTGAGGAAAATAGAAGGGGAGACTGATGGCTTGCTCTCATCTTTAAAAACTCTTTGGCTTGTGACTATGCTTATGAACTGTTTTCTTCCTAATTTATTTTCTGTCTGAAGTAGTGGAAGATCAATTCTGCTTGCTAAGAAGTGGGAGGAAACCATTTATGAGGTTGGAAATCTTGCATTATTCAAGGGATTCTTTAATTGACCTTCTCTTAGAAACCCAGTTGCCACTTGAGTTGTAACTTGAGAATGTTAAATCCAAGAAAAGTCTTGCAGTTTGTACTTACACCTTCCAGAAATTCCTTTTAAAAATTGGGGTGAATAAGTGACTAATTGGCAAGGAAAAAATGGATTTTAGATCTGTGCCTTCTGGTCTTTTGCTGAAGCATGTAAGATTACTTCTTGTTGAACCAACCACCCTTCCATCCTTTTAATTTAATTTACTTTTTAAACAAGGTCTCACTATGAAATTCAAGCTGGCTACTCCTCCTGCCTAATCATTTGAGTGCTGGGGTTTCAGGTGTATGTCACTATGCCCAGCTGTTTTTGTGTATATTCTTAGAAGCCCATCCTTATTCCTTAATCATTAAAAATGTAATTTTATAGTAGTACTTTGTCCAGTGGAATAAAATGACAGCAGAAGAAGGGTGGAAGAGGGTAATAAGTTTGTTACCACGTTCTTTCCTTGTAGAAGCTTATTTTTTTGTAGACAGGATAGAAGGGATAAAAATTGTTCTCTCTGTGCATCTAGAACTTATCAAAGACATGGGAGAAATAAAAGTTAGAGTTGTTTTTTTTTTTTTTAACTCAAAATTGAATCTGTGTTTGGGATTTTTTGAGGATATATCTGAAGGTTGAACTTACTAAGTTGGCAGAAATCTAAAAGAATATCTTTCACCAGCCTTTCTTAGTTTGGCTTAATAGGGAGAATGACTGACATGATTCTGAATATTTTCACCTTGAACCTTGTAAGTGAATAGGTAGGCTGTTCTGGACAGTGAGCCTTTAAAGTTACTGTTTATAATTTTCCTTGTTTAGCTAAATCTCGGATAGCTACTTAACATTTGAACTTGGATTTACACTTAGTATTAGCTTATTTGCCCAGAGTATAAGATAAATGTTTCTTTCATTCATTGTTTTTTATGGATATTATTATCCTATCTAACTTAAGAAAAAATAACAGTTTATAAATATATAACTTCTGAGTCAGACAAAAAAAATTTGTTGTTGTTTTAAAAATCATTGTAAGACCTGGAGAGATGGCTCCATGGTTAAGAGTATGGTTACTCTTCCAGAGGACCCTGGTTCAATTCCCAGCAACCACATGACAGCTCACAACTATCTGTGACTCTAGTTCCAGGGGATTCAACACTGTCACACTGGCAAAACTCCATGAAATAAAAATAAATGAATTGTTGAAAAAAATCATTGTATAGTTATTTGTGTTTAAACTAACCTGTGGCACAGAACAGAATAATTCATGTGTTTTTTCTTTTTTTGTTTGGTTTGGTTTTTCGAGACAGGGTTTCTCTGTGTTCCCCTGGCTGTCCTGGAACTCACTCTGTAGACCAGGCTGGCCTCGAACTCAGAAATCCGCCTGCCTCTGCCTCCCGAGTGCTGGGATTAAAGGCGTGCACCACCACCGCCCGGCCACCCCAGCCATTTTATACTTTTAACTTGAATGACAGTTTAGGGGCAGGAGGGGTCCTTGAGACAGATTCTTTCTACATAGCCTAGCCTGGCCTGGAACTCAAAAAGATCCACCAGTCTCTGCCTCCCAAGGAGCACACCACCACATCCAGCAAGGTGTGGTGGTGGTGGTGGGGAGGGTTTCTTTGTTTCTTTGTTGTAGGTGGGATTGAACACAGGTCTTTAGATACACTAAGCACACACACTACCACTGAACTAAACCTGAGTGGCAATTTAAAACAAAAAAGCCAAAGCTTTTCATAGAAGCAGCCTTCTGTGAACCCTTATCTATGTCTCTCTGTCACTCTCAGTCTCTCTCTCTCTCTCTCTCTCTCTCTCCTTCCTCTCTCATCCATCTTCCTTCTCCTTTTCTCCCCTCCTCTCAGCTTTTTAAGAAAATGGTGTAAGTTGCCTTAATTGGCACAGAAATGCTTATTGCGGGGAATAACTTTTCAATATATTTTTGTGACTTAATTCTGATAGAAAACCACCGTGTAGCATTTAGATAAAGCCCCATCTGGGTATGAATAAGACCCCAAACTTTTGAAATAAAAACCAATGTTTCTGATCAGTTTGGGGCTGTGCTCTGGGTTGAAGTGCATCTGGTCTCTTTGAGGACTCTAAAATGGATAAGAGCAATGTTTCTCTCTACTTTAAGATCCTGGTACTGGTCACTACTTAGGATCTCTTGAGTACATGCCATGATGCAACATCAAAGATTAAAAATCATGAATTTTGAAAACGGCTCATATTTTACTCTATGCTCTCTGACCCTAAATACAAGCCTTGGTGAAGGAAAATTTTGGTTGAGGTATAAAAGTTTAATCTCCAATACCATCCTACAACTAGACCTATTTTGTAGAAATCAAAGGTAGGCTCTGCTGTCCAGGCCTCTGCCACTCTGTACCAAGACTGGAGGTGGTACTAAGAAAACTAAGCTTAAAGGACACACTAGAAGTAAAGTTCCTGCCATAGATCCATTCCTCTGCTTATAGCACTCCCCCTGGAAACAGTACTTTGTTGAACTCTCAGGGGCAATTAAAATTCGTGATTCTTTTTTTTTTAACAACCCTTAACAAAACAAGAAAAACTTGAAAGCTTCACCAGGGAGCCCCCAAACATTACCAACCAACTGGTACACATAGGACACACTAAGTCTGTTTCCTGTCTTGGTTTCTTTGTCTTGTAGGAACTTCCAAAAAGTCTGATTTTTCTCCTTGTGTCCTAACAGGTCTTTCTTCTACTTTTCAAATGGTTAAAACTTTTCTTTTCTCTAGGCCTACTGCTTTTTTACTGCCCAGAAATTATCTCTAAAACTTACCCAAATAACTATAGTAGCCTAGAAACATTCAATAACACAGAGCCTTGGGCTCCACAGAGTTAACTGTTGAGCCTTGCCTTCTCATTGTTAAACAACCAAGACATGGAAAACACGCTATCACATGACCTACCAGTGAAAGGTACTGAAGACAAATTGACAAAATGCATTTTACAGCCTTCCCAAGTCAAATTTGTTCACGCCAAAGTCAGAGATAGAATGTCTTTGTTAATGTTTGCCTCATTTGTGTTTATATTTGTTTCCATGTAATTATGTATCATTCTATGTTAAGACAACATAAAACTCAGTCGACCCTCAGAATTTCCCATAGTAGTTGAGTAAAACACTTGTGGCTACTTAAAATACCAACCAACAAGGGCAGTGAAACTATATAAGTTTGCTCCATGTTGTTGTGTAAGATAAAAATGGCTACGATAAGTCTTAAGATAATAATAACTATCATATTTTAAGGTAAATTAAAGACAACCTTTGCCTATCTACCTACTATCTCATCTTTAAAAACAGGCTTTTCAACTTTCTTATCACTTAAGCTTAAAAAAAAAAAAAAAAAGAGAGAAGGATCACGTAAAAACCAGTCTGGCTCAGCTTACTTAAAACTTTTTAACAATCAGGCTAGACTTTGTGTCTTTAAAATATGCTTTATATTAAGAGTATTATCGAGCCGGGCGTGGTGGCACACGCCTTTAATCCCAGCACTGGGGAGGCAGAGGCAGGCGGATTTCTGAGTTCGAGGCCAGCCTGGTCTACAAAGTGAGTTTCAGGACAGCCAGTGCTACACAGAGAAACCCTGTCTCGAAAAACCAAAAAAAAAAAAAAAAAAGAGTATTATCTTTAAAAGTACAGATTTAGATTAAGAATGGCTATAAATGGTCACCAGTCTAAAATACACTTAGAAATAATACAAATATTTGATATTTTTTTAAAATATCTGTATATCTGACTGTCAGGGTGTGTATATATCTACAAGTGTTTCTGATTTTATAAAGTTTACACAATAACAGATTGGATTATAATTAAATGGCCATGGTAATTAAACTGTCAACTTAGCCCATATTTGTTTTAATTAATAATGTAAAATTTTAAAACAAAAAAAATAAATGAACAGTCTCTGTTGAAATGTTATTTGGTTGATTGTTGTCTCAGCTCTGATTCTGTGAGCAATCTAAACAAGACTATTGTTAGAAAATACAATAGCTCCTAAGGCATGATGGCTTCTGCTCCAGGGTTCAACTCCCCATGGACAGTTGCCCTTGTCTGGAAAATAATCTTCTAAGCTATTCTTAAAATTAAAATGGAGAAAGTTACTTGGCCCCCGTGCTTTCAGCTCTCTTTTCTTTTTTTTTTTTTTTTTAATTTTATGTTTTTGTTTTGTTTTGTTTTTTGTTTTTCTGAGGCAGGGTTTCTCTGTAGCCCAGGCTGTCCTCAAACTAAAGATCTATCTTCCTCTACCTCCCAGGTTGTGGGATTCAAGGCATGAGCCACCACTGCACAACTGCTTTCTACCTTCTTTATATTATCTTTAAAGGACAAATTATTCTCTAAATAATATCTAAAAAGTATTTTAAATTTTATCAAATAATTTTAATAGTTTATACTTAAGTATTAGGTTTAGGTTTACTTTAAACAATGTTTTTGCGCCAGGCGTGGTGGCACACCCCTTTAATCCCAGCACTTGGGAGGCAGAAGCAGGCGGATTTCTGAGTTCAAGGCCAGCCTGGTCTACAAAATGAGTTCCAGGATAGCCAAGGCTATACAGAGAAACCCTGTCTCGAAAAACCAAAAAAAAATAAATAAATAAAATAAATGTTTTTGCCAAGCTCTGTTATACAATTAAATTTTAAAGCAAGGTTTGCTTTTCAACACTTGGTTATTGACCTTTTGGGTCTTCACTAAGTGTACTTGAAAACTTACACTCATGTAAACGTAGAGACTAAAGAGGTAGCTAGTATTTTGGCCCTTGACCCCAGCTCATGTGTTGAGGATGATGTTACACTTCTCACCTATTGCACTGGTGACTCACCTGTCCTCCTGATCCAAAGACTGGACTCAAAACCACTGTACACTCTGTATACAAACTGTAGGGTCAACACAAAAGAAAAATCTCCAGTACTTCCAAGGGAAACCACGTAGTCAGCAGGGTGTTTACCCTTACCAGCTGATAACATAAATAATAAAGAAAAACTAAAGGAGCTAAGGGCTTCTCTCAAGTAACTCCTATGGACCAGACCCTTGCCTAGCTCTTAAAAAAAAAAAAAGAAAAGAAAAAGATAATTTGGGGCTATGTAAATGTAAATATATGTTTGCTTATAAATATCTAACAAAACTAGAAACCAAGAAAAAATTATTAGTAATAATACAAAAACTAGACTTTAAAAGAGAGTAGTTCGGGTCTTCTATAGGCCTTCCCATTAAGTCCTATATGGGGGATACTAGCATTCCAGATAACTCTGGCTGTAACTATAATACAAAGATAAATTCTATCTATATGAATCTATTTAGATAGATTGTTTTTAAAAAGAGTATAGTGATTTTTAATCACTGATAATCTTTTTATCACTTATTCACTGATAAGTCTTTTTAAAGCTTCTGTACTAGGATTTTCGAGAACACAACTGATAGAATGAATATACACATTGAATAAATATTACATTTTAAATGTATATATATATATATATATATATATATATATATATATATATATATACATATATGTACACACATATATACACATATATACATATATGTGTAGTCCAATAATGGCTATATCCCAACAGGAAGTTCAGGAGTCTGGTAGTTGTTCAGTCCATGAGACTAGATTCTCAGCTGGTCTTCAGAATATTCTGGAATCCCACAGGTGTAGGTTCTTTTTTTTTTTTTTTTTTAAGATTTATTTATTTATTATATGTAAGTACACTGTAGCTGTCTTCAGACACTCCAGAAGAGGGCGCCAGATCTCGTTACGGATGGTTGTGAGCCACCATGTGGATGCTGGGATTTGAACTTATCACCTTCGGAAGAGCAGTCGGGTGCTCTTACACGCTGAGCCATCTCACTAACCCCAGGTGTAGGTTCTTAATGGCAGTGAATTAATGAACTTAACAACAAGAGTGAAGGCAGGGAGGCAAAGAGCATGTCCTTTATATAGGCTGCCAGTAGAAGATATGGTACACATTGAAGGTAGATCTTCCCACCTCAGAGATCCAGATTACAGGTGGGTCTTCCTACTTTAAATAATCTAATTAAGCAAAATCCCTTACAGGTGTACCCAGCCTCTTGGGTTTTAGTTAAGCTAAATGTTGTCAAGTTGACAGCCATCACTCTTTGTTTAGCATACTTCTATTTTGTTATAAAGCAAGGGCCAACAAGTTCTCAGACTTTGGTCCCTCTTGACTTTGACTAATCTGTAAATAACAAAATTCATAAGTTTCCTTGTTGCTGACTGATACTAATCAGTGACTTTATATTTTTTTTATCTAAGATCTTAGCAAAGCTATGTCTCAAGATGGTGCTTCTCAGTTCCAAGAGGTCATTCTCCAAGAACTAGAATTATCTGTGAAGAAAGAATTAGAAAAAATACTTACCACAGCAACCTCACATGAGTTTGAGGTAAGGATTCAATGGTGTCTTTTGCTTTGTGTGTCAACATGCATAATTGCTGCCAGTGGTGATTCTCCAGCCTGAAATGAGCACAGGATGTAACATCAGAAGTTACACTGTTCAACACTCACGGATCATTACTATTTGTTCATAGTAAAGCTACTTTCTTTTTTAAAAAAAGCTGAGGAAATTTTCCAAGTCCCCAAAAGAGCATGGACAGGATTGCAGTTTATGTTGTGTTTGGGTATCATTGGGTATAGAGATGGTTACCACGTTTAGTCGGATATGTAACAAGTTGGTCTACCACCCATGTCCTCTCTGTGCTTTTTGCCCATAGACAGTTCTAGCAAAGCTGTGCTAGATCTATCAGTTTTCAATTCTAGCGGAGCTGTGCTGGATCTATCAGTTTTCCAGGTCTAGCAGAGCTGTGCTAGAGCTATCGGCTTTTCAGGTCTAGCGGAGCTGTGCTAGAGCTATCAATTTTCCAAAATCGAGAAGCTTTACTTGCTGTCAGTACATTATCTTTTATTTTTCAATCCAGTTTGTACTTACTGTTTTGAGGTTAGTTATGTTTTATTCCCTTTTTGTTCTTTTGGTGAGAATTTATTTGCACTCAGAAGTAGTGAAAGATACTGGAATGTAATAAAAAAATAATGTTGAAATTCATAGGGACTAAAATTGTTCAGAGTACAAGACAACCGACTAGCAGGTGATAGTGGAGGGGTTTAGCTTGTTAAAAGATTCCTTTAAATATAGTTCCTTCTCACTTTTCTACTTCAGTTTTAAACAGGCCTTAAAATTTTTGCCCTACTCTATATTCTAATAGTGTAAGAATTTCACTTAAAGGTATTTTTAAAGTAATAGCTTGAATCTAGTTTTACTATGTATTAAACATTTTCTTCTATTTTCATAGCACACTAAAAAAGATCTTGATGGATTTCGGAAGCTATTTCATAGATTTTTGCAAGAAAAGGGACCGTCTGTAGACTGGGGTAAAATCCAGAGACCTCCAGAAGATTCGGTAAGTTTTAGGTAAAGCATAAGAAACTGGGTAATTTGAATGTTGGTTTTACTTTGTAGGTGGGTTGTGAAGATGTACCAGAACCTTCCTAGCAAACATGCTGATTTCAGTTTGTGGTCCTTCATGTTGGATGTGCAGGTAGCTGGCCTTCAGTTTAAAGTCTCATCTCCCTGCAGCATTGTCCCATTTTCACACATTGTAATTAGTATACATTCTACTTTAGTTAAAAAGCATACCGTAAGGATTTCATGTTGTTCTCTCTTCCAACCATTAGATTTCTTACTGCCTTAAACCTTGTTCAGGCACTTACCCAGACTTGAAAGCTCTCTCCATGCTTTCGGGCCATTTCTGTAACCCTGTCTGCCCATGCCACCAGCGTAGCATACCTTTTGTTTTCTCCTCCCCCTGCTTCTAGAGTTCTGCATATTTAATGGTATGGGATCCTCACCTAACAAAATTCCTGTGTGTTATGGAGGCATAGCCCTGATGTCTGCACCTGCCATGGGCTGCTAGCAGAAAGCCCCACTGAAGAGGGATAAAGGGCAGTATTAGGTGTTTAAATCTGAGCTCCACTACTTTGTTTTATGTAAAATGAGAACAGTACCAGGTGTTTTGTGTACTTTACAAGTTGTTAAGATGATATATGTAAAAATAGATTACCTTACTTGAAGTATTGTATGGACTTGATGTTTTTGCCATGTGTAGTGTTTATTTCTTATGTATCTATAATCTTGCTTTATTAACACTTTTAAAATATTCAGTGCAAACTAACTGAAGTGTGGTCCCAGTGTACCAGAGTTTGCTGGGGCTCAGGTCTGCTCATCTGTAGAAGTTTAAGCTAATGGAGTCAACATTAGATTTTTTTTTCCTAATGAGAAAATCATAAATAAGTTCCTGCTTAGGAATACTCTTATTCCCACATGTAGAAAAGTACCTAAATCTTTTCAATTTAGGCCATTTCTTTTCTTTAAAAATCTCTCATTAGTTGTCTTAAGTATATTATCTTATTAATAACACTGAAGTTAAAATTTTTCTCGCTGGGTTGGCGACATAACTCAGTAGGAAATGGACCAGTGCTTGCCATGTGGGTCTAAAGACCTGATTTCAGGCCCTAGAACCCATGTTAGAAGGAAAGAATGAATCCTAAATGTTGTCTTCTGCCCTCTACACATGTGTAATGTGTGCATGCGCACGGGTGCACGCACAAACACACACACACACACACACACAAATATACAAATATAATAAAAACAATTTTTAAAATTCCTCTTTTCTAATATGTCAATTATAATGAGGGACTCCCTTATTTTGGTCTTTGTTTTACTGTCCCTGGCACATTATTTATTATCATTTATTCCTTTGTAGTTACATAGCAGAATTAATATTTTCTTTGCCAAAGAAAATGAGAGAATTCTTCTAGATAGGTATGTTCTTTAAAAAAGAACTGCATGTAGATTCATCTAGTTTTTTAAATGTTTAAGAACAGACTTAGCACAATGATAGATTTAGTCACTCTAAGTACTTGGAATTTTTGTCTTGGAATTATTTGTAGTTGAATAACCTCAGTTGATTATTGTGTGGTGGGCTCCAGCAGCAGACCTGGGAGCCCTCTGCTTTCTGAACAGTTACTACAGAGCCTGGTATCAGCTCAGGGCAGGCATGTGCAGATAGATCCTGGCCCTGGCAGGTGGGTCCATTGCTGTGCTGTGCTTTAAAGCGTCAGTTGGTTGGTTGATGCTGAGGATGAGCCAGCTCTAGAAGCACCCTTTACAGTTCCTAACTAAACTGAGAAGGAAAGGTCAATCTGAAGTCTGCTGAGTGACCAGGATTAGCTGGTAGTGTACAATTTGTCCTGTAGTCTCAGCTGCTGTGCACAGAGCCAGAGTGTCACTTGATGCTGAGTTATAAGATAACATACTGGGCAGCATACTGAGAGCTCATCTTTGCCTCCTCTCCTTGTGCCAAAAAGTAGAAAACATTTACTTTTATTTATTTCATTTTACAGGTATTACCTTTATCAAAAAGATACTAATATATTTTTTAAAAAGACCCTCAACTGTCTAATCGGTAGCAGATTTAGTTCTAAAGGTGATTTTCTCATTTTTTTAACAGAGCATTTTTTAAAAGATTTATTTATTTTATATATACGAGTACACTAGTCTACAGAAACACCAGAAGAGGGCATCAGATCCCATTAAGATGGTTGTGAGCCCTGGGGATCCAACCAATAAACAACCACCAAAACCAGACACTATTGTGGATGCCAACAAGAGCTTGCTGACAGGAGCCTGATATAGCTGTCTCCTGAGAAGCTTTGCCAGTGCCTGACAAATACAGAAGTGGATGCTCACAGCCATCCATTGGACTGAGCATAGGATCCCCAATGAAGGAGCTAGAGAAAGTACCCTAGGAGCTGAAGGGGTTTGCAGCCCCATAGGAGGAACAATATGAACTAACCAGTACCCCCAGAGCTCCCTGGGACTAAATCACCAACCAAAGAAAACACTTGGTGGGACTCATGGTTCCAGCTTCATATGTAGCAGAGGATGGCCTAGTCGGTCATCAATGGGAGGAGAGGCCCTTGGTCCTGTGAAGGTTACATGCCCCAGTGTAGGGGACTGCCACGGCCAGGAAGCAGAGTGGGTGGGTTGGTGAGCAGGGGTGGGGGGAGGACATAGGGGGTTTTCGGAGGGGAAACTAGAAAATGAGATAACATTTGAAATGTAAATAAAGAAAATATCTAATTAAAAAATATATATATATGGTTGTGAGCCACCATGTAGTTGCTGGGAATTGAACTCAGGACCTCTAGAAGAGCAATCAGTGCTATTAACTGCTGAGCCATCTCTCCAGCCCAATTTTCTCATTTCTTAACTGTTTACATCCAAGATGAACTTAACCTTTTGAATATTGTATTTTCAGGTTTGAGAGCCTGCTTTGCTAGTGGAGAAGTCTGTGTACTTTGAAAGGTCATGATATGGAGTGGGAGTTGTTAAAGGATTAGAGGATGGAGAAAGAAGTAAATCTGATCCATCCTGGGATATTTGCAGCTCAGTACTACCCACCTGAATCTTCCTTTCAGAAGGCTGTCCATGTAATGAGTCAGAATTTTTGATGAAGGTGAATAGTTAATATGAATATAGAACACAGAAAAGAAGATAAGAGATGCAGTTTGTGTGGTCTTTTGTCTTTGTGTGTAGTAGTGGATAAGTTTCCACTTAAAAATATCTTCCAAAGCTGGGTGTGGTGGCGCATGCCTTTAATCCCAGCACTTGGGAGGCAGAGGCAAGTGGATTTCTGAGTTCGAGGCCAGCCTGATCTACAAAGTGAGTTCCAGGACAGCCAAGGCTACACAGAGAAACCCTGTCTCGAAAAACCAAAATAAATAAATTAAAAAAAAAAAAAAAAAAAAAAAAAAAAAAAAAAAAAAAAAAAATATATATATATATATATATATATATATATATATATATATATATTTTACTACTTTTATTAGATATTTTCTTCATTTACATTTCAAGTGTTATCCAGCTAGTTCCCTATATCCTCCCCCCTCCCGGCCCTGCTCCCCTACCCACCGACTCCCACCCCTTGGCCCCTGCGTTCCCCTGTATTGGGGCATATAAAGTCTGCATAACCAAGGGGCCTCTCTTCCCACTGATGGCCAACTAGGCCATNTAGAGACGTGAGCCCAGGGGGTACTAGTTAGTTCATGGTTATTCTTCCACCTATAGGGTTGAAGACCCCTTCAGCTCCTTGGGTACTTTCTCTAGCTCCTTCTTCCTTGGGAACCCTGTGTTCCATCTAGTAGCTGACCGTGAGCTTCCACCTCCATGTTTGCCAGGCATTGGTATATTTTCCCCTGAGACCTCTATTTCTGAGTTCGAGGCCAGCCTGATCTACAAAGTGAGTTCCAGGACAGCCAAGGCTACACAGAGAAACCCTGTCTCGAAAAACCAAAATAAATAAATTAAAAAAAAAAAAAAAAAAAAAGCCCTGGTCTTGATATGCACATGTAATCCCATACACTGTGATGTCAAGGATTTTCGATTGCAGAAGCAAAATTTGTTTGTACTTCTTTGTGTCATCTTATTACTAACTTTTGGAAATAGTTCATGCATTAATAGTCTTTCGCCTGATTCTGCCCTTCTTCTTGGGTTTTAGAGGTGATAAGAGACAATTTTTATTTCAAAATAATTTCTGTATAATAAACATACTTTTTATTTTTTAAAGCAGGTAATATTTATTGTTTTGGCCAAATAGAAATTAATCATGGGGAATCTTCCATTTAGAATTGACATTGTCAATGTCAGTCTAGCTTCAAAGTTGTATGCCTAAAAAACAAAACCCAAGTACTGTCACCCAGAGACTCTTTGGTAGTTTTTTATGGTTCGTGTGTGAGTATTTGTGTGTGATTATGTATATATGTGTGAGTGCATGTGTGCATTTGCCATGACCTTTGTTAGAGGACAGCTCTCTCCTGCCACCTTGTGGGATCAGGAGGTCCAACCCAGGTTGTTGGGCCTGTGTGCCTCTTGAGCCATCTTGTAGGCTTGCATCTGTTTTTGTACATAGTTAGGAATATTGCTGTGGTTTGTAAGTAAAGTTTTTTGGAAAAAAAGAGACATGTACTTCTTGTCTGTAGCTCCTGGTTTTTGCTATATTTATACATTGAACAGTTAAAATTGAGGCAGTATAGGTTACTATAACACTTAAAATATTCAGTGGCTAAGAAACATGTAATAAATGCTGATTGATTGTAGCAAGTTCAGACTGCTGAGCTGTACAAGGGAATTTACAATTTTTTGTGGAGAATGCAGCATTTGTATATAAAACATGTTGGTTGTCTTTTTGAAGAGCCACCTGTAAAAGCATTAAAGGCAATCTCTATAGGATTTTAGATATAATTTTAGACAGTACCCATAGGGTATTTTCAAAAGAAAAAAGTTTTAAAGGGAGATCTTCTGGATAAAGATTATCTATAGCTCCTGAGTAGCATGCTAATCCAACCTGCCCATTATTATTGGTGTAGAACAATTAATCAACCTGAATTTTATTTAGTAGCACATTGATTTCTGAAGGCTCTTTACCAGTAAGTTGTTTAGGACGTGGCCTTCCGACCATTAATTTAATTTCTTGCAAATAAGAAGTTACAGTTTGTTGTGGAGAATTATGACATACATACATTTTTATAATACCTTGTATCAACAACCTTCCAGTAGGTGATAGAGAGAAAGGAAGAATAAGCAACTGATAAGGATGGAAGGTATTAATTCTGTGTGCTATCAGTTTATACCAGCATTATTTAATAAGATAATAACTTGCCTGTTGGCTTATCAGTTGACCTGTGCAGATCTTGTCTGCTGGACCTGAGATCTGAGGACCTGAAAAAATGGGATAGATCACAGTCTAATGCTGTGGACAACTGTACTTCAGTTTCAGTGTGCTTTTATACTCAAATGTAACAAAGAAATGATCCAAGGAAGGCTGTTTGAGTTTAGAAAAACATGTAAATAAAGGTCAGTAAGCACATACTAAATATTAACAGACCTGTCCTTTCCCAGAAGTTTCTCAGGACAGACCAGTTTAAACACAATTGCTTGGCACATACTGTAGATTATATCTAGGATGGCATGAAAGCAAGGCAGAAGGCCAAGTCTAGATTCAAGGTACACTGACCAGGTTGGGTTCTATAGCTATGTACTGACATCCAATTAGAATAGATATCTTATAAATTGAATAAAATGTTTGTCACAGGAGACTCAGAATCATGTCCAAGAATAGTCCAGGAAACAAAATGTACTTGAGGTAAGAGGCCCTCTGCCTTTTTTTCTTGGAGCCTCTCTCACAGTTCCCCAAGGCTTTGTTTGTCATGGGTCATTGTTTTGACCTTGTTCTGACTGACACCTGACCTGTTTCAGGTGTTAAATTTCTTATAGAATTTAAACAGGGGTCTCCAGAAAACAACTTAAATAGTAGAGCCAAATCCTCAGTAGTAATGAGCAGATAAAAGCAAACTCAATTGACATGGTCCCAAATGTAAAATTTTGCTCTTTTAGCTTAACATGGAAGTTAACATTCATGTATTGATGAGATGAGAAGCAGAGAAGAATGTCACCCACATAGCTAACTACTAGTACCTCAGGAAATTTAATGAGCATCAGGCTTTAAGTGCTTTATGCCTTAGTTGTAATTGTTCCCCTTGAGCTTGTTTTAATTTTTTTCTTCAAAAAGGGGCCATTGATCAAGCTATATTGAGTTCTTCCTGCTGTGGGGGGAAATGGAGAAACAAGTAAAAATAAAGAAGAAACAATGCAGCTCTTGCTCCACCTGCCATTCTCAGGCGCTGCATCGGACACTGAGGCCTCTGAGTTCCAGTCACATAATCTCTGAGCATGCTGTAGCAATAAGTGAAGACTGGGCAGCTGGGAAGCCAGAGAGGCAATGGAGTCCATTCAACCTACTCTGCCAAGATACTTATGGCAGAGTTTTTTTTCTTTCCTCTGTTTTTGTTGTTATTAATTTTCCACTCTTACCTATGCTCCATACCTCTTGGGTAAAGGGCCTGGTATCTTACCCTCTATTTCTATCTAAAAAAAAAAAAAACTTAGGGTCTTCTCTAAGGGTCATGCCCCATGTTGGGCCCTGGTTGTAGGGGGTTTCTGCAAATGCCAAAACCAACTGGGTATCGGACTGTTTGAGGCAAAGAGGAAGTCAAATTTAACACAGCCTGTGTTGGTTCAAACTTCTAAAGTCTAACCTTTAGCAGTTTATTGTAAGCATATTTAAGTACAGTACAATTTGGAGAAAAAGTTTGCTGGTGTAACAAAGCCCCCATGCACAAGGAGGCAAAATTACATCGAAACTCTTTTCAGAGTACATGTTACTTCCATGAAGATGGACTCTTGAGATAAGCTACATATATTATCCTAATGGCCTAGGGGAGGATCTGATATGGTTTTGATCATACAGATAGTGTAGTGGTCATTTGGGCTCCTTTGGGTCCAATTTATGGGAGCTTGGTATGTCCTGGCTCTACAGATAGTATAAATCACCAAGTTATTAACCTACTCCATCCCAGCCTTCTTGGTTGAAAAACAGGCTAAAATGTCTCTCTCTTTGGAAAGACAATCCAGGTGTTTAACATTCCTGGTTTCTTTAGTGCTTATCTTTGAGGGCAGGATCCTTTGTGCTCCCAGATTTGCATGCATGAGTGCATGCCTTGGGGGTGGAGGGGAAGGGAAGGAAAGATGGAGAGAGAGGGAGAAAGGGAGAGAGGGAGAGAGGGAAGACTAAAGAGAGGAGAGAGGAGAGACAGCAACCACTGGACACCATGGTGTGCATGTGCAGGTCGGAGGACAATCACCAGCGTTAGCTTTGATCTTCACTTTCCATCCACCTAGACCTGTCCTAGACTAGCTGCCCAAAGCTTCTGGGCCAGCAAGTTTCTGTTTCATCTCCAAAGACTTATGCCCAGCATGTAAGTAGTTTATGTCATACAATTGAAAAAGAAAAATAGCTCTGTGGTTCTGCTATCCTACCTCTACATCTCTAATCCACCATGAAGGAATTTCCACTTATAATGGGAGGATTTTTATATGAAGCAAAGTGATTCACCCATACCTACTCCTTATACTTTCTGCCCTGAAATTATTTGAGAGAATCTTTTACTAATCCTTTTTGGGGGTTGGGATTCTTTAGTTTTGAGCAACTGAATATGCACATATCCCATTTTAAAGCCAAGATAACAGCAGAATGTTTACACCAGGCACCAAAGCTTGAGAAATCTTTGTAAGAATTTCAAGCCCCCATAACATTTAGAATTATGTATATGTGATTTTTTTTTTTCATATTAGACTGTCAGTGTTGCCATACTCCCACAGGAGATCATGGACTGTGAAGGTTAAGAACTGCTGTCTTACAAATCTGATTCTGCACATCTCTAATCACAGTATTCTAGAGGTGGAGACAGGAAATCTATGCAAGTTCAAGACTTGCTGGTCCTACAAAGTAAGTTCCAGGTCAGTCAGGATTGCATAGTAAGACCTTGTCTCAAAACAAAACGCAAAAACAAAACAAAAAAACAAAAACAAAAAAGAAATGAACAACTGTACAGAACTAGATCTATACAAAACAAATATAGATCACTTATCAGCATTTTAGCTTCGTGTTTGTGGAGGACTTGAGTCCAGAAATGACTAACTGAAAACTAATGCAGCATGGGGTCCATGCGGTGCTGAAGAGGAACTACCTGGTCTAACTGGCACAGGGATAAGACCGACTTTCTGGTCTCCTGGGGTGAGCCTGACACAAGACTTCTCTGAGAGTAAATGGCTTATCAAAAAGAATAAACCTGTGAAAGTAAGAGTCCAAAAATACTGCTTAAAGTTACTCTCATGGTGGTCTTTGGTTGGACATATGGTAAATGTGGCTGTTTCTTTGTCTAGAGTCAGAAAAAGAACCAGAGAGTTTCTTTGATCCTTCATTGGAAAACACAAGATGTTTATATTACAATTTTTAACAATAGCAAAATTCATGTATAAAGTAGCAACAAAATAATTTTATGGTTGGTAGCTACCACAGCATGAGGAGCTGTATTAGTTGGTCTCAGCGTTAGGGAGATTGAGAACATATACCTACATTGTAGTCTTCCACGGGACTCTTTCTACAGCCTCTTCCTCTTTCCTTTTTCTCCACCTCCATCTTTTCAGGCCTGCTTCCACAATGTGAATTATATAACTAAACTAACAATGGGTAGACCAGTGGGCTAGTGTGAGGTGGGAGAGGCAAGGTGACCAGAAGAAAAGCAAAAGATAGTATACTGTTTTAGAAATCAAAGGAAAATATGATTTCAGGATTTAGTATGAATAATCAAGTGTGTCAAACACACCAGGCAGTAAGTATTTTGGGTTATTGATGAGATTTAGCAGCTAAGGTGTCATTGATGTCATCGTGTCATCCGTGTTAAGAGCAGGCCATGCTGTGATAGAGGAGAAAACCTGACTTCGGAAAGAAAGTAGGGGTACTTGTAGAGACAGACACAGGGGACAGGGGAACTGAATGGTGGACCAAATGGAGTTCTAGAGACAGACTGTGGTGGCAGGAAGTCAGTGGCTTTATTTGCTCTGCCAACTAGGGTTGAGTTCATCTTGGTTTCTAAGAGCATTGATGAACTTGAAGGTTGCATACAAGTAAGGAGAGCACAATATCAGATTTATCACAATGAAAAAAAAAATCTCATTTATGTATGGTGGGGGTTTTTTGTTTTGTTTGCTCTAGAAAATAACCCAGATACTGGCTGTTACCTTCAAAACTACGAAATGAAAACACAATACATAAAAGTACCAGCACAGAACTTGCTATATAAACGCCCCATAAGGGCTTAGTGAGTACAGCAGTGCTCTTAGAATGCTTTTTGTGCATAGGAAACATACTGATTTACTTTTTGCAGAGTTTATTTTCTCTCAGGCAAACTTGCTTTTGTGAAAGAGGCGGGGGGGTGGGGGGGGGGTGTTCACAGTGCAGTAATCATCCCCTTGTGAACTGTAGCAGGGTGACCGGTACTACCTTGCTGTGGGCATTTTGGCACTCACTCTAGAAATGGCACAAGTATGCTATCCAGACTGGGTTACACTTTCACCATCAGGAACAGTGTATCCATGACTGAGTGCTGAATTTGGCTTTTCTTCTAACTAGAAACTAAGTTGTGAACAGAGTTGGCAAGATGCAGATCATGGTAGACAGCTTTAAAAAGATCTCCTTTCCATTTCTGCAGAAAAACTACATTGACATCCTAGGGGACAAATGTTCTTAAAATCACTTCAGGTTATAGATTGCCAGCTACTTTCACTCACTCGTAAGAGGAAGCTAGGTGTTAGCCAGTTGTTCTTGAACATTTTCTTCACAAACCTAGAGATCCTCTTGGGGTTTGCCCCACTTGGTTTGTGGAGGTGGTCCTACCATCTGTTTAGCTCTAATGGAGATTGTTAGAACCATTAATTCTTTTCTTGTCTGTGGATAAAAGAGGAGCAGAGTGATTAGTGGATAGAAAATGAAGTAAAGGAGGAGGGCGTGCCTGCTCCTAATGTGTGGAGAAGGCTTTATTGCAGACATAAGGGAGTGAGCAGGCACAGAGAAGCATCCCAGCTGAACATTGCGGATAGACTAAATCAGACCATGAGAGGAGAGCGGGGAAAGGAGACCAAGAGAAGAAAATGGCTGAGTTATATAGGGACTAGGCTGAAGGTGGGAAGGCAAAGCCCAGCCCCTGGGCGAGAGGGGTTTAGAAGAGGGGCCCAGTGAGAAGCGCTGGGAGGAGCCACAGGCCCTGGGTGAGATTTGTCCTGGTTTTGAGACCTAACATTCCAGCCTTTTGTTTATGAGAAGGAGGAAGGAGCATCTTTCACAAAAGCACGTTTGCCCTAGAGAAAATGAACTCTGCAGAAAGTAAATAAATCAGTATGCTGCTGTAACTACTTCCACAGACTGAGTGGGACTCACCTCAGATTTCTTTGAGATTTAACAGTTAGGGCTGACAGCTCAAAGCTGGTTCACACTCACTGCCAACTACAGTGACTGACTGAGTCACAGTTAGGCTGAATCTGGCAGCTCATTGGGTATTCTCTGTTGTCTCCTAACTACCTTCTATTTGTCAAGGAGCCATAACTCTTATATGGTTACTGTCAGTAATGCCTATCTGTCTTAATGAAATTGATACTGATTCTGCTGAGAAATTAAGACTTCAAGGATCTAAAAATGTCTCTATGCCTGGGTATGTGCATGTAACAGCTGCTGCTAAGCAGTTTCCATTCCTGACGCCACCACCCAGCCCTGGCTTGTTGAGCTCAACTCTGTGGGGCTGCTTAGTGGACACCCTTGAGGGAGGCTGTGGACATTCATGAACAAGGCACTTTTGTTATGTACAGGTTGGTTTATATGACAGAAGTCTCTGCTTAGCCTCTAATAAATTAATACGTTATTAATAAGTTAAAACCTGCAATAAACCTTAGACAAAAATATCCTGGCTTCTTGAAATCAAATAATTGGTAGATTCATCTAGTTTTGAGATTGTATGCATATAGCCTCCCCACTCCAGCTTTCTGGTGGGGGGTGTGAGGAGTTTAGGGTGGGTGTAAGTCATGAAGCATAAGTCACAAGGTTCCACTGGAGGTTTCCAACAGCACAATAACCTCAAGTACTCTTGGCAGTCCCCTCTGCTCATTACAGAATTCCTTTTTCCTGTCCTTTCTTACTTCTCAGATTCTTTAGCTTATAAACAAATTCCTCTGTAGTATCTTTACTCCTTTAAGAGTCAGTTTTATTAAGACAGGTAGGTGTCACTGACTACCATATAGAGCTATGTTTCCTTGACATCTGTAGAGTTAGGGTGTCTCTGTATTAGGACACAAGGCTTCACTGGAGTTGTCCATGTCCCAGTGTTTATACTTATTAAAAATTAATTTGAATGTTGGTGTACCAAAGTATTCCTTAGCATATAGAATTAAGAAGTGATTCTAATTCTGTTATCCTCTTGGCATTAGTATTTAAATTGCATTTCAGTGGCTACCAGCTAAAAATATAAATTATCATTTTTAAAGGTGCCTAACCTAGTTATTGAATTGTGTTTTGTTGTTATGCTTCCAAGTGTTCCTTTTGAACATTATATTTTGTCTTTGATCAAGTGTGTGTGTGTGTGTGTGTGTGTGTGTGTGTGTGTGTGTGTGTGTTGGTGCCCAATGAGGCCAGAAGAGAGAGTATTGGAAACCCTGAATACTGAGTTACAGGCAATTGTGAGTCACTTGGTTTGGGTGCTGAGAACCAAACCCAAGTCCTTTGGAAGAGCAGGACATGCTGCTGAGCCATCTCTCCAGTTCCATTACATGGGATTTTCACTGTTCCTTGTTGTGGATAGCCCTGGGGCTAATTAGATTTGATGTTTCATTCTCCTGTGAGTAGCTAGGAACAAGGAATGAGCACTCAGGTAATTTCCTGTAAACCTGCTCCCTACCGTAATTTGTAAAACAAAGGTTAGAGCCAGTGATTGGGCAGATAAAAGGGAAGGGGGAGGGAGGGAGGGAGAGAGAGGAGAGAGGAGAGAGGAGAGAGGAGAGAGAGAGAGAGAGAGAGAGAGAGAGAGAGAGAGAGAGAGAGAGAGAGGAGAAAATGGAAGAGGGAGGGGAGGAGGAGTGGGAGGAGGAGGAGGATATGGCCTGGAGAAACCACAGGTTCTAAGGGGTCTCATAGATGTGGAAAAGGGTAGTATAGTGGTAGATCTGCCCAATCTAGGCGCACAGCATGTAATCATATTAACTGGGTTGTGTTTTCATTGCCGGGGCTTATTTGGGTTGGAGGTTTACCGCAACAGTTCCTTACATCTAGTTATTTATATCTGTTTACATCAGAATAATAAGTATTGAAAAAATATCCAGTAATTGTACTGAAGTGTAACTATTTTGCAGTGTGGTTCTATTGTGTTTAGGAATTTAGAGAAAATTAAGTGATATCGATGTAAACTATAGTGAGAAAGAAGTTCACATGAAGCTTCTCCTGAGGGCAAGAAGAATGTGGTCAGGGACAGGCACATGGAGCTTTCTGTTTAGTTGTGAATCTGTAGTCTATAAATTATTATATATAGATACATACAGATACACATAATGTTTCACAATTTAAATTTTAACATGTGTGTAGGAAAATTGCTTTTACGTATTCCATGTTTTTAAAAAAATGTCCAGAGCATTTCATTTGTTAAGTTATTTCTGATGGTATCAGTCTTACCTAACATGAATGTAACAACTGGATTTTCAGCTAAGTTCTTGGTATGAGAAATGAAAGTAACTGCAAGGACGGTACTCGTTTTTACAAAATAGATGGAAAATAATTAGCTTTTTAACATAAATATGATATGTTCGAGAAAATATCCTAACATAATAATTGACTACTGGAAGCCACTGCAGCACAGAAGCATTCTCTTATTCACCAATAGATTTCACAGCTGGCTGAGAAAGGATTATAAAAAATACCCTTTTACATAAGGGGACAAAAGGTCCATCTTTGTCATCTTGTCTTATTTTTTTAATGGTGTGACACTTAAATTGGGGTTCTTTCTTCTTCTTCTTTAGTGGTGGTGGTGGTTAGTGTGTGTGTGTGTGTGTGTGTGTGTGTGTGTGTGTGTGTGTTGTGTAAGAGAGAGAAAGAGAGAGAGATCAGCCTTTCTTTTGTTTTATGAATGGGAATAGCTACTAAAGCCTATGCACTTAGGAGGAAACCTGGCAGTCCCACCACCCTGAGAAAGAAGTCAGAATGAGAGGTAGTGAGGATTATCAGGAGGAAGCTATGGAGAGGAGCATTTGTATTCCTTAGTGTTCACAGCAAGTAAGAGAGAATATTCATTTACAGTTGGCAGTTAAGAAGAACTACGGAACAGACAGAGTTTTGTAAAAAGATCTCTGAACAAGAATTATATAATGAGTTTATCGATCAGACACAGAGATGTTGGCCTACAAGGCCTAGATCACAATAGGTAAGCCCATCAAGTCCTTTCTTTCCTAATCAAAAATGACCTCACATGAGTACACATTAGCAGATAACAGAACAGATATAACTGATGTTCACAGAGTAACCAGTGGCTGGCTTACATGTTTTAGTCTTATACTATAATGGAACTAAAGAGGCCATTTGAGGGCTTCTTCTATTAAAGCAAAATAACAAAAATGTCACAAATGTACTGTAATTCTTTTTTAAAGCTTTCATTCTTGCTTTAAGATGTAAGATTTCTTACTCTGCTTTGAACAACAGCAAAAACATGGGTCTTTCCTATAAATGTCATCGTTTCTGTGCTTAAAGGACAAATTCATGACTAGGGCACTCTGCTCAGAGACTTAGGGTGCTAGACAGGAGGTAGGGTTGGCTTCCCCAGCTCCAGCCTTCACACTCCTTCCTTCTCAGGGCATTTCTTAGAACAAGGATGTATAATTTTCCAGTGCAAGTTTTTATAAAATGACACCCTACACTTAAGTTTTTGAGGAAGGAGCTGTGCTGTGCATACCTAGAATTGTGACTGAGAGCCTGTGCCGCTTGCCTCTCAAGGGTCAACTTACAACTAAAGGCGACAAAACAAGTGTATGTTGCTTTTTGCCTCCCATGGTAGGAGAAATAATGTATAATTAATATATATCATTCTCCAGAATTGAAGTAGAATATAGTACACCTGAAATACGTAGACTTGACCAAGTTTGTGTACCTCATTTGATATTTTGATTAAAATAGGAAATAGTTTCTTAAGGTAATTCAAGATTTAGATATTCATACCAGTCAGACCAGTGTGTGTGTGTGCACTGTACTTGCACTGTAGTTAAGTATGCCACTGAGCTAGAACTCTGTGCAAGGGAAACTGCCTGTGTGGACTTGTTGGAACTTTATGTTTGAGACCAAAAGTTTTTAAGGAATCATAGAAGTAACCTTGAGATTGATTTGCTTTAACTTATAAAGCTACTTACAGTTGCCATCTCTAATTTAACATTTTCTTTCAGATTCAGCCCTATGAAAAGATAAAAGCCAGAGGCTTGCCTGATAACATATCTTCTGTGTTGAACAAATTGGTGGTAGTGAAACTCAATGGTGGTTTGGGAACCAGCATGGGCTGCAAAGGTCCTAAAAGTCTGATTGGTGTAAGAAATGAGAACACCTTCTTGGATCTAACTGTTCAGCAAATTGAAGTGAGTAGCATTTAACCTCTCTCATAAGATACTAAAGTAGATTTAGTTTTTACATAAGTGCTAGTGCTAGTTAACAGATTGTGATTTTGTTTATGTATTAGTGTGTGGGGTTGGGAAACTGTAAGGATGTATTCTTAAGATGTAGAAGCTCAATTTTAAATAGCATTTGTGGTTGCTGAAAGATGGAGTCTGTCCATTCCCCCTTGATCTGCCCTCTGTAAGTACTTTCTGCTGGCAGCCTTCATGACCCTGGGTTTCTGGCTTAATCCCTTTTGAGAGGCTGCAGGGGGTGTTCTCATCCTCATCTGGTTGGATGTCATGGATGCTTCCTTCTTTGACAAGGTTATTAATTGCCGAGCTCATGGGACAGAGGACCTGTCTTTTGCATGCCGACCTCATGGGACAGAGGACCTGTCTTTTGCATGTCTTCTTCCTTTGCCTAATGTGGTGCTGACAGCTGCAATCATAATAGCAGCAGTGGCAGTTAACATGTATCCAGCATTTACTGTGTACCAGGTTTTCTAAGTGTCTTCCCCAAAATGACTCATTTCTTCCTCTCAGCAATTCACAAGTACTGTTATCCCCATTTTATGCATGAGGATGGGCTCTAAGCTTACGGCTTCTAACTAATAAAGTAGAACCAAAATTTAAACCTAAGAGTCAGTCTTCTCTTACTGTATTGCTTTAGCTCTTGAGAGACTGAGAAGATTGAAATGCTACAACGGAGTTTGAAATTCCTGAGAAGAGGAAACCATGACTTTGTAACTTTGTATCCTCATCTCCACAGAGCTTAAAGACAAGAGCAGACGCAAAGCCAGCACTTGTCTACCTTCAGGTCATAGAGGACTGCTGAGTACATGCTCAGCTCCAGTAAGGATTGCCCTGGGCAACTGAATCTGGGCCTCAGCTAAGTTAGTCATGAAATGAAGACAGTGGCTCTCATTCAAAGGGTCATGGTTTATTGAATGAGTACATGATGAATTGCTTAGCTACATATCCAGCTCATGCCTGCCACTTATATAAAATGTGTGTGTATGTGTGTGTGTGTGTATATATATATATATATATATATATATCCATCCAGAGAGCACTAGAGGTCAGGTTTTTAACATTTTGTGATTAACCATTAAAGAGTCGTTTTACGTATTAAGTCAGAGAATGTGAGTTTTGATGATCTGATTGTCATTCTCCTCTTTAGCATTTGAACAAAACCTATAATACAGATGTTCCTCTCGTTTTAATGAATTCTTTTAACACGGATGAAGATACCAAAAAAATACTCCAGAAGTACAATCACTGTCGTGTGAAAATCTACACCTTCAATCAAAGCAGGTACCAGAAATAAAAATAATTAGCTGGTGGGATTGTGGCTCCACGGAGTTCTATTGTGGCTCCACGGTGCAAGCATGGTTTCTCATTGCAGCCCAAGGTCAAGTCATACAAGAACTAATGTCCTTAAAGCTAAAAACAGATTGATCAATAGGTGATGGTTATAAACTTTGGTTCTATAATTTCTAATCCTCAGAGAATCTGCTTGAGATCTTATTCTATGTCCCAAATATTTCAGGACAGTTTATAAAAAGCCTTTGCATGTTAAGGTCTCTGGTTAGGTAGATGACTTCCTGCACATCACAGTACTGAAAACCTTTCCTATGGGAGGAAGGTTCTTCACCCTGAATAGATAGATCTGTGGAAATTCAGTAAGCTTTGGAGAAAAACATCTACTCTGGGGGTGGGGGAATAGTGAGTAAAAAGGAATTCAGATGACTTGGGGAACAGGCTTTCTATTTAGGGATAGACAGCAGCCTACAGAAACTTTTTGGAAATGGTTGGAAATGGTATGTCTAAAGCTAGATCATTAGTTTGTTGGTATTTTAAAATTTGCCCCCCACCCCAACATCATAATGTTTGTTGCCTGCCTCCTAGAAGGCTGTCTGTGTGTGTATGAACTCATTCCTGCTTCCCTTTACTTTCTGTCAACCCTTACCCATGCGCAGACACTTGCATGCAAAATGGAGAGAAGCATCCCAAATGCATCTAAGAGTGGGCAGGTCTCCTCAGGTAGATTCTCAGGCACAAGAAACATCCTACACCAGATAAGTTTAAAAAACGTGGACTTATTGAGTCTTTCCTCCTAGAGAGTTGTAAAAAACAACCTGAAAAATATGAAGTGTATTCTGTTCTGCATGGCCACAGGAAACTTCTCTTGAATGACTATCTAGAAGACAGATTTTTTTTATATATAATAATGACAGTTTTTTGAAATAGAGGGATGCTTTATTAAATATTTAATCTCTATGGACAACCTCTGAAATAGAGGGATAAAAATATTTTGTTTCATTTTTAGTTATGTGTATCTGTGTATTATCTATGTGTAGGTATGTGCACATTAGTGCAGGAACCCAAGGAAGCTAAGGGGAGGGTGTCAAATGCCCTGAAACTGGGTTTACAGAGCTTGTGAGCCATTTGATGTGGGTACTGGACACTGAACATGCTCCTAACCACTGATCTGTCTCTCCAGCCCTTATTTAATTTTAGTATATTATTTTACTTGAAGGATTAGGGTATGCTACAGAACCAGTATAATAACATTCTTGCTTTGTTTTTAAAGGTACCCGAGGATTAATAAGGAATCTCTACTTCCTATAGCAAAGGATGTGTCTTATTCAGGGGAAAATACTGAAGCTTGGTACCCTCCAGGGCATGGAGATATCTATGCTAGTTTCTACAATTCTGGCTTGCTCGATACCTTTATAGAAGAAGGCAAAGAGTATATTTTTGTGTCTAACATAGATAATCTGGGTGCCACAGTGGATCTTTATATTCTTAATCATCTGATGAACCCACCCAATGGGAAGCGCTGTGAATTTGTCATGGAAGTCACAAACAAAACACGAGCAGATGTTAAGGTAAACACTGAAGAGTCATGTTTTCACATTTGACAAACCACGTAGCTAAAATCCTTTTTCTAGTTATAAGTTTCTATTTTATATATAACATATCATTTACCAAACATTTTAAGAAAGTGTGATATTATTCTGTGGGTTAAGTTTTAAGATAACAGTGTGTCTCATAAACCCAGAATTAATAGTAGTATACATCTATGTCAGTAATTTAAATTGGAAGCAGTTTTCTTGTGTTTTTATGGAACAAATCTGAACAAATATGAAACACATAACACCAGTTTGTTCCCACCAGTAATACTCTTCTGGTTGGCATTTAAATATTTTATTATGTTATCCCTTTAATGGAAATATAATTCTACAAAATGTGTGTATGTATTATATGAATACTTTGACACCTTACTATCTTTGTAGTTGTACAAAACTAATGCAGTTGCTTTAGTAAAAAGTATAAATTGCACATGGCATATTTGGTGCTTATATTTGGCCTTTGAAAATGGCACATGGATTTTACTGTTTACCTGTCAGTGATGTACACCCCAACAATTCCCTGCTCTGAATTCTATGCCGCCTCCTCCCACTGGTGTGGTCTCATGGCTGTAAGAACTTTTCTAGCCTCAGTCTGTTTCTCATCCTCTCATTTGTCTCCCTTCTCCCTCATCCTCGGCCTCATCTGGATAGGACTAAGTTGTTTGTGATAGGCAGTGGTTTGGGAATGAGGAATGCTTATAGCAGATCTTAGGAAGAGAGGAGGAGAACTGGAATGAACTCCTAGGGCTTAATTATAGACACGACTGTGAGAGTTTATGATAAAGTAACAATCTGAATCATAAATATGTTACTTTGTATATTGGAGTCGTAATCAGTGTGGTATGGCTGATTGCAAATTGATTGTCTGCTTTTCTAGGGTGGGACACTCACTCAGTATGAAGGCAAACTGAGACTGGTGGAAATCGCTCAAGTGCCCAAAGCACACGTTGATGAGTTCAAGTCTGTGTCAAAATTTAAAATATTTAACACAAACAACCTATGGATTTCTCTTGGAGCAGTTAAAAGACTTCAGGAACAGAATGCCATTGACATGGAAATCATTGTGAATCCAAAGGTTCGTGATGGTCACAGTCCAGTGGGCAGACCAACCCCTGCCTACTCCTGGGGCTTGGCTGTTTACACACCTTTATCTAGTCAGGCTCTCCAAGTCTCAACTTGTGTCCTCCAGAGCCTGCATTCATCCCAGTGATGTGCTGCTGATTTGACTCTAAGCTGAAAAGGAGCACCTTCAGTTTAGTTGCTGCTTTTATACTTAAATGCCATTTATCTGTAGGTATCTTACATAAGTTTTTCCAACCCCTGGCTCTTAAGTGAAAAATGGACATGTTGCTAACTCAAGCAAACTTAAAAAACAAAAACAACCATATACATAAAGCAATGTAAGTGCTTGATTAATCTTAGTTCTTTGGATTCTCTGAGACTACTTCCCAAGTACTAGTATCACACATAGAACACAGCTCTGAGTTAATAGATATTATGTACAACCTGTGTTTACTGGGTTTATATTCGTAATTCCAGCGGTTGGAAAGTGGAATTGAGGTAGTTCAAGGTTGTCCTCAGTGCAGTGTGAGCTTGAGGCAGGTAAGTTTTCATACATGAGATTGTGTTTCAGGCCCCAAACCCTTTGTTTCCCCACTCTTCCCTGACTTCCTTCTTCTTTCTTTATTTACAGACATTGGATGGAGGCCTGAATGTAATTCAGTTAGAAACTGCAGTTGGAGCTGCAATTAAAAGTTTTGAGAATTCTTTAGGTATTAATGTTCCAAGGAGTCGTTTTCTGCCTGTGAAAACCACATCAGATCTCTTACTTGTGATGTCAAACCTCTATAGCCTTAACGCAGGATCTCTGACCATGAGTGAAAAGCGTGAATTTCCTACAGTGCCCTTGGTTAAGTTAGGCAGTTCTTTTACAAAGGTAGGTATCTGGAAAGCTACTTGGAGAATTATTTTCCACTACTGACTTTGAATGGCTCCATCTGTGGTGTGGTTTGAAGGAACTGACTGCAGTCTCTGCGGTTGGTCTAGAGAAAAGAATGCTTTATTTGTTATCTTTTCTCTTCTGAGACTGCTTTCACTAGTCAACAAAAGTTAATTCTGCTTTAATAAATATTTATTGTGCTTCTGCCATCGCTTAGGCAGTTTCTAGATAAGGAAACTTAGCAGCAAACTGAAATCCCTGGCTTCATAACATTAACATTCTAGAGAGAGAAACTAAGAAGCCAGTTAATCAAATGCATCGTATGTCAAGTAGTGAAAGCTACAGAGAAACAGAGCAAGAACAGAGTTGGAGATGTGTGGTGGAGGGAGGCTGCCACGATCCTGGCTGCACACAGAGCCTCAGGAAGAAGCTGGGCTGCTCTGTGTTAGGGCAGAAAGCTTTAGGTAGGCAGGGGTGATAAGGAGACTTAAAAAGCCGCATGGCTAGTACAACCGGGCAAGTTGGTGGCTAGCCTTGGAGGTCCTGCTGTGCCGTCTAAGTGTAGTCTAGTCCTGGCTGTTCAGAGCCATTTGTTCTGGAGTGCAGATGAAGAATTGAGTAGAAAACTTTGATTATGTAGGTCCTGAAAGATGAAAAAGAAGTTTATCAAAAGCTGTTGCTGCTCCAAGCTAGATGGAATGGGTTGGGGGGGGGGGCAGGAGAATTGGAGTTGGAGGTGAAAAAAATAAAAACCAAGAAATTATGCCATGGCCACAAGATACATTTTGAGGGGTTCTGTTTCAGAATATGAGAGAATTTGCTTATATACTGATGGGAATTAGTATGGTCATGGGAAAATATTTTCAAGAGACTCCTGGAATAAATTTTTGACTAGTCTTGCAAAGATCTACTAGTGGAGAGACTGGCTTCATGTCTGTAGAATCCAGCCCAGCACTAGGAGCAAGGGGTAGAGTAGTCAAGGGGGCAGAATGGCATAGTGGGAGACAAGCCAGTAGGGGTTTGCTTTCTTAGCAAAACAGAAAACAGGAAGAAAGAACCCTATAGTGCTCACTTGCGATCCCTGCTGTCCCTTGCCCTGAGCCCTGCTGCATCTGTGGCTCCTACCCATCCTGTAATGCCAGCTCATTTAGGATACTCGAGCCTTGATGGGCTCTCCTTTCTCTAAGTGCTGTACAAAGCACTCGTTGGCTTTAAGTGGTGGCTGCTCATTAGTTTTCTCATTCTAAAGCAAAGCATCTGTTCTGTTCAACTACAAAATGCTGGACTAATTTTTAGGAACATCTACCATCCCGTCCGTCCTTCATGGGCGTTTGAATGTAAGTGCAAATAAACAGGTTCTTCCCATAAAAGAACTTGGCCAGAAAATTTTATATTTAAGATAGCTTTTAAATATAAACCATTTTCTCTTTTTAAAAGTATGTTCATCTGTTTTTGTACATATATAGTCTTAGCCATCACTACCACCCCCTAACCCACCATCCTGTCTCCCTCCGGACCTTATCTCCTCTTTTATTTTTATAAAGATTTGTTTGTTTATGGGTGTGCATGTGTGTGCCTTATGTGAATTTATGTGCACCACATGTGTGCAGGTGCCCTCAAGAGGATGTCATGTCCTGTGGAACTGGAGTTACAGAAGGTTATGAGTACCTGAATCAGGCTCTGGGAAGTGAAGGCAGGCCCTTTACAAGAGCTAAGTTCTCTTTACTGCTGAGCCATCTCTCTAGTCTTTGAACAACAAAAAAAAATTGTTAGTAGCTCCAAGTCCAATTAAACCTAACCATGTACAAATGGACATAGGGTATCCACTGGGCCATGGGCATACTCAAAAGTGGCCTGCCCCCAGCGGCCAGGAACTGTCACAGCTCACTTGTGGGATGACCCTCAGGAGCTCTTTAGTCCATGCTGAAATTTGGACTGGCCTGATCTTCAGCACGCAGTCTAGCTGCTGTTGTGAATCCATTCCGTAAAGAAGTCTTTACTAAATATTCTTTGACCGTTTTATATATGAATTGTGTCTTGATTCTGTCCACCCCACTTTCTAACTCCCCCTGGGACACCAAATACAACAACTTTTTCCCTTCGTGCTCCTTTTTCTTTTTTGTTACCAAGTCAGATTATTGCTGCCTGTGGCAGTGTTGACTGATGGTGTTGGCTTGTACAGATGAATAGCTGTAGTTGTGGCGAGTTTATGAATGCAGTGGTCATGCTGTACCCAGAAGACAGCATTTCATAGCACTGAACCCCTCCCTCCAGCTCCTGTCCAACTACTCTTCTATAGTGTTCATGGATCCTTGAGATTGGGATTGATGTCTATGTTCTAAGAACACAGCCGTCACTTGTTCTCAGCACTTGACTAGTTATGAGTCTCTGAATGAACTGCTGGCCATGGAAAAGATAGTATCTGGTCAAGGTTGAAGGCAACACTAATCTATGGGTATAGAAGGCATTTTAATAACATATTCTTTTAGCAATACAACAGTTGTAAGTTCCCTCCTAGGGCCTGTGACCTCCTAAGCCATGGGCTTCTGACCAGGTTTATGATGCGGAGCATGAACTCCTTTCTGTGGATTAGGCCTCAAATCCAATCAGAAAACATAAAACTGTCATGCCACTGTAGCACCTACCAGTGGGCACATTTCCAGATAGATTTGTGGCATACAGTGGGCAAGATCACTGATAGCTTTTCTTCCCCAGTGGCTTTCATAGCGCCTTCTGGCATTTTCTGTGAAAGCTATCCAGCAGAGAGTAAGTTTTCAGGTCAGCTCCAGCTTGACTGTCCATCATATAACCAAAATGTGTCATGTTCAACAGCAGGATTGTACCATTTAGTTCTGGTGGGCAACCAGGAGCAATAGCAATAACCTTCGTTCTTTTGGTGAACTTGCCCTGCCAAGTAACTGAAAGTTTCCACTCCTGGGCATTGAGAGATTTATTAACCGGTATACTCTGGGGAAGCATTGACCATTCATGCAGGGTACTGGGAGCGTTTTCACTTATCCTTAGCTTTGGGTGACTCACCCCACACACCCTTCCTCTTCCTGTCCCCTTTTCTGCTCCCAATTCCTGTTGAAACCTTAAAAAGCTCTAGTATTCCTCGCTTCCCTTGCTCCTTAAGGCCTCATCTTTTCTCCACCCCCTCCTCCATGGACCCTTCTAGTTTCATGGGCTCCACAGATACTCCCAAGTTAAACAGATAAATCTAAAAATTCAAGACTTGGGCACATATGAGAAAACATACATCTGTGTGAGCTTGGCTTCCCACAGTGCTTGTTTTCCAATTCCATTCATTCTTCTTGCACTTTTACTAGTTTTTAAGTTTGTTTTGTCAGCTATTAAAACACTGACACTTGTCTTGTAGGTCCATATGCTTAAAATCCCCTTTCCATCCTTTGACTCTAACGTAGTGTCTGCCTTTTGTGGTGATGAGGGGTGTTTGTTTTTATAGTGTAATCTGTTCTTTGGATGTGTGTTTCTTGGGAGTAGTGAATAGATAGCTCCTTTTTTTTTTGTTTGCATGTGTAGCTTTTTACTTTTTGAAATTTTCATACATAGACGCAATGCATCTTGATTATATCTACCTCTTACTCCCTCCCTCCAACTTCTCGTGGACCCCTTCAGTACATTTTTTTTTGAAATTTGAATTTTTTTCTTATTTATTTATTACTAGAGAATTTCTTCATTTACATTTCAAGTGTTATCCCATAAGTCCCCTATACCCTCCCCCGCCCTGCTCCCCTACCCACCCACTCCCACTACTTGGCCCTGGCATTCCCCTGTACTGGGGTATATAAACATTGCTAGACCAAGGGCCTTTCTTCCCCAATAATGGCCAACTAGGCCATCTTCTAATACATATGCAGCTAGAGACATGAGCTCTGGGGGTTCTGATTAGTTCATATTGTTCCATCTATAGGGTTGCAGACCCCTGCAGCTCTTGGGTACTCTCTCTAGCTGCCCTATAGATGATTGTGAGCATCCACTTCTGTTTTTGTCAGGGACTGTCAAAACCTCCCAGGAGATAGCTATATCAGGGTCCTTTCAGCAATATCCTGCTGGTGTATGCAGTAGTGTCTGCATTTGATGGCTGATTATGTGATGGACCACCCAGGTGGGGCACTCTCTGGATGGTCCATCCTTTCATTTTAGCTCCAAACTTTGTCTCTGCACCTCCTTCTATATATATTTTAATCCCTATTCTAGGGAGGAATGAAGTATCCACGTGTTGGTCTTTCTTGATTTTCTTGTGTTTTGGAAATTGCATCTTGGGTATTCTAGGTTTCTGGGCTAATATCCGCTTATCAGTGAGTGCAATATTAAGTGACTTCTTTTGTGATTGGGTTACCTCACTCAGGATGATATCCTCCAGATACATCCATTTGCCCAAGAATTTCATAAATTCATTGTTTTTAATAGCTGAGTGGTACTCCATTGTGTAAATGTACCACATTTTCTGTATCCATTCCTCTATTGAGAGACCCATTCCTCTATTGAGAGACATCTGGGTTCTTTCCAGCTTCTGGCTGCTATGAACATAGTGGAGCATGTGTCCTTGTTACCAGTTGGGACATCTTCTGGATATATGCCCAGGAGAGATATTGCAGGATCCTCTGGAAGTACTATGTCCAATTTTCTGAGGAACCGCCATACTGATTTCCAGAGTGGTTGAATTAGCTGAGCTCAGAGGGGAGCTCCTATTTTTTGACTCAAATCTATTAGCCTGTATTTTTAATTAAAAATCTAATTTGCTATGAAATTATAAATTACAAAGTCGAATATTGAAAATTGTATATTGACTCTTGCCATTTTGTTATGGGGTTTTACTATTTTCCCCTCCTGCTTAGTATTCTAGTGCAGTTTATTTCCTGTGAACTGCCTTTGGGTGGACTCCTTCAACTATCTCCTATAAAGCTGACTTTTAGTAGGCATACATTTCTTTAGTATTTTTTATCAGAGGAGGTTTTGTCTTTTCTTCAGTTATGACAGATAATTTTGTTGTCCATAGTATTTTTGATTGGCAGTTACTATCTTTCAGAACTTGAAAGCATTTTTCAAGCCATTCTGACTAAAGTTTAACAATTTGTTATTTCCGATAGACCTACCTTTTATGTGACTTGGTGCTTCTTTCTTGCTACTTTCAACATACTTTGTTTTGTATGTTTAATGTTTTAATTATGACAAGGGGAGGCTATTTTCTATTATTGTCTATTGGAGTCCTAAATGCCTCCTGCATCAGGATTCTCTTTTTCCTGATTCTTCTGTTAGGATTCTTTTGAGAATGTTTTTGTGACAGGATCTCACTATGTAGCCCTGGAAGTCCTGGAACTCTGTGTAGACCAGTTCCACCTGCCTCTGCCTGTCAGGTGCTAGGATTAAAAATGTGCCCAAAAATATGCTTTTAGAATGATAATCTTCTCTTTCTATGCTCGTAACCTGGAGACTTGGTCTTCCCAGAGGGTGTCATGCATCTTGGAAGTCCACTGGTCCTTAATTATTTTTGTTCTTGTTGGGTTGTCCAGTTCCTCCATTTTGTCTTCAAGCTCAGTTCCTTTCCTCTCCTTGATCCATTCTATTGAGATGTTTTTCATTTAACTGTGTTTTATATATCTACCCAGCATTTAGGTTGTTTTTTTTCTTCAGTATTTCTTTGTTGAATTTTCCCTATCATCCACCACCTTCGTTATTTTGTTGAGCTGTTTGTGTCATTGAACACTTAGTATTTTGAATGACCTGTTTGTGATTACATCTAACTCATTTGGAAGAGGCATATTGTCTAGGTTTTTTCATACACTGGGATTTGGACATCTAATGTTTTTTTAATCAGCTATACTTTTTCAATTGAAGTACTTGGAATATTCAAGTGGCACTTATTTGTGGTAATGCCAAGTGAGTAGTTGAGAAAATAATTCTTCAATCTAGGAGTGCCCACCTTAGGGGTGGGCTCTACATTATTCCCCAAATAGGGTACTGACTGGGAGAGCCACAGCTGTTTGTTAGCCACTATACACTTACCACACTAGCCAGTTATTAGGACAAAGGCAGTTTACAGGAGAATAAGTTTACTCTATCATGGTTTGAAGGCATGGCAGCAGAATCTAGAAGTGAGAGCTCACATCCTCACTCAAAAGCAGAGTGTGAACTGGAAGTAGGGAAAACTTTAGGCTCCAGGATCCTACCCCTGTAACATATTTCTTCCACAAGACTCTCCTCCTAGATCTCCCTAAACAGTGACCCCAGCCCAGGGAAGTATTCAAAGACTGGAGCATAGAGGGGACATTTCTCATTTAAATTACCACAGAAAAGGAGGAGGGTAATATAGCAAGGAAAGAAAAGTTGAGCTACTGTTAGGGTGCACAGATTTTAGAGATTCTTAAAGCTATGGAAGGCTAGAATTACAAGAGGTGGTCAGCAAAGATGAAAGGAGAAAGACAGGACAGAATAGGGGAAGTGTATGAGATGTGGCTGAAGAGTACAGAAAATAAAGACTGCCTTGTGGTAATCTCAATGGAGAAATGGGAAACAGTAATTCCGAAATGTCAGTAATTCTGAAATGTAACTGACTAATGTATGATCAGAAGCAAAGCAACCATGAGGTAGGTATGCAAGAGCGGAGCTTAAAACTGGAGATGTGGGAGACTCGTATGTATCATTGGTAAGGTTGGTGTGGTTGTACTTATTTGAAAGGGAGAGTCCTCAGATCTGGATCCCTCAGGCTCTAGTGGTTTTGTGTGCTGTCTAAAATACTTTTTATGCTTCTACTTGAAGGTTCAAGATTATCTAAGAAGGTTTGAAAGTATACCTGATATGCTGGAACTGGACCACCTCACTGTTTCAGGAGATGTGACATTTGGAAAAAATGTTTCATTAAAGGTATTATGAAAGTCCTGTTTATTATGGCTTTATAAAATAGGCTTCACTTTCTAGTCCTAAATTTACCTTCATTAAGGAGTAATTCTTTGTGTGAACAGATAATCAGGTCATCTGTACAGTAAGTATTTAGTACTACTATATCCAGACACATAACCTAACTAAATTACAACCATAACCAATACAGGGACTTTGTGGAATATAATCCTCCAGTGAGGGAGAAGACCTCAGGGAGTAGTAAAATGGGGCGGTTTTCAGAATAGAACCCTACTAGCATTGCGATCATTAGCTCATGAAGTAGAGAAAACGTCATTTATACTGGTCTGTTCCTGTTGAGAAATATGGAGGGTAGATAATGGGTACACTTGCCTTTTCCTAATTACATCATCTTATAATAATTCCTATGTTGATATTTAAAGTGTTCTTTTACATTAAGGCCATTTACTTAAATGGAGATGTTAAAATATTATACATGAATATAAAGTCATTGTGTATACTATTTAATCTAAAATCTCACTAAGAATTGTTGCCAGTTAAGTGTTCTTTAAACAGGGAAGGGATAGGGGCCAAAGAGATAGAAACTTACAGAGCCAACATAAGACAGCATGGTGGTAACATGGTATATATTGGTCATACCTACACTGTAGCAGCAGAGGGAGCATGCTAGCCAGCCTAGCCTGCTGCCAGCCCAGCTTGCTGCCTCACCACTCTGCTCACTGTCTAGTGAGCTCCAGCAAAGTGGGAGAGAGATCCCCTCTCAAGAAAAGAAGTATGTGGCACATGAGGAATACTTAAGGTTGCCCTCTAGTCCCCACACACATGTGCAGATGTACTAACACAAAAACCAACCCTGTATGTAATGTAAGCCTTGGCCATTTGTGATGCAGCCTGCGACTGCTTCCTACTTCCACAGCCACCTCTTAGGATTTTGACAGCAGGACACATCATTTCCCATTATTGGCCTTTCACGTGTATTTACTTATTATGAGCTTGATTTTAAGATAAGTAGTTGTATGTTTCAGCTGTGATTTTTTAAGTACAATCTCGTTTGTTTTTTTCTTCTTCTTCTTCTTCACTTAGGGAACAGTTATTATTATTGCAAATCATGGTGACAGAATTGACATCCCCCCAGGAGCTGTGTTAGAGAACAAGATTGTATCTGGAAACCTTCGGATCCTGGATCACTGAAATAAGCACTTTCAGATACACTTTCTACTAATTATGGGCTAAAGAGTTTCTTATAATAAAATATCCTCTGAGATTATAAAATAAGCAGGTACTTTATTTACTGTGTTGTACTCTGCAGTGTTGATTTTTTTAAAGTAGTTTTCTGCAATGAGCTTTTAGTCTAAGGAAAGCATAGATGAAGCAATACTTTCCTTCTTTGATGAAAAGCCTAGAAATTAGTTCCTCTTAAAGTGCAATATTATTACCCTCAGAACCGGGCCAGCTCTGTAGATCTTCAAGAGAAGCTTCAGTGCCTGACCCTTTGAATTGCCTCTGATTTCAAAAATAAAATAAATTTTAAAAATCTACATGTTTACTTTTGCTGTCTAGTGCTCACTCTTGTGAAATGCAGAAAACAGTCAAGTACTCTTGCTACAACATAAACAGGAAGGTTTGTTCTTGCAGTTTCATCACTAGCCAGTCCAGGTTTTTTTTGGTCTGATTTTCATTTCTAAGACTATTAAACATAATTGACACTGGAACTGAACTTAAAAGTATTTAGTGTTCATCTAGTTCTAGAACTGGGATACCTGCCGTGCTGTACGCATTTCATCAAACTGCCCGGAGGAAGGGGGTGAGCAGGTCAAAGTAGAACATGCCTTTTACATCCTTGCTTCCTAAACTCTGTGTTTTTGGGGGGGGGGGGGGGCTATCATGTCATTAGAAGTTCCCTTTCATTAAAGCTTCAGTTCTTAGCACTTTGTTGTCACTCAGAAATACTGATAACCTTTGGAATCAGGTCTACCGGTGGTTAGATGTGTGCCTTTCTAGTCAAGAAATATTTCCAGTTCTTCCATATTTGTTTTGAAAAGGCTGTGTGTTTAAAGTATACTGTACCATTGAAAAAAGTTGCCTTTTAAGTCTGATTTTTTACATCTTTATTTTTGACAGTTTAAGAACCAATGACATACCTCTGCAGTGATAAAAAAAAAAATCCTCTTGAGAAAACAAAACAACCCCCACAAGATTATTTCATTGTACATTATCACCACAAGATTAGGCACTCTGACAGGTTAGGCAAGGTTCTTGTTGTGAGACACAGGCACTTTCATTTGTAGAGTGCTGCCGATTCTGGTTTTGAAGGTAGACATTATAGAAGTCTTCAGATAGCTTACTCATCAACCTTGTATTTCTGGCCCCAACACAGCAGCCTGTATTTTTAAAATTCCGTTTATCCCTGGTCTTTGCTTATATACATATCAAAAGTAACTTAAAAGCAAGAGGGCCATATTTCATGTTATCTAAATGTTAAAATGATAATTCATAAGTAAGCGTATTATATGAATATGTATTCTTGCCTCTGCTAGAAATGAAAAAGCAAAGAAAAAAACAATGCTATCCCAAACCCTTCATAAGTACTTTAATAAATACAGTTATTAAACCATAGCTTTATGTATCCCACTTCTGGAAAGTATTTAAATTAGTAGTTGCATAAGTAAATGCAAATATTCTTTATTCTTTATAATCAAGTCTTCCATATATTTAACAGTTTGAGGCTTTACCCAGTGACATAACAGTGGGAGTGAAAAAGTTAAATGTGCAGCACACAAAACCTGAAACTTGACATTGGTCATCAAAACAAAAACTGAATTCCTAAATCCAAGCAATCAAAAGATGTTTATTTTTTATAAAGATCTGTAAAAAAATAATTTTTCAAACAGCTTTACTTTCATAGAGAAAACTTTCTACAGAGGTTGACTAAGATTTTAATATTTTCAATTGTACCATCATTAAATAAGGTGGGACACCATATGAATTTCATTGCACTGGAAGAAATGCAGAGCATTTTTAATATAAAGTATACAGAGCATTCTAGGCAGCTACAGCTGTGTTACAGCTATGTGTTCTTTTGGATTTGGTCCAAAGAAACCTGAGTCTGTTTCCAGAGAGAATGAAAAATGTTATAGACACCTGATCACTTACTCCTTACTCAAGGATGCACAAACATGGCATTCTCTGTAGATCCCACTGAATCCAGTTCCCAACATTGATCCTTCTTTTTCCCTTCCCCCACCTCAGTCACTTTGGGTCCCAGGTTCAGTTCCTAAAACACCAGGCATCCAGATTTTCTTCAGAAACACATCCCGTGGTCAGATGAACGACCCAGGTCTCCAGTCTGTCATCACCTCTTCTGTTCCCAGATCTCAGCCATATTTAGATCCAAATCTTTAAGGCCTTTTAAGGCTTGAAGATTTCCAGTGTAAAAAGCTACATCTGCTGTGACCAACCTAAACAGTAGGGAGAAAGGTATTTTTAAGTACATTACTTTCTCTTCTGATATTAAAGGAACAACGTTCACTTTTTTAGCCTAGCTGCTAGAATATTTTTTTAGATTCAGAATTGCTAGGGATGAAAATGTTGATACTTGTCTTAGCAATTTCCCAGTATCAAAGGACTACTTAATACTGATTTGAAAAGGAGCTAATGCCTTTTATAGTCAGTTTCATGGTAGATTCTACCTGATAAAATCAGATTTATTTCTAAAAAGTATGAACTAAAAGAAATTAACAAGTTAAACTGAAATGACTTCAATTGGTTGTCACTAAAACATGTACCTGTGGCTACAACAGAGAAGCTCAAAGAAAGCTCAGGTTTCCTGGCAGTGCTTAGAGAATACATGAAAACTGGGGCTTCAGGAAAGTACTACTGAGTATCCAACTTGGTACTAAGGGGCTGAGGGTGGGAGCATGGCTTAATGGTGGAGTACTTGCTTAGCTGGGGATTACATCTTCAGCCAACACACATACACAATGATCCATTTAATAAACTTTTCACTTCTGTGTACAAGCTTGTCAGATTTATACCTACATCTGAAAGGACATTTCCTTGAGACCCTGAACTGAATAAGCAGGAATTGCTTAGCCTATGTCTAGCGGAAGCTGAAGTGTGACTTCATTTTGCTTTGCTTTAAATGTTGATTTGCTGATACTACTTTATTCACATCCCTCCCCGACACCCAATCCTGGTATGTTTTAGTATTCAGAAAAATTGGGAAAAGAAATTGTTAGAATATTAAACACAGGGCAAGAGTGTATAATACACACCAGGAGAGGTGGGTGACAGGAAACAAACTCTTGGCCTTAGAATACTAGAAAATCTTTTCTATCACTGAGGTGTTTCCTCAACCTACATGGAAGATATGAGATTGTAAAAAACAAAAAACAACAAAAAAGCCAGGCGTAGTGGTGCATGCCTTTAATCCCAGCACTCGGGAGGCAGAGGCAGGTGGATTTCTGAGTTCGAGGCCAGCCTGGTCTGCAAAGTGAGTTCCAGGACAGCCAGGGCTATACAGAGAAACCCTGTCTCAGAATGAATGAATGAATGAATGAATGAATGAATGAATGAACAAACCGCCTGAAATTAATGCCAGCAGGGCAATGATTTTCTTTATCCAAGGAACACCAAACCATCTTTATACAAAATTTTTTTATAGTATTGAGTGATGTGGATAATGTAATGTAATTCATTTGGGGAAAAATCCTGTACTTCATAAACAGGCAAGTAAAATATAATTTTGTTTGACTTTCAAGGTTTTAATAGCTTACCAATGTAGAATGGGACTCTTGTTAGTAAACTAGTATGTATGAAATACTCAGCTTTCAGCACAATGACTTAACAGCCACAGGCTCACTCACAGTATCACGGCCTGCTGGAACATAGCAGATGCTGGTAGAATATGTCAAACTCCTACCCTATCAGAGAAAAGCAGCTTCTTCCCTCCCCTAACTGGTCCTCCCAGTGGCTAACAAGGAAAGTAACACTTTACAGACCATTAAGTGTCTCATCTATTTATTACAGCCTTTAAATTTGAGCAGTGCTTTAAATGAACTGCTAAGTAAACAATATCTCTAATCTATTCACAATCCAAATTTGAAAGGAAATGACCTAACCTAAAGGTCATAATTTCTTGATCTAAATAATGCCTGACCAGCCAACAAGAGAATGGATCATAAACAATATTTAGCTAGCAACATTATTTCATTTAGAATATCCAATTTTTCTAGTCACTCTTGGAAATAAATACTACATTAACTTTAAATAAGGTAAATCAAGACCCAGTGTGACTAAGCAAATGTCTTAAGCTTTCAACTGTTCTATTTGGTTGGATGAATGAGTTTAATTACAAGGATCAGTGGGAAGCCAAACTATTTTCTTCCTACAGAATACCAAAGTAGACCTTATTCTGATCCTTTCATTACTGCTTCGAAACTGGTTCTGAATGAAGACAACATTAGGCACCTCTGGTTTCTAAAACAGAAGTGATATACTTCTCTTGCTTTTAGTTTAACTTTGACAACAGACTACCTATAATCAATATTTTTTAATCAATATTTTATGTTACTCATAGGTCGTTTTCAGGCATTAGAGAGATGGCTCAGCAGTTTTGAGCACTTGTTCTTGCAGAGGACCCGGGTTAGTTCCTAGCACCCACCTAGCAGCTCACAACTCTGACTCCAGTTCCAGGGGCTCTAACTCTTCCTTCCCCTTCTCTCTGATGTCCAAGGGCACTAGGCATATGCATGGTGCATAAGCAGATATTCAGGCAAAACAGCCAGACACATGCTTTTTGGGTTTTTTTGTTTTTTTTTTAAATGAGTATGTGGCACACCAAGGAAATCACACTGAAGTTTAGCAAGTGATTGGTGCTTTTTACTTTTTTGTGACACACACACTTTAACAATCCTAGAGACTGAAGCCTGGGCCCCACAGACTCACTGCAAGTGCTCTACCACTCAACAACAGCCAGCCTTGGCATCTCGTCTTCAATTTTCTATGAAAAATGGTCTTGTGGGGTTTTTTTATTTGAAAACGTCATCTTTATCACACACCTTTAGTCCTAGCACTTGGAAGCAGAGGTAGGAGGATCTTTTGAGTATGTGTGTGTGCACACACATACACACACTCAAGAGCCAACCTGGTATGTATATGTATATGTGTGTGTAATACATCTCAAGAGCCAGTCCCTGTCTAAAACTCAAACAAACAGTCCCCCAACCACACACACAAAAACTATCTTTAAAAAATTCCGGCATAGATATGCTAAGTGGGTTGTTTAAGATTAGATAAAAGCTAATAAGTGCCAAGCTAGAACTTAACCAAACTTTATGAAACAGGATTCCTACGGTTTTTAAATAACAATACTATTTCAACAGTGGATTATTTTTCAGAATCCCACAAAATGAGGCACATTTTACCCTAATTTTATAAATGAGGCCATTTCTTCAGTCCAGGGACCCCAGAGTGGAACTTTGAGTTCTGTCATGACAGAGCAGCACCTCTGGGTGTCTAGACAGAAAACGACCAGCCCGCACTGCCTCAAGGAGCTGAGCACTGACAAGCCTTACTAGCACACAGAAATTGTAGGATATGATAACAGCAGAAAAAAACATGAAGAATAACAAGAAATCCAGCAGCTGAGTTATGGAGCACACGGTGAGAACATTAGCAATCACCCATTTTGAAAACATCGGGAATCATTCATACCCATTTTGAGGTCCTCCATCATTTATTACATTTAAGTGTGATAACTGTTTTTTCAAGTGGAGTTTGTAACTTGCATTAATTCTTAAAAATAACATCTGAAAAAGAAGAGTAAGTTACTTAAAGTTTTCCTGAAATAGAAGCTGTAAGTATCCATTACCAATATACAAAGAAACATTCTTTCAAATCTTTGTTTTGCCATCTACTTTTATGATGGTTCCTCTCAAGTAATGAGCTGTCTTTAATAACTCTACGGTTTTTCTCCACAGTTGGACAAAAGCTCTTTTCCCTGGTCAGCAGTATTTCTTTCAGCCATAAAATTCCCTTTGTATATTGGGAGAATTTCTAGAGGGATATGTAGAGTCAGAACTAGGTTAAAATAAGACACAGTAGTGGAAAGCAGGGGTAGGGAAACAAGATATGATAGAGGCAAAGCTACTTTTAGTAGACGACCTAAAATTCTATGATTAAAAGACCATGGAAATAATTTCACATAACCTATATTTTCCAAGGGAACATGTGTGCACCTGTGGGGAGTCTAGGCAGTTCCTGGTGTTCAAATGTAATCAGAGCATGCACGCGAGCCGGGCGTGGGGGCGCACGCCTTTGATCCCAGCACTTGGGAGGCAGAGGCAGGCGGATTTCTGAGTTCGAGGCCAGCCTGGTCTACAAAGCGAGTTCCAGGACAGCCAGAGCAATGCAGAGAAACCCTGATTCAAAAAACCAAAAGAGAGAGAGAGAGAGAGAGAGAGAGAAAGCAAGCATGCAAGCCTGTATGTAACTCCAGGCCAATCTCAGCAGATGAGAGCTCCCTGATGTGGATCTTGGGCAAATCCAGGTCAAAAAGTCAGAGATGAGGGAATATTACTTGTTGGCTGAGAAGGCATGTAGCCATCTCCTCAGAACTTAAACAACCCTCCTAAAGGGAGGAGAAAGGTTTGGCACCCAGGCTCAGGAGACTCGGAGTTACGTCTCACAAGACCCCTCTCTACAGGTACAGACTCAGTAACAACTGTTCACAGATTCCTGGAACTCCTTGCAGGTTTCAAAGCTCCATGAATACAACTGCTTTTGAGTCACCTATGCCCCTGTAAGTAACCCTAATAAACTCACTGGCACACCAGGGAGACCTGGATGGAAGTGTCCCAATGGCCTGCTCCTGTATCCTCCCAGGGGAGTTAGATGATGCTTAATAGCAAGGTTACTGTGATTACAGAAAACCTACAAGTGCATGAAGGATGGACGTTCAAAAGGCACAACAGGAAATGCAAGAACATGGGTCACTAAGGATGCCACCACCTCCTCCAATACCACCTCCATGCATACATAAACCATAGAAACAGTTCTGGATAGCAAAAATCCCCATGGAAGTTAAGCCCACTATATACACTAGCTTTATATTCTAACACTGTATCTTCTACAACTGTGCTTTCATGAGATCACCTAGTTTAAGGGAATTGTTTTGAGGTTTAACGGCAGAAAAGCAAGGGCACAGTGGCACAGAGGTCTCAGGAAGAAGCGCATACACCTCTAATTCCTGCCCGAGCCCTTATCAGAGGTGAGAGGTGTCCCCATCCTTTTTACCACAGATCATTCATATTCATCTAGTAAGTGCTAATTTTATTCACTCTACCACTAATTTCTTCCACATATGATCTGTACTACATTATGCAATTCATTGATAAATGCCAATTCTGACTTTCACATGAACAATGTAAAGAGTGATGTAAGTAGAAGTAGGGACCTCTAACAATGGGTTCCTAACAAGATCTAGGTCTTAGAATGTGGTGGTGGTGTTGTTATTTAAAATTCTCACCCGACAGAATAAGAGATATTTTGAAATGAAAACATGTTATCCATGCCTCACTGATAAATTAACAACCTAAAATAATTATAGCCATCATTTCAGAATATGAGCTAACCTTAATTCGATCAAAAGCATGTACAAACTCCCGTACTGGAATGGGTACAAAATGTTAAAATCAGAAAGGTGGCTTTCAGAGTTACCACTCACCTGTGTTTGTTCTTCGGGAAGAAGATCAAATATAGCTTCATGCATTTTTGTCATTTGCTTACAAATATTCCTGAAACACGGGGAAGGAACAGGAGCTTTCACCTCATACTGGCAAGAGGATAAAGAGAGAACCGCTTAGTGTTCTGGGCAGGCTCTGAGCTCTGTCTTCTGTGCCTCAATCCATCTAATCAGTATAGGGCTCAGGTCTTCAACTAAGGCTTGCACTACTCATACAAATCTTGAGAAACTCTTGTTCAATATCTTCATCTACTTTATAAAACAGCTCAGTAGCTAAGATCACAGACTGCTTGCAACCTCAAACTGTTTGGGTTTAAACTGAAGCTCCTCAATTCCTATCTATTTTATATAAACAGCATCATAAATACGTGACTTCTGTGGCTGGCTTCTATCACGTGATGCTTTCCTGACTCATTCTTGCTATGACATCCAGCTGTACTTCATCCCTTTTATGGCTGATACAGTATGTTACACTCTGAGTATGTTTTCTTCACCACTGTCAGCTGATGGAAATCTGTGCTGCTATGAGCATCTGGGTAAGGGTTTTGGTGGGGATATTACTTTTGCTCTCCTGGGCATGTGTCTGGAAGAAGTCAGTGGGTCATGTGAACTTATCTGAGCAGGAGTAGCTACACAATTTCACAACAATGGCAAGAACACTAAGCTCCCTGCCTCCTCACAGAAAACTATTACTGTGTCTGGAGTTCTGATGTTGTTTTAAACTATACTAATTTTAGAAGTTGATATACTGAGACAAAAGGACAACAGCCACAGGAAGAGATGTAGACACGGGTGACTGATCACAAGGCAAGGAGTCTTCAGGGATCCCGGCCTCACCGCTGCCTGCACAGAGGATGATTCTTCGAAGTCAGCCCATTTATAGTCATTTGTTTTGGCAGCTCTAAAATGGGTAATCCATCTCCTGTATCACTATCTTGCACTCCCCGAGGGTACCCTCCTGCTCTACTTCACCTTCACTATCACGTCCTGCAGTTAGCTCAATTTTATACGCATCAATTCACAATCCTTAAAACTGGCTACCACCCCAGAGATCTTCTCTTACTCTTAACATTCTTCTTAAATTTCTCTTTGGAGGAAAAAGAATCACTAAAAACATACTACCATGCAAACAGTACCGTCCCTGGCTCCTCTCTGACATCACTGCATACCCTCTACAGCACTATGCCTTCTAGGTTCTCCCCTCTTGACCATCATCCTCTTCTTCAAGCAAGGCGTCAGCATAAATCCCACAACTGCCCCTTTTCTGAAACTTGTTTTTATTAGCAAACTAAGAATTAGGTTGTATCCATCAATTCCAAAAGCATTATGTTGAACAAAAGGAGCCTGGCTGTGAGTGACTCCATATGCAGGACCTTCTGGGGAAAGCAAAACTAAACTAAAAGTTCCCAAAGAAAAGGATTATCAGTATTTATTTTTTATATTTTGAGTATAGACATTTCATTTACTTTTAAGTTTTAAATCACCAAATTGCATATTGTTAAAGGGTGAATTTTAGGGAATATAAATTATATGTGAATTAACCTAATTTAAACCAATATCTAGCAATAGAGAATATACCAGTATGTCACCCACTTTTGTGTGTGTAGCCTGGTGCATTAGTAAACTGTAGCTGTCACCTTTGTTACTATTAACAACAGCAGAATATTAGCAGTCAGTATTTATTAATAAAGTCAAATACATAGCAAAAAACCAAAAGGTACACCAAATGCACACATGCATTAGCAGGTCATATACACACCTACATATATCCTATATATCTAGAATTGTCTATGAAGTGAAAAGTCACAACACCTTAAATGTATGCAAAGCTTTAGCATTTATAAATATCATTACCTTTGATAACAGCTTATCAAATAGGCTATCCATTATCGCTACAAGCTTAGCTGATATTTCAGCTATATGATCATGGTAATCCTGTAATGAGAAATAATACTGCATTTTAAAGTTCTATAAGTCTTATTTACAAAAAACTGAACAATTACAGAATGCATCTATGAAATCCCAGTAGAGAATGGGTGGGGGTACCTTTGTGATGTGATCAAAATGCCTGAGCATGCTCCACTGCTTGGGGGGCAGTCGGGCTTCAAAGTGAGCCCGGATCACAGGGATGTAGTGCACAATCAACTGCAGACACCGCGAAGAGAGGGCTGAGGTTGAGCAGATATGAACGAGGAACAAAGGCGTTAGGGGATCTAATGTCATCAAATTAAGTTTACGTTTGTACTAATTAGATATAAACAGTTTATTTCACAAATGAAAAGCACCATGGCAGAAAATATATTTCATTTTGCCTAAGGAAATAATTAGGTAACGAGCACACTGCTTTCTCACTGGCCCTGTTAGCAGCCAGAAGCCACTGACACAGCTACAGCTGTCTCTCCAAACTACTTTTTAATGTGTATTTTCCCGTAATACTTTACAAATTATATTTTAGAAGGTGGCACATCTTCCATACAACTTGGAACATGGGTAACTCTCTAGAACACACATGCATGCGCGCGCGCACACACACACCCACACACACACCCACTGCAGCACATAAACATTCACTACAGCACCTGCCACTTTACAGGCTCTTCTCTGAGCCAACAAACATCAGACATAAGAACAATATAAAAATGACATCATTCTAGCACCTCAGTATGGGGAGTAAATGGAATAATTCATACCCAAATTTTTTGTAGTAATTGTTTTGAGTCCAACAACTTGCAAAGCACCAGCTCCGAGAACTAACTGGCAACTTCTTGAATTGAAGTACTAACAGAAAATAAAATAAAAAGGAAAATATTTACTGTGAGCAATTCACTGAAGTGTTGACTGGTCACAGACACCCTCCTCTCCTCACCTTCTCACCTTCTCATTACAAACACGGATTTATGTTTTAGTTGGATTGTTTTTTCTTTGAAACAGGTGTCACTCCATGGTGCATGCTGGTAATTCTCCTGCCTCAGCCTCCAAAGTGCTGAGATTGGAGGACTGACTCACTATGTAATCATCATATTATGTGAGAAAAATACATTTTAAATCAGCAAGGGTTAGGTAAAAAGCCTTTACTATCGTAGCACATAAAGACATTATTACAAAATAGCTGAAATTATCACCATTTCACTTCCCATTAATGGTTCTGGAAAACTGACATCATAGCAGATAAAGTCTCGGGACAGACATCCTGAGCATGCATGTGAAAGCAGCATCCCTGTTTCTGACCTGAGTGGCACCATGCCCAGCACCCATCTCCAGGGCTATTTGCAGCTCTAAGGATGTTAGGCCGTGTGAGCACACGAGTACAAATGAGCATGTGTGCACCTCACACCTGTGCACACACTGAATGTGGAGTGGACAGGGCATGATCAGTATCACAAAACTCCTACCCTAAAAACAACATGGTAAGTGTCTCCCAAGTTAAGGATTAGTTATACTCCAGCTGTTTTTCAGATAAATAGGTAAAGCTGTACACACCTTCAGCAAATCTGTCAGACGAGTGAGCATGTCAGTAGTGACAGAGGGGATGTTATCCACACACTGGCAATATTCAAGAATGATCCTTATTAACAGCAAGACAGTTCTAGAAGAAAAGGATAACCCTCAGACACTCATCAATACTCAAACAACCAGTTGAAAACATCTATGGAGACACACCAATCTTGGTAGCTGTATAACTTCAGAGTCAGCTAAGAGACTGATAAAGAATTAGTTCTCAAACTCTGTGCTGTAGAAAAACCATTCTCTGTATGGCATTCTGTTATCGTTTTTAAGATTGATTTATTTTTATTATATATGTATAGGTATTTTTAGTGCCTGTGTATATGTCTGTGCACCATATGTGTACAGTGCCCAGGGAGGCCAGAAGACAGTTTTGGATCCCCTGGAGTTTAACTGGAGTTAAAAATAGTTGCTGAACCAGTAGCAAACATCAAACTAAATGGAGAGAAACTCGAAGCAATCCCATTAAAATCAGGAACTAGACAACGCTGCTCACTCTCTCCCTACCTATTCAATATAGTACTTGAAGTACTAGCCAGAGCAACTCGACAAGAAAAGGAGACCAAGGGGATTCAAATTGGAAAGGAAGAAGTTAAAATATCACTATTTGCAGATGATATGATAGTATATATAAGTGACCCTAAAGATACCAGAGAACTCCTAAACCTGATAAACAGCTTCAGCACAGCAGCTGGATATAAAATTAACTCAAACAAATCAGTGGCCTTTCTCTACACAAAAGATAAACAGGATGAGAAAGAAATTAGGGAAACAACACCCTTCACAATAGTCACAAACAATATAAAATACCTTGGTGTGAATCTAACTAAAGAAGTGAAAGATCTGTATGATAAGAACTTCAAGTCTCTGAAGAAAAAAATTGAAGAAGATCTCAGAAGATGGAAAAATCTCCCATGCTCATGGATTGGCAGGATTAATATAGTAAAAATGGCTATCCTACCAAAAGCAATCTACAGATTCAATGTAATCCTCATCAAAATTCCAACTCAATTCTTCACCGACTTAGAAAGGGCAATTTGCAAATTCATCAGAAACAATAAAAAAACCTAGGATAGCAAAAACTATTCTCAACAATAAAAGAACCTCTGGTGGAATCACCATGCCTGACCTCAAGCTGTACTACAGAGCAATTGTAGCAACAGACAGGAAGATCAATGGAATAGAATTGAAGACCCAGAAATGAACCCACACACCTATGGTCACTTGATCTTTGACAAAGGAGCTAAAACCATCAAGTGGAAAAAAGACAGCATTTTCAACAAATGGTGTTCGAAGGACTGGCAGTTATCATGCAGAAGAATGCGAATTGATCCATTCTTATCTCCCTGTACAAAGCTCAAGTCTAAGTGGATCAAAGAATTCCACATAAAACCAGAGACACTGAAATTTATATAGGAGAAAGTGGAGAAAACCCTCGAAGATATGGGCACTGGGGAAAAATTCCTAAACAGAACAGCAATGGCTTGTGCTGTAAGATCAAGAATTGACAAATGGGACCTTATAAAATTGCAAAGCTTCTGTAAGGCAAAAGACACTGTCAATAAGACAAAAAGGCCACCAACAGATTGGGAAAGGATCTTTACCAATCCTAAATCTGATAGGGGACTAATATCCAATATATACAAAGAGCTCAAGAAGCTGGACTCCAGAAATTTAAATAGCCCCTTTAAAAAATGGGGTACAGAGCTAAACAAAGAATTCTCAAGTGAGGAATACCGAATGGCTGAGAAGCACCTGAAAAAATGTTCCATATCCTTAATCATCAGGGAAATGCAAATCAAAACAACCTTGAGATTCCACCTCACTCCAGTCAAAATGGCTAAGATCAAAAACCTAGATAACAGCAGTTGCTGGCGGGATTGCAAGCTGGTACAACCACTCTAGAGGTTCCTCAGAAAACTGGACATACTACCCCCAGAAGATCCAGCAATACCTCTCCTAGGCATTTACCGAGGAGATGTTCCAACTGGTAATAAGAACACATGCTCCACTATGTTCATAGCAGCCTTATTTATAATAGCCAGAAGCTGGAAAGAACCCAGATGTTCCTCAACAGAGGAATGGATACAGAAAATGTGGTACATTTACACAATGGAGTACTACTCAGCTATTAAAAACAATGAATTTATGAAATTCTTGGGCAAATGGATGTATCTGGAGGATATCATCCTTAGTGAGGTAACCCAATCACAAAAGAAGTCAATTGATATGCACTCACTGATAAGTGGATATTAGCCCAGTAACTTAGAATACCAAAGATACAACTTGCAAAACACAAGAAAATCAAGAAGAACGAAGACCAAAGTATGGATACTTCATACCTTCTTAGAATACAGAACAAAACACCCATGAAAGGAGTTACAGAGACAAAGACTGGGAAAGGATGGACCATCCTGAGACTACCCCACACAGTAATTCATCCCATAATCAGCCACCAAACACAGACACTATTGCATATGCCAGCAAGATTTTGCTGAAAGGACCCTGATATAACTATCTCGAGTGAGGCTATGCCAGTGCCTGGCAAATACAGAAGGGGATGCTCATAGTCATCTATAGGATGAAACACAGGGCCCCCAATGGAGGAGCTAGAGAAAATTACCCAAGGAGCTAAAGGGGTCTACAACCCTTTAGGTGGAACAACAATATGAACTAACCAGTACCCCCAGAGCTCGTGTCTCTATATGCATATTTAGCAGAAGATGGCCTGGCCAGCCATCATTGGGAAGAGAGGCCCCTTGGTCTTACAAACTTTATTATGCTCCAGTACAGGGGAATGCCAGGGCCAAGAAGTGGGAGTGGGTGGGTAGGGGAGCAGGACAGGGGGGGGCGGGTATAGGGAACTTTTGGGATAGCATTTGAAATGTAAATAAAGAAAATATCTATTAAGAATAATCTAAAAAAAAAATAGTTGCTGGCCACCAGGGGTGGCTGGGAACCAAACTTGGGTTCTCTGCAAGAAAAAAAGGGTTCTTTACTGATGAGAAATCTTGTCATTCCCTCGGCATGGCTATTTTAAGCAAGTCTCTACTATACAGCAAGTACTCCAATTTGTGGACAAATCAGAAACGAGAAAAAGATTAGCCAGGGGGTCTGGTTGCTGTCATAAACCTTAGTCTACAATTATGGCTCTTAAATTAATGAAAGGAGCTTAGCCTAGATTTTCTTAGTAAGAAGAAAAAGAATCTATAATGTTTTAAGGAGACCATAACATCCTAGGAATTTACAGAGTGGTCACAAAAAGGTTCTCCAGAAATAATCAATTATGAGTTTAATAGCAGGACATGTCACAAATAGAGAAGACACATTATTGCAGGTTAAGTACAACTGCAGTTAAGGAAGGAAAGAATGACTTACTATAAAATACTTAAATTAACTCAGCTGTTCAGAAATGAGAAAGCTATATTAAATGTTTTCTAAAAATCAGTAGGATATTAGAAACTAAAATTCAAGAGAAGCATCGGGCCTTTTAAACTCATCTTGGAGGTCACCCTAGGCTCCATGCCTAGTTCCGAGTCTACTCTGGTTGGCAGGCATCTCCTTTAATGAGTCCACTGCATAGCATTTAAACTCTTCCCTCAGAAGAAGCAGTAATTCCCCTTTAGCCAGGAAGTTTAGTCTTTTTTGGCGACAGTCTCTTTTCTTAAAGAACCAGGAAAGCTAGTTTCCAAGGAGGACCATTTTTATAAAGTGCACAAAATGTAGCTGAATAACAAATCAATAAAGACAGACAGAAAGTGTACTTCAATTAGAGGGGTGAGATTACGGGGGGGGGGGGGTGTTCAACAGCTTTGCCCTCCTGAGAGAAGCAAAGATTCCAGAGAATAAAAAGGAGTGTTGCTGTTAAATATATATGCTCTAGTAACTTCAAAGTGTCTAGGCAGAAGCTTCCAGCTTCTGAAAACTGAAAACAGGAAGTCAGTAACCCCCTCACCTCTGCAGAACTCTATCAGAGTTCTACCAGGAAAACATATACAGAGACACTTGTACCATATTACACCATCATGACAAGGTACTACTTTCCTTTGGGGCGGGGGGGGGGGCGCAGCTATTTCAAAAACAGTGAAAAGAAGCAAAAGCAATATTTAAGCTAGTCAATGCTTTAAAGAGAATAGAATACTTAAAATGTCATAAAAGGTATGCAGTACAGATGATGGTATATTTCCAGGTAACTTGAATTAGAGATGTATTTATTCAAAAAAGAGAAAAAGATCTATTGGGTCCAATGATAATGGTGAACTATGCTAAATGATACACAGAACAGCAATGATTTTATAAATGTAACTGATTACCACATTTTGAGTTCTACTGTCCATAAGTAAAACCACTGTGCTATCCTATACACTGAGAAAGTTGTAGAGAAAAAAAAATCAGCAAGAGACTGGGGTGGTACCAAGCAGTTACTACATGGGCCTCGGGCTGCTTCACCTATTTCCTATTACACAGGAAAACCAGGGCCTTCCTTTCTGTGAAGCTAGTGGAGTCTCTGTTGGATAAAGCATACTACAAAATAATATAAACTAAAAGAAAAATTGTAACATTTCCCTAAATATTTTACAGCTTTTAACACTGTTATTCCAAGATTAGCAATTCACTTCAAGGGAGAACTAGAAGATGAGCTTCAAAGAGAAAGGTGTTACTCACCCAACAACTGCATACTGGTGTCCCTCGACAATAAGAACGTCAGCTGGCTTCCTTTCTTCTGTAACTAGCAAACAAAGCAAACAAGGAAGATAGGGAACAAGATGAAAAAAAATCACTAGAGAAAAAAATTTAAAAGGTAGTTCCTGTTTAGACCCCAGAACTAGCTCATTTTTGAAACAAGTATCTACTGTGCCTTGGAAAGTTGTATGCTACTGTGAAAGAAGTACACTGGGCTTAGTTAGACATAGATCTGAGTCCTGCTACTGCAAGTACTGGCTGTATGAAAATAAGTTCTTCACAGTTAAAATTATCTGTCTCTCAGTAGTTGAATGATAGGAATAATGATTATAAACTGCCTGTCTACTGGGCCTGGTACACAGTAAATTAGTAAACAATGTTTTTCAAGTTAGAATTAATTTAGTTGGTCTGGAGGCATGGCTCAGCAGCTAACACTCGTTGCTCTTCCAGAGGCCCTGAGTTCAATTCTCAGTAACCACCTGGTGGCTCACAACCATCTGTAAAGGGATGTGATGTCCTCTTCTGGCATGCATGTGTACATACAGGCAGAACACTCATAAAATTAAACAAAATACATTTAAAAATAAATTTTAGAAAAGAAAAAAGAATTAGCGAAGAGCTAGCATTGTACCTGGCTACTTTTCATTATTAACATTATCCTTTAAAGATTTCACATCAGCAATTAATTTTCAGCATGAGATATCTCTTATCACTATGAAACAAAATTCAGCATATTAAGGTAAAAAGAAAAATAAATTAGATCACAGTCCTGGAGCAGCCAAATTAGCTTACCAAAGGCATGTCAGTTTCTGATCACTGAATGTATTTACTCCCTCTTTTCTTTCATGCAAAGAAAGTTAAATTCTAATCATAATTCAACTTGGATGTCTATTTGTTTTGTGACAGGAAGCATTCTTAATTAACTCTCTATTGTGCACAGATGGGGTGAGGCAGAGCAGATAAGAAAAAGATCCTGCTGTCAGTCTGCCTGAATCCGAGTCCCGGTTCTGTAACTCAACTACTTACATAAGGGTGTAGGGCTCAAGCGTCTGTGTTTGTTAAAAGCCTAGCGTGAGGACCATCAATGACATAACATCTGTAAATGGCTTAGAATATCAATGCCTGCCAGCAAGCAATCACTCATTATTACATGTCAAGTAGCCTTCAGTTCCTGGTGCCCAGATCAGTCTCTAGTGAGTCAGTGAGCCGTGGTTGGAGCATGGCACCCTTATGGGGCTCTGACAACATACAGCAAGGCAGGAAAAACACAGGGTCAAAGCAATCACTCTAGAACTTTAATCGAAAACCTATTTTGTTTGCATAATGTAGAATATAGGCTGTGCAGGGACAGAGGTATGCCCTCATCGTCATCAATACACAATGGGAGGACCATGTGTGACAAACTACACATACCCACTGGCTTTTTTTCAGGTAAAGCAATCTTCCCATCCGCTATAGAATCAACAAGATCCTGAAATTCTGCGGGAACATCAGCCTGCTTCCAACGCTCATTGTCTAAGAGGAGGCTGTTCAAAAGGAAAGGAAAGAATGGTGACCTTTAACAGGCACATCTCAGGATTAGTCCTTAGCTAGAAGGAAGAGAACTGACTGAACCCACCCACTAACAGAACAAATAGGTGTTTGTCTCTTAGCCTAGCCAAAATCAGCTGAGAAAACCAATTAGTCAACCCTGAGTGAAAAAGAGACATTCAGTGAGGATCAACTGAGAAAAGACTTCAACAAAGATGAACAGTCTAATTCCATCGGAATCTAAGAAATTCGATCTTACTTCCCCATTCGGAGGAATTTTGCCTGTGATCAACTACGTTTACCCTTTAACCACAGCTATTCTGTAAAGAAAAGGAAAGCAGAGAAGGTGCCCGGTGCTACCTGAGCTTGGTCCGCCTCTCTTCATGAAACCTGTTCACAAACTTATTTGCTTGGCTCTGAAGGGCCCCAAGCAGTGACGTGCTCTTCCTCCCACAGATCTGTTCAGTGTCCACTATGAACGTCTCCATTAATCTCGAGAGTGCTATGAATTCCGTGGAATTCAATTTTTCAAGAAAACCATCCTAAGTTTTAAAAACATTGCATCATGACAAAAGTTAGTATTACACAAAAGATGTATAAGCTATAAAACTGATGGAGCTTAGTAACTGCTACTGTTATTTTTATTTTCCAAGTATGTTAGTTGTATCATATTAGTTATAGTTATGATTTACAACATTTATACTTTAGTTGAAATTTCCTTATACTTTAGAATCCAAAACTTGGAACATAAGAGCTGAAGATGTCTAAAGTTGGTTATCACTTTATAACACAGTAACTCAAATATATTCAAGTTACACCTTTTTGTTTGTGTGTGTATGTAAATCAGCATATTAGATTCAAATTAATTATTATGGTGTTATATTTTTAAGTAAGCCTTTTAAATAAACGATTAATTAGCAAAGGATGGTTTTATAATTTTCTATTTCTATTTTCTAATTATTTGACATCTCAGTAGCTCCTTAGAAGACCTCAGCAGTAATACCATCAATTTTCCAAGTGTTAAGATGGATAAGACTGTGACAGAACATAGGTACAGTTACATATAACTTATATCTCTAAAGTAACACTTTGTATATACAGAAAAATCTCTAAGACTATATGAAAATAAAATACCTTTGCTCTTGACATGAGAAATTTGACAGCTCGATCGTGGCATACATCTGAAGCATTACACAATAACTCCTGGATGTTACTTGCTAGTTTTCCTAGCTCCAAGTCAGTTAACCTCATGTCTTCACTGACTCTGAAGATGAGACAATGAGATTTAATCAGGAAACACAGTATTCTCCACATATGATGTATCAAAGAGGAGGACAGAGATAGAGAAGTCACATATGTGGAAAAATTCTGGGCTAGCTATTGTCCATTTTTAGTAAGTTTTAATGGTGCTCAAGGTAACATTTTAGAGGCCTAACTTTTTTACTGTACTAGTCCTATCACTTAGCTCACCCTCCAGCTGCAGTCTGCAGCCATTACAGCAGAGGAGCTGTGTTCTGGCTGAGGTGAGGTGGCAGCTGTGCAGGAGCAGCTCTGCGATGCCCTGAGAGGAACATGCTGGAATGGGCAGTGAGGAGGGAGGGCATTCCTAGCAAGCAGGTTCTTTCTTCCTCTGACTGTAAGTCACTAAGTGGCAGAGGACTTACTGAACTTAAGTGCTTAGCACTGGAAAAACAGAGCCCTTAAGGAAGCTGTTGTGTTTATATTTTGAGGGGAAATGCAAGATTTTTCTATTTTTAAATATTTCCATTCAAGAAGCAGATTATAAAGACCACAGAGCTTGGCAGTGGTGGCATGTGCCTTTAATCCCAGCACTCAAGAGGTAGAGGTAGGCAGATCTCTGAGTTCAAAGACAGCCTAGCATACAAAGCTAGTTCCAGGACAGCCAGGGCTATACAGAGAAACCCTGTCTAAACAAACAAAAATAATAATTAATTAATTAAATAAATAAATGCCACTTATTCTAATGCCAACAATTCTTTAGCATCATAATAATCCAAGTTAAGTGCCTGTGTCATTTATATCCCTTTCGATGGAATAAGACAATTTTCAAAGTTATTATTAGCAGGCTCTGATTTATATTACTAGGTTATGATATTGAAGAAAGTTTATTATCCCTCAAAATTATATCACTAAGCCCATTTACTAATGTCTTAGAATAACAGCAGGGTTAATAGTCTTAAGGTATTCTCAAACAGTCTTGTATAATTCTACTGAGGCAGGCAGACGGTGGCCCTCAGTAGTTTACATGATCAACCCACAGCTGCAATAGTAAGAGAGAAAAGACCAAAATCTAGAATTGGTCTCTAACTCATTAAACTTCCTCTGTTCCATCATTTCAGGGCTTGGGGGGACAGGACAGATATAGTGGGTACAAAAGGAGCCAGAGCACAACCTTTGGTTTCCTTCCTCAGGGACCATTTGCCTTGTTTATGACACGGGACCTCACACTAGCTTACGAGTAGGCTAGGCGAGCTGGCTAGTCATTTCCATGTCTCTGCCTGCTCAGCACTGGGATTTCAAGAACACACCACCACAGCCAGCTTATGACCTGTGTTCAGGTGTAAAACTTAGGTCCTCTTTTTGCTGACTTGAGTTTCCTCTCCAATGCTCAAAACACTTATTTCTATAAAAACAGTCTGGTACTAATGCCAATTCCATTAAAAAAAAAAAGCTCACTTAGATGTTCAAATTTACTACTGAAATGAGGTTTTATTTTCTAAAAGATTACTAAAAATTTGCCATGTAACAGAATCACTAAGGAATTTAGAACCGTTAGCCATATGCTACTAACTCACAAAGACATAAACAGAAAACAGTAAATAAAAAGTTTTTAAATACCGCAGTGGCCTAACCAAAAGTGTGAGTGTTCTTAGATCTCGTTTAATTAGCTGTAAATTTTCTTCAGAAAAGATCTTTGAGTTTAATTGCTTTTAACTTCCCTGTCATCTCCAAGTTGAGCGGCAAGCCTTCAGGCACTGGTGTATAAGCTGAACATAAGCAGAACCATCGACAGTGCCTATGTTTCATCCTGTGGTGACATGCAATGAAGGAATGCCAGAGAAGATTCTACAGTGACAGACAGTGAGGACAGGAAAGAAACCCACAAAACAACTGTGACGTGGGCTTACAACTGTCAAATGTCACAGCAAGCTGCTAGCTGCCTTCAATACTTCTCTCCCCTGCCACAGTGATGGCTTCAGCTGTACAAGTATCTTTAACTGACATAGTTCTCAAGCTCTTTTACAGAGCGAGTCATACGTCACATCCTAGCCTCTGCTGTGGAAGTGACAGTAAAAAGTACAAATTCTAGACCACATTCCTAAAAGACAAGAGCAAGATGGAGAGTGAAGCTAGGGCCTCCCTCATGCCAGATCAGCTCTCTCCTACTGCAGTGAACAGGGCGGTTTATCACAGAATAAGAAACGTAATGATAGCCAGGTGTGGTGGCACACGCCTTTAATCCCAGCACTTGGGAGGCAGAGGCAGGTGGATTTCTGAGTTCGAGGCCAGCCTGGTCTACAGAGTGAGTTCCAAGACAGCCAGGGCTATACAGAGAAACCCTGTCTCGAAAAAGCAAAAAAAAAAAAAAAAAAAAAAAAAAAAAAAAAAAAAAAAAAAAAAAAAAAAAAAAAAAAAAAAAAAAAAAAAAAAAAAAAAAAAAAGGAACGTAATGACTACACATTTATCTGAGTATCTGGTTTATAGCAACAGTGGTACTACATACAGAACAGTAAGGGAGATGATGACATTTTAGCTAAATGAGCTAAAGGATTATCTAGGTACAGGAGGAAAAAAAGGAAGAAAATCTTGCATGATACAAAATAATTACAGAGAAACTGTCAATCTAATTGTCAAAGGGACATATTTAAAATTAATAGACTTTTTTAACCAAAAAGACCTTAACTAGAGAGTGAAGTAGGAATTCACGAAGTGGTAGATGATTTTGCAATATGATTGGGGAGCAGGCATGTGCTTACACAAGCAACTCCAGTAAATCATTAAGAAAGGGAGGGAGGAAGAGAGAGGCAGATCTCATTACGATGGTTGTGAACCACCATGCAGTTGCTGGGATTTGAACTCAGGACCTTTCGGAAGAGCAGTCGGTGCTCTTAACCACTGAGCCATCTCTCCAGCCCTAAGTCTTGTTATTCTTAACAATGTAATACAAACTATGTTCTTGAAACAGAAAGCATTTACAGGTTTTGCTTTGTCTTTTTCAATACCAGTTATTACAGTTATTTATTATTGATTATGTAAGACAATGTTCTGGGTTATCAAACACATACTCTAATATCTGGGAATATAAAGAGGCATCATGTCTGATTGCAGATACAAAGAGAAACGGGAAAAAGGTGGAAGGAAAAAGAGAATGTGACAGGGTCATGTGGTAGATTATTCAGAACTGAGGCCTTTGAATGGAGGATTTTTGACAGTGTTCGTACTATTGCAAATTTTCTGTAAATGTGAAATAATTTCCAAACATATATTTTACAAGTGATGTTTGGAAAGGCAATGTAATCCACTAAGAAACTCACACCTCTGAGAAACCAATGCATAAGGCAAACACATCTTTACTAATATAAAGTAAAAGAGCAAGACAGGGAGAGAACAAAGAAAAATCAGCAAAGCAGTAACGGATGTGGGTTCCTGGGAAAGTTCTGTTTGGTTTATATAAATTTCCTCTGAATCAATTCCCATAGTGTTGAAAGGAGGATGTCTCAGGAAATAACGCAATTCCTCACCAGTCTAAGATCCTGTAATCTCTCCACTGTCTCCACGGCTCTCATCCACACCTTCTACACATCTTCAAAATGAAGTGTATGTTTCATAAAAATGACTTTGTTAAATTTTCAAGGGTTCCATTTTAAAAACTAAAGTTGAATCTCCTACTGCAGCAAAGCTACCACTCTCAGAGAGCTGCCATACTCACATCATCTCTACACCTCCTGGAGGAGCACACACCGACGTCTGCTCCTTGCTGGATGAAGAATCAGTAGCACATTCTGGTTCTGATACCGAGTCACTGCTGCAGGGCTCGCTATGTGGAGACATGTTTCTTTGAGAGGTAGTATCAACCGCCGCAGATGCTGGTTCACCCTCACTGAAAGCATCACTTATGAACAAGCCCTCGTGTGTCAGGTAAGCCACCTCTGTGTCCAAGGAGTTGTCCTTCCCAGCACTCCTCTGCTGTGAGATCTCTTCCAATTCTCTAGTCCTTTGGTTTTTGTCAAGAACTGAGAGAACAACACTGTGGATAATATTCAATGTTGCCTACAAAAAAGAAAAGATAGGACTTTTAGAAAGGTGCATTTAAATATCACAAACCTAAAATTTATAAGAATTATGTGGACACAATTCTGAATATCTATGATCAAAATGAGTCAAAGTCTTATAAGAAATGTTACAGTTTTTATCAAGTTCGTATTGATAAAATAACAGTGACTTGTGAAAATCAGCCACACAGGAGAGGGAAGCTCACTACAGCTTAGAACCCAGAGCACTTACATTCTGACGTGTTTTTTTAATGGATATTTCCCTAAAATATGGTATTTCGCTAACCTCTTAATCATGCTGTAGCAAATATCTCAGAGAAACTTATTAGTAGATATACCTGCTTAAAAGAACAATAGCTTTTGTTCCTTAGCATTATGCTGTCACATGGGGAAGTCTCATTCTGTTGTCTGATCACTCTGAGCCTGTTCTCACTCAACACCTCTGATGCCTCCTCTGAACAGACAGCTCTTCCCTGTGACCTTTGTACACTGTCCTTCTCATCACTTGGGTTCTAGCAAAACATGGCGACTTCCTCAAAGAGACCTTCCTTCACTGACTCTCACAACAGCTTTCTCCCACGAATGCAGTAGTGGCTGCTCTGCTGTGGTTTTGCTTTGCTTGTTTAAGAACATTTATTGTCATCTAAAATTATCTATTTATCTAGGTCTCTTTCTACTACACAGTTAGCTCCACCTCAGTACTCTTATCTTAATGGTACTTGATACAGAGGAAACACTTAAACACTGAAAGCTAGGTAAACGAAAAATAGTTTACATAAACTACTATCTTTAAGAACTATTAAGAAGCCGGGCTTGGTGGCGCACGCCTTTAATCCCAGCACTAGGGAGGCAGAGGCAGGTGGATTTCTGAGTTCAAGGCCAGCCTGGTCTACAAAGTGAGTTCCAGGACAGCCAGGGCTATACAGAGAAACCCTGTCTCGAAAAAAACCAAAGAAAAAAAAAAGAACTATTAAGAAATAAAGGATCCTAATAGTCATAGCTGCAAATCTCAAATGCATTGCTTCCTCTTTGAAACATTTGAATTCTTTTAGGGATGGACATGATTCTAAGGAAGCAGATTCCAAGTTCAAATCTCCTGAGCCAGTGGAGGCTGAGTAAGTGCAATCAGCACAGACACACATCAAAGACAGACTGGAGGGAATGCAAGCAACTAAAACCAAGGACCAAAGACATCATTATGTACATAAAGACTTATCCTCACCCAAATATATTTCAGTTCTGAGTGCTTTCCAGAAAGCTGATTGAATTTCAGATATTCCAGGCAACTGATATGTAAGCTTACCTTAACTCTCTGTAGGAAAACTGTAAACTTAGAGAAAATATCCTTTAACAGATCAATCCACTGGGGAAAATTCAACATTCTCATTTGATCTGCAAGCCTATAAGAAATTTTAAATAAAAATAAGTGTCTCTGGACCAATATGGTAAAATCTATAAGCTGGAGAAAGGGATATTAAATATTCTATAAAAATAAAGTGCTATTTATCTTGAACCCTAACTAGAATCATAGGTTCCTGAGCTAAAGAGGTCAGTTACCAAACTGTCCTATCTGTTTAAACACCACCCTGTCCAATTAGTCCAATCACATACACTGACATGATCCATATCATACTGTAATTCCATGGGAGAATTTTGTGAGCACACACTTAAACCTGACATTAGCTAAAAGTAAGGATCTCTTGTGAAATAATAATGGAAGTATACCATTTCCAAGATGTAATAATCTACTTTCCACTGTGAGAAGTAGGACAATTTGCTGCCATGGACTCTGGGCAGCACCAAATCAACTCAAAATCCCAGCTGTTGAATGCAGTTGCTGATGTAATGCTGTAAAGTGACTGAGCTCTTCCTTGCCTTGTTTGATGTTGCTTTTTATTTTTAACAAAGGAAAAGTATGTATCCTTTACAGTTTGATAAGAACTGTTATCAGCAACATATAACACATTTTAAAAATGATGTATCTGCCAATGTTATTACTTGATAGTTACTCTAAGTTAATAAATTCTAATATGAAACAGGTTGATAAATATAGAATTCCCTAAGGAGATGTTATAGAAAATAACATTACTCTATATATTTCCAGTGAATACTGCTATAGCCATAAATTTATTAAAACAAAAACAAAGCAAAAAAAAAAAACAACAACAAAATAAAACAAAACACATTCTTGTACTGGATAGTGGGGAGCTCTCTCTCTGCATAAGGCGAGAAGATGTGTTACAGTGTCTTCCCTAGGGCTTTATTGCTGTGGGAGAACGCCATGACCACAAACCACAGTGAAGAAGGAGTTTGTTTTAGCTTCTATCAGGTCATACTCCACTGCTCAGAGAACTCAGGCAGAGGCCACTGAGGAGTGCTGCTTACAGTCTTGCTCGTCATGGTTTGCTCAGCCTGCTATCTTACAGCCAAGAGCCACCAGTTCAGGGACGGCAGCACTCTGAGTGGGCTAGGTTCTCCCACATCAGCCACCGATTAAGAAAGCATACTAATGCGCACACCATTAATCCCAGCACTTGGGAGGCAGAGGTAGGTGGATTTCTGAGTTAGAGGCCAGTCTGGTCTACAGAGTGAGTTCCAGGACAGCCAGGGCTACACAGAGAAACCCTGTGAAGGTGGAGAAGAAGAAGGAGAAGAAGAAGGAGAAGGAGAAGGAGAAGGAGGAGGAGGAGGAGGAGGAGAAGGAGGAGGAGGAGGAGGAGAAGGAGGAGGAGGAGAAGGAGGAGAAGGAGAAGGAGGAGAAGGAGAAGGAGGAGAAGGAGAAGGAGGAGAAGGAGAAGGAGGAGAAGGAGAAGGAGAAGGAGAAGGAGAAGGAGAAGGAGAAGAAGGAGGAGGAGGAGGAGGAGGAGGAGGAGGAGGAGGAGGAGGAGAAGAAGGAGAAGAAAAGTATACTACAGCCCTGCCTACAGGCTAATCTGATGGACTCATTTTCTCAACTGAGAATCCTTTTCCCCAAATGTTGCTAACATAAACTAGCCTGCCCAAGAGCAAGAAAATAAAGTCACTGTCCTGAATTTTCTAAAAGTTGCCATGACATATCTCCCAAAAGTTATTACTCCTCACTAGTTGCTCCAACCAATTCTGAGACAGATGTGCCAACCAATTGTGCAGAAATTGTAACACATCTCCAATCTGAGGTTTGAGCCCAGAGAACCTTCATGGCTATCTATATCAGTGACCAGATGCCTAAATTCCTTTAAATTTAGATACCCAAATGAAAGAGAAATTCAGGCATAAAATGCTTACCACTATCTTTCTAGAGAGAACAGGAATGTCAAGATGAAAACAAAAAGTAGGGTCAGGCAACTCAAAAGTAAATACCCAAACTTCTTGGAGCCTCTTAGAAGCTTCAATTATAAAGCAAAACAATTTAAATTTAGTATTTGCTACCCCATTATAATAAATTATTTTCAACCTCTCCCACTTTCCATCAACCCTCTATTCCTCTTCTATCCTCAACTTTACCCTGAAAGCCAACCTGCAGAGCTTGGCCAATTTTAGAATCCTTATAAAGACTAGAAAAAGCAAAGATAAGGCAGTCAACTCATTTTATGGTTTTGTTAGATTTACCTGTATCCAAATAGTTCAAAAATACTAAATAGAAATTTTCAAAATCTAATAATTCATCACCATTGTAAGTAGTATGATGATTGCTGTCCCCTCCCCTAGATTAGACTCATTCCTTTATTTAATATACCCATGCTGTATATACTACCTGCCCAATATTCACTTAGTAACAACCTCAGCTAACAGATCATCTACATAAGAACAATGACCCAAAGAACGCAGCAGGTTAGAAACATGTGACCCCTGTACTATGTAGCAATAATAGAAGGCACATAAGGAAAAACATTGTATTTACACACACATACACACACACACACACACACACACACACACACACACACACACACACACACACACACACACACACACTGGAGAAAGTTCCCTCCTGTCTGTGGTCACAGGCTGTACTGGCTAATTTTGTGTCAACTTGACACAGGCTGAAGTTATGACAGAGAAAGGAGCTTCAGTTGGGGAAATGCCTCCATGAGATCCAGCTGTGGGGCATTTTCTCAATTAGTGATCAAGGGGGGAGGTCCCCTTGTGAGTGGGACCATCTCTGGGCTGGTAGTCTTGGGTTCTATAAGAGAGCAGGCTGAGCAAGCCAGGGGAAGCAAGCCAGTAAAGAACATCCCTCCATGGCTTCTGCATCAGCTCCTGCTTCCTAACCTGCTTGAGTTCCAGTCCTGCATCCTTTGGTGATCAACAGCAATGTGGAAAGTGTAAGCCGAATAATCCTTCCCTCTCCAACTGCTTCTTGGTCATGATGTTTGCGCAGGAATAGAAACTCTGACTAAGACACAGGCTTTCACAGGAGGTCTAAAAGTATCTCCTGAAAATAAGGGGTGGGCTCTATTGTACCTACTCCTCCAGTTCCCTCCCTGAAGAGTCTATATCATGGCGACTGTTTCCTCTCTCCAAGATCCTTTATTCAAAGACAGTACTATCTTTTTTCTGAATTTTGTTGAACACTTATTTCCCTTATCTTTTTTTTTTTTAATTTGAAAGCTAGTATTTTATTCAGATAGCAGTCTCATTACACATGGTCCAAGAACATTCAAATAAGAACTCAGATTGAAAGTTAAAGATTGGTCTTCAAACATCATAGCCAACAATTACATGTTTGCCTATGATCTTTCAGAGATAAAACCACACCCATACCTCAGTGGCCACCAAACCATTCAGCACAGCTTCCTTAACTGTAATGTGTTTGAAGCTACCAGTTTTAGCACATTGAATTGTTTTTTTCATGCTCTGAATAGCTGTAGGGATTTCACCAGGGGTTGGGGGAAACTAGCTCAACCTTGGTGTAGTGCCAAAATGGGGCCACTCTAGGCTTCAAGTAAGTCACAGCATTATCTCTTAAAGGTACTTTATTATCATGTATAATATTTTTACACCCTGACCCAAATCTCAGCCAACAATTACTTAGTTTAGTAACCTTAAAATTATAATTTATAAACATAGATTTTGGGAGAAAAAGAAAAAAAATTATAATTTGTACATGTCCTTTTCTCTAACTGATAAACATAAAGCTATATACATATGTATACTTACTTTACAACAACGTCTGTGTCAATTTCTTCTATTTGTGAAACTTTATTAATCACACGCTGCAATTTAAAAAAGGGGGGGCAGTTTGGTTAATTGTCTTTAGAATCTCAACTAATTCATATTTCATCTGTACATTGAAAAGAACATCCTGAGGTTAGGGGTGGGAGACAGCTCAGTCTGTAAGGTGCTTGTCCTACAAATATAAAGATCTAAATCTAATTCCCAGAATTCATATTAAAAAGCCAAGTGTGGCTGAACACCCCTGTAATCCCACCACTGAGGAACCAGAGATAAGCAGAAGCCTGGGGCTCACTGACCAGCCAGCCTAGCCTATTAGGCAAGCTCCAGATTTGGATGTCCCCAGAAGGACATCCAAGACTGTCCTCTGGCCTCCACATGTGTACACACACATGCATGGCCACCACTCTACAAGCACCTCAACGTGCTCACACACAAACATATAAATTAAAAGCATAAGAACTGGGCTGTAGACTTAGCTCAGTGGTTAAAAGCACTGGCTCATCTTCCAGGGGACCCAGATTTGATTCCCAGCACCAACTTGGCAGGTCATAACCAGTTCCAGATGCTCCAATGCCTTCTGACCTACTTGGGTACCAGGCATGCAAATGATGCACACACATACTTGCAAGCATATCATTCATATACATAAAATATTTTAAATAAATAAATAGAATTCAAAACTACAATAATCCTTTTCTGCATGTGGGGTACATTAAACATAGGGCCCAACTACAATAAATACATAGTCCCAGAAAACACATATGGATTATGCAGAAAGTATAGCACTTTCACACAGAGGGTGCTATCTGTTAAACTAGAATTCACTTATGGAACTTGAGTTTTGCTTTGTTTTGTTTTGTTTTTTCGAGACAGGGTTTCTCTGTATAGCCCTGGCTGTCCTGGAACTCACTTTGTAGACCAGGCTGGCCTCGAACTCAGAAATCCCGACTGCCTCTGCCTCCCGAGTGCTGGGATTAAAGGCGTGCGCCACCACGCCCGTCTGGAACTTGAGTATTTTAAGTGCTTAGAATTCTATTCTTTGCCCAGTAAGTCACTCTCTTTTAAGGTTTTATTTTTAGTGTATGAGTGTCTTCCTGCATATTTGTCTGCACACACATGCATGAAGTGCTTGTAGAGGCCAGGAGGTATTGGAACCACTCCAACTGAAGGTAAATACAGTTGTGGGCCACCATGATGATGCTCACAGACCCTGATACCCTCCCTACAAGAACAGCCAGTACTCTTACCTGCAAGGCCATCACTCCACACCCAAAATGCTATTACTATGAACTGATGTCTAAAGTATGTATTCATTTTGCCTATGCTTACATGCAGGAGGAAATCCTGCAGTGTATACTCTTCTTGTGTCTGGTTTATATTTACATAGCTTTAGGTAATTCACAAAATTTCATTGAGATGTTAGTGTTTTATTGTACATATATAGAAATGATGCAGTCTTAAATGTTCCTTTTCTCTGCGATGGCAGACAGTGCTGCCGTGTAAGCTCTGCTATGGTACAATGAATTACCTCAGTGTTTCTGTTACATGAATACTTAAGAACAGAATTCTGTAATGTGTATATATTTAACATTGGTAAATACTACCAACAATTTTCCAAAATAGCCATATATATTTCGAAATACAATTTCAACCAGTTTAGTAAAAGAGAAAGCAATTATACTTTTGTTGTATTGAAAACTTATGTACATTCAATTTAATGATGATTATGCCTAATAAACACTTTGTAAAATTATCTAAGGTAAAAAAAATCAAAACAAAGGTCAAGGGAAACTAAAAACATGGCGGAGTTTGAGTTCAGCTTAGTAGTAGAGTACTGTCTACCATGTGCACCATAAAGCCTGGGTAAAATCTAAAAGACTTTAAGTTATTACTAACTTTCTAAGCAGTGCAAAAAGGAAGTTAACATTCATATATTTATTGTGGGGAGGATAAATTAGTAAAATGTTTTTAAGACAACAATTTAGTTTTAGGTATTAAACAATGTAAAATAACTTTCACTCTCTAATCTCTAATTCTGCTTTGGGGCATCAATCTAAGAACACCATCTTTTTGTTGTTTCTCTATGTGCATGTATTTGTATACGTGTGTGTGCATCTGGGTATGCAAGTTTGTGTGCACTCATGGAGACCAGAGGACATCTCAAGAGTCATCCTCAGGAAAGCCAACCAGTTCCTTTCAGACAGGGTTACTCACTGGCCTACAGTTCATCTACTAGGATGGACTGGCTGGCCAGGCAGCCCCAGGATCTTCCTCTCTGCCACTCCACAATGGGATTATAGTACACGCTTGTGTCCAGCACATTTAGATAAGTTCTAAGGATCAAATGAGGTTCTCTGACTGAGCCAACTTCTCAATCCTCTTTTCTTAAAAAAAAAAAAAAGGCTTAAATATGACAAAGTAACTTTATTCACAAGAAGTCGACCACAGTTTTATTTACAGTATCAAATTGAAACTTTTAAATATTCTACCTTGACAAAAAGACAAAATAGGTCTAACCAACACAATGTTGGTACAATTTTATAAAATCATAAAGCAGGTATTTCTGGAGGTTTGGAAAACAATGTGAAAACAAATGCTTATGTGGGTTCTGAAATCTGTCCAAAGCCGTATGTGTAACAGTAAGAAACCTGCAACATCTTAAAGTAGTGGTCCTGGCTGCTAGGTTTATGCCTCTCTTATTTTTCCATGTATATAATTTTTAACAAAATGATCAAGTATTACTCTTATGCTGCATATTTTACATATAACTAGGTGACACAAAAATGACTTCACAGGTTTCAAATCATGTATTAAATAAAAATGCACAATACCTCTTTAATGATGTTCTTTGCTGTAATAATCATTTCTTCACCATAGATTTCTAAAAAATTAAGTTTTCTTTGTTTCAAAAGCCCAAATACAAGAGATACTAATCTTTCCTATTAAAATAAAAGAAAGATGTATAATTTTACATTTGAAATGTAACTTAGAAACAGAACACTTCTCAGCATGATTGTGTCAGACTCTCAGATTTCTGCCTAAACAGAGAGCAGAGCTTCCAGAAGTATGATGTAACCCCTCCCACAGCAACCTTGCCACCAGATTTTTGGAGTCTGTGTTCCAAAAGGTATATCCTATTCTACTACAATAGATGAAATGAAACTGGCTTAGGGACAAACCAACACTAACAGGTCTTTTATCCTCATCCCCACAGTTAAGAGTCAAGAGTCCCTATGGTCCAGAAGACTGTACAGTCAGCCTGAACTCCAAGGGGGATGCTCACTGCACACCTGCACACCTCTTTGGGCAATTATGAGTCAGGGACTCCAGATTCTTTTTCTTTTCCTGGTAGTTCTTGGAATGATCTACACTGCAAAATTACCAGATGAATGAAACCTGGATATGATATATTTATTTAAACATACAAATAGGTGATTGATGAATTTGAATGAGTAAATTACCACATAATTATCACTTTTTACAGAAGATAAATCCAGTAGAAACACATGCCCATAGAAGATAAATTAAGTCACTCATCTTATAGCTCTACTCTGAACTTGGTTTGTAACCTTCACAGACCTCATTTCAATTCCTATTTTTAAGTAAGCTATGGCAGTACTCCATTCTCTACTTCATAGGATTTTATTAAGATACATAGCTAACACGGGGCTTCAAACGTCTGAAAGACATGGAAATTTGAGGTAATTTTGTCCACTATGATCTGAGAAGAATGTGTTATAAACTGAAGCTGTAAAGGAAACAATACTAAACAATTCTTGGATTCCACAGTCCAAACACATACCTCTTCTAAAACTTGGCATTCACCTTCCAGTGGTCTATTTAAGTCACTATGAGAATAAGTAGAAAATTCTGCAATCATCATTTTATCAATCAGCTTTTCTAATTCACAAAGCTGTGATCCCAAATGCCTACCAAAAGGAAAGAAAAACATATATATTCACAACGTCATAAATTTATTCCAATTTCAAAAGGATAGAACTTTCCTAGCCGACAGTACTTACTGAGCAATGTTTTAATCAAGCAGAGATCACTGTCCCGTCACTTCATCCCCAGCGTCCTAACTTTACTTGTTTAAACCTTTAAACTCTAAATAGTTCAATACATTGCAGTAAACCCGGTTACATGATAAATTTTATTTTATAGCTCTACTTTCAACTTGGTTTGTAACCTTTACAGACCTCATTTCAATTCCTATTTTTAAGTAAGCTATGGCAGTACTCCATTCTCTACTTCATAGGATTTTATTACGATGCATAGCTAACACGGGGCTTCAAACGTCTGAAAGACATGGAAATTTGACTGCTTTTTATAGATGAACTATCAGCTGTTCAAATTCATTTCTTCATTGCCCTTTAGTGACTATCAGTGGTAGTGGCTCCCTAGCCACTCATTTATTCAGCAAACACTAGTCCCTAATAGAAATAGTCCCTGTTCCTTTATAGAAATAATCTAAATGGCCAGAGAGGCAGATGCCAGGACTTACAGGCATTTGTTACTCTTGAAGAAGGCATGAGTTCAGTTCTCTGAACCTATATGGAGCCTAATGATCACCTTTAATTCCAGCTGAGGGAATCTGATATTCCTCTGGCCTCTACAGGTACTAGGCCCATATGTAGTACACATACATGAAGACAGAATGCCTGCACATAAAAAAACTAAAGAAAATCTTTAAAAATTTATTAGAGCTTATGACTATAAGTATCTTTAGCTTCAACATATTTTTGTCACAAATCTGATAAGCTTCATAAAAACAATGAGCTGAGAAACCTAGATAACCTAGTTGACTTAAACTATTTCAAAATTCAAAATGCAAGGGGAAGATGGAAAAGGAAAAGTCTGTTTATACAGCAAGGGAAAAGCAGTTTAAGTACAATAATCTTCCCTTTTTTGTTTGCATATATTAATTGTCCAAAATAATGGGTTTGGGGCTAGTAAGATGCTCAGGGTTAAAGAATCTTGCTGCTGAGCCTAGAGACATGAATCTGATCCCTGGTACCCACGTGATAGGAGAGAGCTGGTTCCTATAAGCAATGTTTAGTAGGGAGACTAGGAAAATGGCACAGCTGGTCCAGTACTTCCCCAGCATGTGTCCTAAATTCAATTCCCACCATACAAACTGTGTGTCATGCCACATGCCTATAATTCCATCACTTGAGAGGTGATGGCAGGAGAGTCAGGTCAGCCTTGACTATACAGCAAATCACATGAAACTCATATAAAACAACACAACAACAAATGGGTTTTGTTCCCAAATTCTCACACACGTATCTAACCTAACCACATTTATGCTCTCATTGTCCTCTCTATCTGCTTTCTCTCTGGTCCCCTTCCTCCTAAACAGCTCCCCTTCTAGTTACAGACATTTTATTCTAAACTAGTGAAATCTTTTTATACTTCAGTTCATTCTTAGGAAATATAAAAGTTCTACCTTGGAATGTGGCCCAGTGGCAGAACACTTGCCTACCATGTGTAAGGCCCTGGGTCCAACTCCCAGAACTATACAACTGAACACAAATGAACATACAAATTAAAAATTTTAAAAAGCTCTGGTCAGATATGGTGGCACCTGTGACCCTAACAATTGGGAGGCTGAGGCAGGTGGGTCATGAGTTTCAGGACAGCAAGAGCAAGAACCATCTAAATAAACAAATAATATAAATCCATCTAAATAAACAAATAATATAAATATAAACAGGTCTGTCTTTTGATTTTTAATACCTTAAATGTAACTTTATGTTAAATGTAAATTTAATACAACTAATTCTAATATACTGCATTTACTTGAAAAGGAAGGCCACAATATCAGCAGCTGTGTTTATAAAGACAGGTTGCATACAGTACAATTTTCAAAATTAGTTAAAGCCATTACAGCTTTTAGGAGGATAATGTTCTATCACAAACCTGATAAATAAGAGGATGAATTTGTATTTGTAATATGAAAATATTTCTTATAATTACCAAGAGGATTTATGGCTTCTAATTAACGGCACCAACAATCCACAGTCACACAAGCTGACACAGTCACACAAACTGACAGTCACTCAAACTTACACAGTAACAAACTGACACTGTCAGAGCCTCCCAAACTACTGCCATCCAGGAACCCCACCCACTTCTTAGAATAGGAATCACAAGTGTGCTAGACAAAGTTAAAAATAATCATCATTCATACATACATTCATAATACATATATTCATACATACATTCATCATACAAACACACATTCATTCATACATACATTCACACACACACACACACACACACACACAAATACTCACAGCAGCACTACAGCTAAGGAAGTGGAAACCAGGCATGGTGGTCACCTACGTTCCCAGCAGTGAACAGGCTAAGGCACGAGAACTGAGCTCAAGCCTGAGCTGTACATTGATATCCTGCCTCAAAAGAGAAAGGGAGTGGGGAAAGTAATCCAAACACTGACAAATGGAGCTCTAACTAGATAAATCATAATATAGTCTGAAACAAGTATTACACACTTCATCCATTTAACAGTACATCTTTGCAATGTATTGTTACAATTGTTAGCCATTGTTTACCTTTGATGGTGCCTAACTTATCACAGGTATCCTAGGAGAAAAGTTCCCATAGGGTTTGGTACTACGTGTAGGCATCTACTGAGGGTCCTGGATCATACCCACAGATAAAAGTGGGGAGAAGAAACCATTAAAATAATACTGCTAGTTCTGAGAGCATATTGTGTACTAAAACAAATGAGAAATGGTGTTGGTATCTAAGAATCACATTTTCAGTCTGGTCAGAGGAGATAATAGAATTAAAGAAGTAACAACCTACAGGCATCAGTGTGAATGTCAAATAACCACATAGGCTCAAAGGTTCCTCTTAAAAGGAAAACTTGCTCAGTACTAGAATGAACACTTAGCATACATGAGATTCTGGGCTCAATCTGAACATCAATAAATAAGTTGAAATTTTGTAAAATAATTTAAAAGGCAAAATTAAAAAGTAAAATTATTCTCTAGTTCTATGTACTACAAAAGCATAGAAATTACATCTAATCCAATAGCTAGACTTCTAAACACAATCTCACACTAAAAGAAACAGGCTGATGAGATAGCTCAGCAGGTAAAAGCACTTGCCACACAAGTGAAATGGCCTAAATTCAATTATTTGAATCCACACAAGAAAGCCAGGTGCACAAAGCGTGGTGGCGCATGCCTTTAATCACAGGGTTTGGGAGGCAGAGGCAGGCAGATCTCTGGGAGTTCAAGGACAGCCTGATCTACACAGAGAAGCCCTGTGCAGTGGGGGACAAGAAAGAAAACCAGATGCAATGTTGTGTTATCTATAATCTCAGCGCTCCTACAATACAAAGAAGGAGGAAAACTGTCTCAAAAGAACTGGGCTAACTAGAACAAGAAAAACAGCAAGACCTTGTATTGTAGGAAAACTGTCTCAAAAGAACTGGGCTAACTAGAACAAGAAAAACAGCAAGACCTTGCCAGAAGGTAGGAAGTGACTCCTAGAAGTTATACGCATACATACACATATACACACAGGAATAATAACATTTAAATTTCTTTTTAAAAGGAAGAATCCAGCTGGGCAGTAGTGGTGCACGCCTTTAATCCCAGCACTTGGGAGGCAGAGGCAGGCAGATTTCTGAGTTTGAGGCCAGCCTGGTCTACAGAGTTCTAGGACAGCCAGAGCTACACAGAGAAACCCTGTCTCAAAAAAAAAAAAAAAAAAAAAAAAAAAAAAAAAAAAAAAAAAAAAAAAAAAAAAAAAAAAAAAAAAAAAAAAAAAAAAAAAAAAAAAAAAAAAAAAAAAAAAAAAAAAAAAAAAAAAAAAAAAAAAAAAAAAAAAAAAAAAAGGAAGAATCCATAAAGCAGTGACAGCTTACATATCAGGATAAAAAAATGTATAAGTATGCTGTCGCAGCACAAAGAAAGCACATTTTCAAGTTATTTCTCATGGACTCATTAAAAGGACTCAAGAAACTGGTAGAACCACCAATCAAACATCAGACAATCTGAGTATCTACAAAAACAAAAATAGCAAAAGGCTCTAAAAAAAAAAACTTTAAAACATCAAATGCTTATAAATCTAAATCCATTACTTAGCATAAGGATTTAAGAACAGCTTATCAGCTACCACACGAAGATGCTAGATTTCCAATTTACCATTTCAAATCCGCTAGCTGAAGACACACTGTCTATTGAGTTTATTCCACCTTTTCTTACAGGAGCTGCTTCAGATTAACCAATTGTAGCTGACTACCAAGCAGTTCAGGGATAGAAGAAAAGAAGAGGAGGGGGAAGGGAGGAGGAGAGGAAGAGGAGGGAGAGGAGGGAGAAGAGAAAGAAGAGGGGGAAGAGGGAGATGAGGGAAAAGAAGAGGAGGAGGAGGAGGAGGAGGAGGAGGAGGAGGCATAGTCCAGTTAATAAACAATAGTGATCCTGATGAGAGCATGTGTGCTCAGACTTAGCACTGTTCCATATTCAGCACTCCTGTAAGAAAATCTAACCATCTTCCAATTCCAGAAAACATAAATGGAAGGGAAGCATGAGAACATGAGGATGTAGTTCTCAAAGAACACTCTGAAGAGGAGAAAATAAAGATAAAGCTTTATAACAAAAGACAATTGGAAAATACCAGCCAGTCGCTCTGTAGATATTATTTAGATAGCTATATATTGCAACCAAACACTATAAAAATTGGGGACAAACGGAGACATGTCATCAACAACTAGCTATTTGAAGATATCAGTGATATTAGAAAAATTTTTTAAATCTTATCTTTTAAAAATACATTTAATACTATGGCTGAAGCAAAATACTTGTATCTTAAATAATTCAGGAGTCAGTGGGGGTTGCAAAGAAAAAAAGAAAGCCACCTATTGATGGCTTATAGGTTACATAGTATTTCCTATAATCTTGATTTCCCTTATCTTCTTCTGTATTTGTGTTCTCAATTTTTTTAACTACAGTAATAAGATACAATATATATTTATATGTAAATTTAATACGCTAGCCCATTCCAGTATTATGGGGATGCTAATATTTTTGTAGAGATCATGGATTCTCTTTTAATCTAGATTAGAAACCAATACTCAGGTATATGTTAACTCTGGGTTTGACAGTCTTTAACAAATCTCACCTGAAAAAAAAAAATCTAGAGTTGAATTCGTATAAATGTACCTTCTGAGATTTTCTGAAACCCATAATTACATCTGGATGCTGAATACCTTTTAGAAAACTTTTAAAGGAGGTAAGAATGGAGGAAGGTGGAGGAGAGAAAGGGAAGGGGAGAAGAAGGGATGACGGGAAGGAGGCAGGAAGGGAGGGAGGGACGGAGGCAGGCTTACAACTAGAAAACTAATTTCATTAATTTTTATCTGAATATGAATTACGATGGTAGTTCCTTGTTCAGTAAAACTAGCACAATTGCCTACAATTTCAGTATCTATATTACTATAAAATTAGTTTGTGTTCAGTTATCTGGGGTCAAATAAGATATTCATTCAAATACATTAAGCGCAGCTCTAAGCTCTAATGAGATGTCTGAATCCTCCTTCTACTCTTTCAGAAGTAGCTATATGACTTGGAACAAATTATTTAAGGCCATCTAAGTCTCACTTCCAGTATCCCTGGAAACAGGATAGCACAGCCTATCTCAAAGTTCCTATAGAGGAAAATTGAACAGTTCATCTAATACATACAGCACACTTACTTCAGGGTTCTAATGTACTCAATAGATGCTCTCAGTTCTCACAAATGTTTATGATAAAAAAAAAGCAGAAACAGCCCTGGATTTCAAAGTAATTAAAGCATATATATATATATATATATATATATATATATATATATATATATATATATATATATATATATATAGCAACCTATCAATATTTAATGTATTCTTAAGTCCATATTAAGATTTCTATATTATATCTATGTAAGAATTTGAGTACTGTTAAATTTAATAATACCTCTAAGTTCATATACCAAAAGTTATATGTATTATTTCAATGACTATTTTATTGCTAAAAATTTTTCATGTTTAATAGTTTAAAATGTATTATAATTAAAACTGTCCATTATTACAATAATTTTAAACAGTAAAATCACTTATTTTTTAATTATAAAAAATAATAAATATACACAACAATTATTGTAGGAATTAGGTATTGAATTTAAGCCAAAATTTCCACCTGAATAAATTATAGGCTCAGAAAAGAAATCAGGTTTGGTAGCTTATATCGGATACACAGTACTTCTTTGAAAAAGATGCTTTGGTTGAAATTTTTAAGAAAGAAAAAGAAATTTATATGAAAAGATGTAAGCACTTTAATTACAAAATCTAAAAATTCAGAGAACCCAGCAGTGGTTATAATTAGCACCTCAGTTCTGGCCCATATCAGAACTTCTCATAGAGCTTTGAAAATACCCAGGTGCCTGAACCCTTATATTGTAGAAGTATTCTTAATTGGTTTCAATTGGTATGATATACCTTTCTTCAAAGCTCTTCTAAGAGCCTATTACACAAGCCAGGATTGAGAATCGCAGGTATGTACTAACTACAAAATAGTTATTAATAATTAATTTTAAAGTTATCATCACCATAACCCAATGATTACAAAATGTTAAAAGGACAGAAAAAGAATGTACCAAGAATAAAAGTGTACTTTCTTTTTGGTAATTCACACCAAATGTGTATTAAGATATGCATAATACACCTCTTGTCCAAGACATTTAAAAGCCTAACAGTAAAGTGAGTAATACAATAAATTACAGTAAGATGGCATTAGAGGATAAAAATGAAATAGTCTGAGGTTTACTAGGCAGAAAGCAAAGCTTACACAAACTTTTCAGGTCAATAGCTCTGAAATGAAAATAAAAAGAAAATAAACTATTATTTTCTGTCACTAGAAAGAAATGTTAATATACAGAAAATGACACACCAATAACAATATTTGAATTCTTTTTAAAAAAATAAGTCTTTTGGTAATATGACTATTAAAAGTTTGAAATAAAAATCCCCTTAAAATGTAAAACAAAGGCCAGGCATGGTGGCGCACGCCTTTAATCCCAGCACTTGGGAGGCAGAGGCAGGCGGATTTCTGAGTTCAAGGCCAGCCTGGTCTACAAAGTGAGTTCCAGGACAGCCAGGGCTATACAGAGAAACCCTGTCTCGGGAGGGGAAAAAA